>JAOPJI010000069.1:9825693-9838056 GCA_027122695.1 Merluccius productus
GGAACTTGAAAGACAACCGTTTATCCCGCCCACACTGCCAATGGAGCAGTGCCAGACCCTACATCTTTCTGATGTGGATCTGGCTTGCCAGGCTACCATATCTTCCTAATGGGGCTATATGAATACCCCCATTTTCACTGCCATTCATTACATCACTAACAGTGAAGACGGTACACTCTTTGACTGTTTGAGGTCTGTACAAAGTTTGCATCAATGACTTAAAACCACATAATTTATCATGTTCTTAAATGTTTTATAATTTGAATCTAACAAAAATGTAAATAAAAATGTACATAGTATTGGACCAATGTCTGATAATAATGGTATCCCTAACCCTACTTAGAAATCAAACCTCACATGTAAATAAACATTCTTCTGAACACAGAACATGAACAGACTTACCCCACATTCGTAGCATTTTGTCTTATCTTGGTAGTTGCGTCTGCGGATGAACTCGGTTGCCCGCCCGTTGTCAACAGCGATGCTTGCCTTCACTGTTCTGCCAAACAGCTGAATGAAAAAAAGGAAAGGGCTTTGAATTATGGGGGCAGGATAGAGCCGTGCTGTCATGCCTAACCCCAACCACCTCATTAATGACATGTACCTACAAATTCACTATAAGGCACTTAGTTTGTAACCAGGGCCAAAGGAAAAGAAATAAATTAATAAAAGACAGAGAAGTGTAACCAAGGCCTTTGGATAAAAGCATCAACTGAAGGACTTAATAGTAAAAGAGAATCATCACCCACTGGGATATTTCCCCGTTGGCTAGACTGTGGCTAGATTGTGCTTGCCTCTTGTCAATTAGCAGACATTTTTATCTCAGGCAAGTTACAAGTGAGGCTGAAAACGAAGCATACAATCAATATTGGAGTATCTACAAAAAATGTTAAGTGCACAAAAAACGTTTGTAAAAAAACCAAACAGCTACAGAGTAGCTAGACAGACAAGGCAGGAAAAAAACTATATGTTGGTTTCGATCACTCCACTGGGGATGCAACATAAAAATACACCACTGGTCACACATCCTTGATGTGGCGTTAAGTGAAGTTAAAGCCAAGGGACCATTCAATGTAGTCTCACCTGTTTGTTGTTTAATGCTCGTGAACAGCTTTGGGCTGATTCTTTGTCCAAAAAGAGAACAAATGCCACTCCTTTGCTTTGCCGTGTCTCTTTATCCTTAACAATTGTAACCCTTAGGAAAACACAAAGCCATGTTGTTAATGTTATAAAGATGATTTACTTATTGTGTGCATACTGACACAGGACATGCATACACCACTACGTATGGTTAAGGACCACACAAAACACAGGTTGCTTGGAATTACTTCATAAGCTTTTTCATGTGCATGTACTTACTTCACAACTTTGCCATACTTTGTGAAAAGCTGCAACAGAAAACAAATGAACAAAATACCTAAGAGTGGAAACGGTTTTGCAAATACAGGTACACTTGGGACTAGCATAGGAAACACGACCACCGATTTCATGGTGAAGTATTGATTTTATATTAGGTCACTCATTGTGTGGTTTAGTGTACAACATACAATACCTTATGAAGGTCGTTGTTGGTCAGAGAGAAAGGCAGATTGGAGACATAAACAGTGCTTTTACTTGGCGCCAGTCCCCCGCTCATGTTGGTCTCATCTGTCGAAGAAAGTGGAAATATTGGGAAATGTGTTTATTGCCAAGTACGTCAGTTGCCAGAGACACACGGATGCACGATAAACAACAACATCATCACATTGACATTTTTTCAAACCGGCCACATGGACGGACAACTCACCGACAAAGTCAAACCCACAATACAAGACAGACGATTATATATCACGAGGAAACAATAGGCTAAAAACGGACTAAAACGTTAAAAACGAGCAAATGCCAGCGTTGCTGAATGTGGGCGGGGATTTCGGGGGCAGAACGCGGAAACGTCACGTCGCACGGTGATGACGTCGGTTGCGATTTCGCCCAATCAAAGCGACTGTCAGACAGTGTCGCTTTACCGACGGAGGCGAGGTGAGACTGTTTTCCTACTAGCATGTATGCTACGGCTATGTGACAATTGCTTCGCTTTCGTAACGTTTATTAGTAGTGGTAACAGCATTAACACGTCCGCCCTCGTCTGTTGGCGGCGTTTTATTCAGATTTTAGCCGGCTAGGTCGTTCCTGGCCAGGTACGTGTGGTTGTTACCACCTGTATTGTTAGCTCATTAGCAACAGTATCGTCCTGCCATAAGACTACTAGGGTAGGAATGTGCCCCAAAACACAGTTATACATTAAAAGTGAGACCGCTGCCGAAGCATGTGTAATGTTCACGTCGTACGAAAGTAATTGGAAATGGATACTTGGATAAGTGAATACTTTTGGGAAGGTGTCTCGTTAACGTTGTCCCTCCCCATTGGCTCAGTTCTAATACACTCCCATTCAACTCCGTTCTAGGACACTTTAAGTGGTGAACTTGAAATGTGTATGTGTATTTAACCATGGTAAAATAAGAAAACAACTATCGGACAGCAACGACTTTTCACTGAAGTTCACATCATTATATTTCAACCAATCATAGTTCAACCGTAGTCTTGCATGCATGCACTAAAGGTTGTCTTAATCTTCCCGTAGGTCGTGCAGAAGAGATTTTCTGTTTACACCTTTTGCAAGCCATTTAGCCAACAAGTAAGTCTTATCTTCATCTCTGTTTTGTGTTTCTTTATTCAGCAGTGGGTTTAAAAATATAATTCACAAGACTATCAGATCAGCTGTCCTGATATGCTGTTAGTTTTAACGGCACTGTTACTGTAATTACAGCATTTGTAAATGACAGCAATTTGGTGTCTGAATACTTTAACTGTCAGTGCATGTATTAATATTTGGAGGCTGTCACCAGGACAAAAGGGTGCATATCAAACAAAAACACAGGTAATCATGTTACACAGGTAACATGACAACATGACATAACAATTTTATTTTATGAAATAAATTGCCTGTTGTAGGGAGCAGGATAGTGGCTCGGTTGTTCCACTCCCAACCTGAAGTTTCTGGCTTCAGTCCCCAATGTCTGCAATATATCTTCGTTAGGCATCCCTGAGCAAGATGCCTAACCCCTACCTAAGGGTGCTCCGATCGATCAGCCACCGATCCTTATTGGCCGATATTCCTTAGTTTGATCGGTAGTCTGGTCTCTATAAAGGCCGATCAAATGATGCAAAACGCTCTAGACAATTTCTCCATGCGCCGCAAAAATGCCCTCACCGGTCGGTTGAATATGTTGCACACGTTGCCTGCCAATAAATATACAGCTGTCAAGCTGCCCAGACAGAGCTCCACACATCCACACAAACCATGGGGTCTGAGAAGCTTAACCCTCTCTTGGACGTGGCCATCAACATCAACCGCTACCCAGATGGAGCTTCAGACATCCACACACACACCGCCGGTGTATCTTCGTCACAGAAAAGACACTTCGACGTCACGAAAAGAACGAAACTTGAGTTCGGAACAGAGTAGAGACAAAACATAGGATTTTGCACCAGTTTTCTATAAATTACGGTCTTATTTTAGTAACGGTGACAAAATGTCATAGATTACTATGTTGAAGATCATATAAGACATTACCACGTTTAAAACCAATTACATGATTTGGGGTTCACTGCCCCAATACAATAGTGTTAAGAATAGTTCAATACATAAATAATGCAACACGATAAATAGAATGCTTCAAACAGACCCCATGATATTGGCCGATACTGCTTCCGGTGATCGGTGATCGCCCCCTAAAATCCAGAGTGAAGCCCTTACCCCTACATACAGCAGAATTAAGCTAGATTGTCATTTGTGTCGATTTAAGATTAGATAGTATGTACTTTATTAATCCCAGACAGGAAATGCAGGTGAACAGGACGGTATTAAAGAGATTTAAAAAAACAACAACTGCAAAATAAGAATAAAACTATAAAACATAACTATATACACAATAAGAGTAGTAGATGTAAGAAATAAATGTGAACATTATTGACAGTTGAGGTAGACTACTTTGTTAACCTGCCTGGTAATCCTTGGTCTCCCCCTTCCAGTGACATACAGACGAGAAAGGAGCACGCGGGAGGTATATGAGGAGCGCTTCCTGCCAGACAGAGCAGTGAGTCCCGTGTTTCTATCTATCTAACCCCCCTAACCCTAACAATGAATCTTGTCAAGAATGTCCCCTATAATTTAAAGCGCCTAATCTCTCTTCAATCCTTAGCATAGACATGGTTTGGTTTGGTTTTAAGTTGGAAAAAAGCAAAACAGTTAGGTGTGAATTAACAGGGACATTCTTTGGACCCCCACCAGTTTTTTGTCTAACCTCAGTGTTGTCGTGAGCCATGGCACTAACATTGTCATGTATTACAATGAGCTTAGAATGCCTGGGGTAAAGCCACAATGCAAGATTTGCTATTTCAAGCTAGTCTAGTCTAAAGTTAAACAGCGCTGCTCCTCACATCCTCCCCCTCCTTGTTCTCTCTAAAACCCATCCAAGCATGGTTTTGGTAGGCTATGAAGTTGAAAGTCACTTCTATTCATTTGATAACATCCACGGGGTACGTGGATGTCAGCTGGCTGTTGATTGGGTGATTGGCCAGAAAAAGCAAGCTAGCTCACTGATTTCTCTGCAGGAACGGGGCAATAAACCTTTAGCTTTAATTAGGGTAATATTTACTCATTAAAAAGAGACTGAAGTCTTCAAATTACAGCAGTAAATATTCCGTCATTTAAGCGGTTGCTTCAAAAGAACACTGGCTGGCCGTGAAGAAAAATATATTGTGTGTCTTTGTCTTGTGTTTATATTATACTCTGTATGAGCTGAAGTACCATGAAAAAGTAGCTTTACACGTTTCTCAAGCAGTTGTATTTTTGGTCAAGTCAAAAGTATTTTATACCAAATGAATACACAGCTTTGTTGAATACTCGATACTGATTGGTCAATTATAGCATTCTATGGTCTGTTATTTCTGAATAGCAGACCGCTGCTATGGATGCTATTTCCAACCATAGAATCTAACAGATAAAGAAAAAAAACATTTTTAAATCAATACAATAATTTTTTGTTGGTATATTTTGTGTCAAATAATTGATTTATTTAGTAATTAGCCATGTAATAAGTGTGATAAGGTACAGGGAGCCGGTCATTATTAGGAAATAGCCCCCTTCAGGGTGATTCAAAACATCCCTCTGGGTTTATTTCCCAATAATGACTGGCTGAACAACGATGATGTTGATGAAGGGAAGGTAAAATGGCTTCCCGTTGGTTTGGTCCAGATGCCCTACCCACGTACGACTGGAGCCACGGAGAGGAGGGCGCCGTTCAGCCGACCAGATGAAGACTACAGCCGCGGCGGGTACGAATACGAGGGAGCCCCTCGGTACTTTCCCAACGGAGGCGGCCCTCGCAGTTACCACACCGAAGATCAAAGGGGTTACCATGGCGAAAGCCTTCATTTCTCCGCCGAGCGCAGACCTGGCCCGCCGGCGAGGAGGGTGAGTGGTTTCTGACCTAATGTATATATATATTTTTATTGGTTGTGTGTTGTTTTATTTAGTGGCTAGGGTGACACTACACTCACCTATTATTATTATTAGAATCACTTTGGCCAAGCAGCACTGTCGGAAAATGCTGTATTACTAGGATACAATGTACATAGAGGTCATTCTCACTGCAGTAAAGACAGAAGATGGGAAAACCTGGAGGAGGCATCCTCTCTAGGTAATGGTGATAGACTAGAACTAAACGGTATCCAAACTCTATAGTGGAGTGCTGTTCTGTGCCGCCCCCTAGTGTTCACTCTGCACCAATTCTAGTTGCAATCAGTGATTCAAATCTATGGGGATGAAGCACTGTCTTTTATGGAAACCTTATACTCCTACATGTGGAGACAGTGTTATTGGTTCGGTAATACAACACATTTGTAAGAGAGGATATTAGGGCAGCACTTAACAAGGCCGGGATGTGTGTTATTGATCCGAAAGGATTAGATTTGCTATACGAGGAGAGTAATTGGAGGAAGACGAAATGTTATGCCCACCTCCTTTTGGACTTGGCGGTGCAGTGTTTGTTTAGAGAAAATAAGCCGGAATATTAGTTTTGTAGTTTTTTTTACCGTTTAAATCTGTTCTTTCTCATTCTTACTAGGGCTTGGCAATAATTCAATATTGTCGTTTATCGTCTTTGAATGGATTTGTGTCATCATGATATTAAGATATTAACTTATCGTGATACCCAGTTTTAATAGTCTAAATGAATTACGATGAGGTGATATGCCCTTAAAATGATCAAAATATGAGGTTTGAAACATTGGAGAGAAAGGAAAACTAGTTTTAGTCTGAGACCATACTTTAAATGTCCATATATTATGAGTGCTTTTTGTTTTTCAGGAGGAATATCCATACAGAGTACCCCGAGAAGACCCCCACCCTACACGCACAGTGGAGTTTGGGTAAGACATTACAACTACAACTAAAAACTGCCATTGGACTAGCGATTAACCGATTTACCGGCTGAAGATAAAGTAGTCATGGCCCTAGAGCAGAGGGCATGCAGCAGTTTTGTAGCGTGGCAATGCACCTCCGAACACAAAAGATTGAATGTAATTCTGTTCTTCTTTAATGTTATACAGTTTGTAAAGTAATGCATATTGGAAAAGGAAACCTTTTAGTTGTATTGAGTAAACTATTAAAATACATTGAAATATTATTATTAAAAATATTCACAGAGCAGGTATATCTGACGTTATATCTAAAGTCTCAGCTTTGCCATGTATTTTGTTTCCATTAGCCATGTTGCTTACTCCTATGGAATGTTACTATGGTGACGTGACTACTGATAGCAGGCCGTAAGCATTAGCCGTAAGCATACAAACCAAGTGAAGTGCACCTTTTGACTTATTTTTAAAACCTTAGTTTAGGTTGGCTTAAGACACAAATATTTGCGCTGTATTTGAATTAGTCTGCTTCTATCTTAAAAAAATTAATTAAAAAAAGCCTGGTCTCAACACTGCTCATTTCACGGGTCAACGACATTAAATAAATTTCATCACCGCAACAGAACACATATGGTCTGTGCTAGGGAACCGGAGTTTGGTGTGCACTTCCTCCGGTCGAGCCCATAGGGAGTGAGGCGTTTGGCATAAGGAGTGGGGCGCAGTGACACGCCTCCATTCTGCAATAACCTAGTGTGAAAGGTTTATTTGTACAGTACAGATCATAAATCACGGACGTCTGGTCCAACCTATATTGGCCTGCCTTATTCAGTCCCCCTCTGCAGCACTTCACTCAAGGCTACCTCAGAGCCACGCTGGTAGTGGCTGAAGGATGAATTATACTTCCATTAGCCACCGTAGGGACCTCGCGGGTCTTTGCATCGGAGGCCTAGATCACATGGTCCAAAAATGCCTGCTCAGTTCCCGGGAGAGTAATTGAGGAGGTTTTAAAATGTACATGTTCATTTGTACAACACTCTATCTTCTAATAAGTATAAAATCAGCAGATGTCACTGAATTTGTTTTTTTGCGACGTTTGGCACACTACGGTCAGAATCACGCAGAACCATGAATGCAAGCACTGATGACTATGTGCAACGGTGACTTTCCGGTGCAGAACTGACCACAGACCACCGCCAACAGCTTCTGGCCAGGGCAAGGCACCATGCGTTAGGTCAAGCATTCAGCTGAATGTTGATGCCTTTCCCGACTGATTGCAGTGTATATTTATTACACCCACTGTGGTCGGGGCAGCTAGAGTGCTATTTTTATTTGTAGCCCTTAATCACAGTTACAGTCTCAAAGGGCTTTAAAGGACATATATTTATGACACCGGGGGCAAGGGTTAACGCCCTTAATTATCATCATCCCAACCATCCCTTCTTCCAGGGATGGTTAAGAGTGCAATAATGGACATGCGTAGTAAAATTACAAGCAGACATTTTAAGTACAAAACATTTTGAAAAATTAGTATTTTCCTTGGTGATGGGGTGCTGGCTGGTGAGCAAGCTGGTAGCTGTCAGCTGGGGTGGCCAGGTGTCCAGACATGGGTCCAACATCACACTAAAACAGAGACAGCATTATAGTTAGATGGGGCAAGGTGGACCTGTCGACACACACACACACACACGCACACGCACACACAGAGTCATTGAAATATAAAAAGAAAAAGTAATTACAGAATGTTTAAAACCTATATTATACTTGGACTGATTTTGTCATTGTTGCCTGTATTGATGTTGGGTTTTGGTGTCGGGGCCCTTGACGAAGCGCAGGAACGGAAACAGTCGTGTCCACATTCCTGGACCATTATCTAAAAGCTGGACCGGTTCCACCTTGCGTGTTTACACCATATGCTTGTGCCGAGTCCAAGCCATATTAGGCTTGTTACTCACCCCCACCCCCTCTTATCTTAACCCTGCTCTGTGTAACGTTTCCACTGCCGCTATCGCCTTTTTGAAGTGAAGTTAAATATCATAATATTGTGTTTTTAAAGAAATTAAACCTGTCCACCCATGGCTCAAATCAACCGAAGGATGTTTTTATTTCCTAAATTGTTTAGCCTATGTATGTAGAGCCATGGTGGGATGTGAACTTCAACAACGCCAGGGAGTGTTATGTTTAGAGTGGAGGGCAAGTGAAACACTGCTTTTTAAATAACCAAGCGGTCAATGGGTTTACTCATTATTCTACATGAGTCAAATGCGTTTGAACAAGAGACAGCTGTGGTGAAAAAGCTTCATGGTGCAGGTTTAGCTCATGAGCTCTTCATCAGGATGTATCGTCATCTTGTCTGCATGCACATTCAGCAGTTACTCAGTAGGGAAACGATTGCCACCGGAGGCGGGATAGTGTCGCGTGTTGGACTCCCAGCCGAAAGGTTCTGTGTTTGAACCCCAATGCCCCCAAGTCTACCCGACTGTAGGGCATCTTTAAGCAAGACACCCTAACCCCTAGCTGCTCATGAATCTGTATCCTAACAAAAAAAGTAAATTGGATAAACGGACAGAATTACATTTAAAATATATTTTTTCTTAGATAAAATCTGCTGTCTGCTGAATGACTAAATGGTGAACGGTAAATAGTAATTTATTTGGAGTCTGGCCTCTCACCCACGCCACAGTGATCCAACACATGCAACCATGGTTCTTTGAAGCTCTTTCCCTTAAATAGGCACATTGCCGAATAGAATATAAATACACATGTGTGTGATATGGATGTTATTGTTTTAGGCCTGCCAGCATGCGTGCACCCCCCCCCCATGCCGTGCGAAGCCAGGGCATGTATCCAGCCCCCAGGACCCTCCCAGAGAGTGGAGACGACTCACTCATGCAGGCCATCCTCAGCCTGGACAGAAGGTGGGTTGGCTGGGGTGCGGGGAAACTGTTTGCATTAAAATCTGAGCTAGCCTAGGGACCCAGGTTCAATTTGTGCTACTACGTGTCATTCCCTCTTTGGTGGATATGCCTACCTGCTCCATAATGACATGTATATAAATTCAGTGTTAGTCGCTTTGGGTTAAAAAATAATTTAGTACATAGAATCCAAATTGATAAAAGTCTCTTTGTCTGAATAGTGTTTTGATCCACTCTATCTGTCTCTTGTATGTCTGTGTCTCTCTTTCTCTCTCTCTCTCTCTCTGTCTCTGTCTCTGTCTCTGTCGCTCTCGCTCTCTCTGTAGTGAAGACAGGGAGGCCTACAGGAGGAAGGCGGTCCCCTTCCCACCCATTCGTGAGCGCTCCCCGGTACGCCGCACCGACGTGCCCCCCCGCTCCCCTCACAGCCGCTCTGGGTCCAGCGTTAGCAGCAGGAGCTACTCTCCGGACCGGGCCAAGGCCCTGCCCTTCACCCCCCAGCAGGGCAAAGGTAAGCCGGTCCGACCCCCTCCCATGATGCAGTGGGGGGTTTTCTATGTGTGAAGGTGTCTTTGGAGTAACGTGTAAGTGCATTCTAGTTAACATATTCTGTTGGCAGAAATGAATATTCTTATTTCTGTCAATTTAAAATGTACTATTTTTATGCTTTTATATTTAATGTATATTAAATGTATTATTTTTTTTAGTAAGAATATTTTATTAAATATTGTCAAAAGAAGCAGTTCATAGCAGTTATACAGTATTGTTTATCTCAACTGATGAACCGACCAGGAATGCATTTGAAATATTTGTGTTAATAATTCCATTGATTGAGTCTATCAATGTCTGGCTTTGCAGCTGTGGACGCCCCTGAGGGACATCCCGTCGACCACCTCTGGGGGGCGCACTTTCCCCTCCACAGTGGGCATGATGGTTTAGGTCAGTACTGTACACTGTCTTTTTCTCTTTCATGCAATTCCTCCTTTTAGTTCATTGGAACAATAAATAATGGAAGGGATTTGCATGTCATGATTCATAATGTCTACAATGAGAGCACACTATATTATATTTGAGATTTTATTTTTTAAGTCTTCGCTCAGTAGTCAATAAAACAAACTAATCAATGAATATAATTTCCGGGCTCTTCAAACATGCTGGGTATTAAATTCCACCTCTTACCATTCCCCACTAGATTCTACACTTTAAGGAAGCATGTATACAATTTGGTAATTTCCAAAACGACTATAAATAATATGGCTACATATTGTGTCATGTCTTTAGTTGTAAAGGCATAGCCACATATCACTGCCAAGCAGTCATTAAATTGTAATATTTTTCTTGATGGTGATAATTTTGAGTTGTGAGTGCTGGAGTCGTAGTACACGGCTCACTCCCAACAAATGGTATGTTACACACCAACGCCGTAATATGAAAATCGTCTAGGTCTGGAATAGTATCAGGGAATTTTTGAAGCCGGGAGAAATGCATCAAAGCTCTGTAATTTACTGTCTGGATCGCTTTCCATCAAGCAGAGTGAAAACCAGAGTGGTGTGTCATGCTGTGGTACATACTTATTTTCCTCCCTGGTTGTAATCCGTCTGAACTACTCACTGTGGCTTTTAACTGGACATAATGGCTTCCATCGATCTGTTTCTGTTATTTCATTCCTATCTTCCTCTTTACTCATCTTTTGTTGTCGCCAGTATTCCTAGTGAGTTATGTCTGGGTGACTCAGCAGAAAAATTATTGGTTATTTTAACCAAGTCACATTTAAGTAAGTCAAGGAACATTTTTTGTATTTTAAGATAAATGAAAACATTTCGGTTTTATGGCTCATTGTTAAGCAAATCACAGTTTAAGTAATGGCAGTTGGGCTGTAAAATGTCAAAAAATACTCAGCGTAGCAGTGCCTCTATCCTGTGTCTAAACTCTAACTAGTTTTCACCCCCTGACCCCACCCAAGCATCCAAGTTTTCACATTATTAAATTAAGGTCTGCCCAGTGTCACCTGTTATTTAACTAGACTGATAGTAAGGCAGCAGCATGTCCTGGTGTCTAGGGAGTTCAACTCCCAGACTAAAGGAACCGGGTTCGAGTCGATCCCTAATGTCCACAAACTACTTGTAGGCATCCTTGTGCTAGATGCCCTAACCCCTACCTACTCCGTCATGACTTGTATCTAAATTCACTGACATCATGGTCAAAATGGCTGACAATCAGATGCTTGAGTGTTCCCTTTCAAAAAAACAAAACAAATCAACTATTAACAATTTTTATATATCCAAAGATTGTTGAAGTAGAAAACCAACCCCAACAGGTCAAGCACGAGTGAAAACAAATGCACGTGCAGGAATTGCGTCAGGACCACAGCAGGCTCAGCTTCAGCTATGATTTACGCTTTTGACTGCTGTGGTTTTGGTCTCCCAAACCAGAGGCTAGACGAGAAGCTGTGCTCCAAAACAGGATTCTCAGTTAGGCACGGTTTGAGAGCGGGGATCGCCGTGGACAGGTTAAAGACCTACCGCCGGTTCCCAGATGGTAATTTTGTGGCTTTGGCCTGGTAAACTTCACAACACCACTAACCATTTCTTGCGGGGTCGGCTTCTGAAGTTCCTGCTACTTTTATGTGGCCAGTCACACGCTGGAAACGTCCCGACGAGCTTTGACATGTATCTGCCGTTGTGGCTCACAGATTCCTGTTGTGGCTAGCAGTTGAAGAGGTCACAGTTTATTTTCACACAGTGGCACACTGCGCATAGTTGCATTATATGCTATTGTGCTGGTGAGTTAATAGTTAATATCTGATGGTTATATCAAGGTTTTAAACAACTACATATGAATATGGTAGGGTGGAAAATAAATGGAGAAAGAGCGAGCGTTGCTAATGTCATCGGCACCCTACGTCTGTGGGGGGGGGGGGGGCGGCGGCGGGGGGGGGGGGGGGGGGGGGGGGGGGGGGGGGGGCGCAGGGGGGGGGGGGGGGGGGGTGGGGGGGGGG
>JAOPJI010000069.1:9850024-9867731 GCA_027122695.1 Merluccius productus
TGTGTGTGTGTGTGTGTGTGTGTGTGTGTGTGTGTGTGTGTGTGTGTGTGTGTGTGTGTGTGAGAGAGAGAGAGAGAACACCAGGCCCATCAGAACACAGTCTCAATGACACTGGTTTATTTACACCTAGATGTCGGTTACAACAGGAAGGAAGTTACTTTTCCACCCCATTCTTTAAAAAAAAGCCTCTATAATGCTTCAAATCCATGTTCTGTCCTCTGCAAATTCTTTGTATTTGGACAAACTTTCTACTTCCTTTACCTTCTCTGCACTCCGTGTAGTTGTTTTTTTATTGCATTATTATTTTTTGGTAGTTACTCCCAAGTTTGAGTGCATTGCTTTGATTGTTGTCAATGTCACTTTGGATAAAAGCTTCTACTAAATGATGAAATGTAACTAAAAGTTTGGGCATTAGTTTTCAAAGCCTTTCACATATCATGACCCTTCCTCCACTCTCCACCGTTTGGACCTTAGCAACTCCCATTGGTTATACGCTCAGCTTGCTCCATCATTTCCTCTTCCCCTGCACACTCTCCTCCAGGTGTACCGCCAAGACTGCGAGACCTTTGGCATGGTGGTGAAGATGCTGGTGGCCAAGGACCCCAATTTGGAAAAGCAGCTACAAGTTCCGCTCAGGGAAAACCTTGGGGAGATCCGGGAGCGCTGCCTGGAAGACCTCAAGCACTTTATCAGCGAGCTGGATGAGGCGGGACGGCAGTCGGAATCTTTAGCCTGACCCCATTCCTGCTTCTCATCCAGTCACAAACTCTCCAGCGTAAGCAGTGGCCAATGAGAGACCAGAGATCTTGCAGAGACATATGGCCGGAACAGGTCTTTTTGTTCTTTTGGGGAGTGGTTGACAAAAGATTATTGAGACAAGGAAGATATGGATTGCGGTTTGCTGGACTTCTTCTCTGTGGAGCTGCACGCGTGAACAATACCTCCTGTATGTCAGGACAACCACCCCCCACCCCTGGAAGTAATCCCATGACATGGTGGCAATATGCTGATACATGATATGATGAACAGTGTTGCCTTGGAACACATCCATTTTGATTTGGGGCTGGTTAAACCTAATGACAACTATTTTCTTTTTTTATTGTTTTTCATAAACCTTATGGACAAATTCAATGTCCTTTTTTTAATTTATTCTTAACCAAGTGTAAAGGTTTTAAATGTTGTCAAATAGTTTCCTGGAACAAACTTTTGTCGACGCTGGTTTAATTTGCTGACATCTTCCATAAAATGTATTTAACAGAGCAGGATTTGCATACATGGAAGCAGACAGGTGACACGTTGAGCTGTTTTGTAGCATGTACAGCAGTGTAAATGTGATTAAGTAGTGGTAGAATTTGACATTGTGGACTGGTATGAGTTGCTGCTTCCAAATATGCTAAATTGTTATGTACAGTTTGTCCGAAGTTGTTGGTTCTGATTTGTTTTTGTTTTCAGGGAAGGGTTTCTTTTCCATGGACAGGTTATACTGCAGTTTGTGTATTGTGATTAAAAATATTGTATTACGGTTTAACTTTTGAAAATAAAATATGATACAAATGTTAACAAATACATTTTCTTAGCTAAGCTTTTTTGTCCAACTTATTTGAGATTTAACATGAAACCCAATTTAATAAGGATACCGCACACAAAATGCTCAAGATCACTTCTGTAGCTAAAACGGTAGCTAGTAAAACAGTGAACAATGTTTGTATAATTGTTAACTTTAGTTTGGAAACAAAACATTTTTTAACTTGTAATGAAAAAGTACAGTCCCATATAAAGCTTTCCAAAGTGTGTTTTATTAAAAGCTATTTTATATCACAAAGCATTTAAATGACAGCACAGAGCTAGTGAGTACCTTTACTCAATAGGTATTGAGGTACTAATACCTGGACAAGAGCATTGTGTAGCGTTTACAATATAATATTGCTGAAAATATTATTATTGATACTTAATTGTAGAATGAGTATTGACATTTTATTTCGCGAAAATTGGCTTGTGTTGTAGCAACCAATTGTGCCTCTGAAACATGTATGAAGTTGTGATTACAAATGGCATTTGTTTTTTTAACAATCGGAAAAACATTTCTTAAAACAAGGATACAAAAATACCAGTATTCAAATCTTAACTTAATATATACAGTATCATTTTGCACTATTAAATAATGATTTGGTTAGTTTCTAGTTGCTAGCTAAAGAATCAAACCTCCTGTTTTTACAATGGTATTGTTCCAAAACTTTTCGACGATAAATTGAGAAAACAAAGCAAAGTTGTTTATTGGCAAATATCAAATCTATAGGGATACAAGAAAATGTTGTCATTGTCTTAGAGTCTCTGCATAATTTCAATGTCCAAACTTTTTTAAACTGAAGCCCTCCAGATGTCCATTATAGTGCTAGAAAAGAAAGTTCCACAAGTCAGGCCAACGCACATGCCTGATATTCAAACTATATTGCACAGATCAGATTTTGTCCTTTGCTGACTCAAAAGTTTGTGTCCCATATTTTAAGGATCAGCTTTTCTTGTGTATCAGAGCTGATATGTATGGCATTTGGCAATAAGATGTGGTCCAGAGATGATAAAGGGTATAAAGTCCGAGCAAGAAAAAAGGCCAAAAGATAATACACAGCATACTTATTCCTTTTGTCCATGCTTTCGGCTACACACTACTTCATGTAAGCGTCCATGAAGAAAGGTTTATGAATCACAATTAAATAGTTAACAAGAAGCATACTTTTCTGGAATGAACTTTGAAACTGCGAAACATTAAGTGGTAGTCACTTTGGTAAATCATTACCGGAAATCCAAACACTCAAGATGTATTACATGACTTTCTATACGAAATGTCTTTCCACACGACTGTCTAAAGTCATGAACCTTATCCATGTCCAAAATAACATAAAATTGGAAATTCTGGTTTTCTTGCTTAATGGAGTGCATCCCCTTTTATAAATACAGGTCTAGCTAGCTTGTCTTACGATGTTAAGAGATTATACAGTTTTTGGCCCTGTGGCTTTTGCGGCGACTAGTCCGTGAGCCTAGGCTCTGTGGGGAAAGGGCTGTGACCCTGGTGGGGTAGTCCTCAGTAAAGTACTGGTAGCGACCAGAGGCACGAGGCTGAGGGATTGGCTGGCCCAAAAAGTACCCTTCCTCCTCTGAATCTGAGGAAGAGGAGGAGCAGGTGGAGCACCAGTCGTCCTCATCTCTGTACAGATTCATGATGTGCTCGACCCGTGGGTCGTTCTGGTGCGCCGAGCTCGGAACGGCATAATCAGGCTGGGTTTGGGGATAGTGGGGGGGCAGTCTGCACTGGGAAGGCTGGGCGAACATCGCCCCACCTTGAGGCTCACCCGGAACCCCCCGCTGGGTTTCATAGGGCCTCTGCATTTGCTCCAGGGGGACTACGTTGAGAGCGTTGTCCGAGCGGGATTTGCGGCTTCTGCGATGCCTGCCGGTATGGTGGACCTGCCTACTCCGGCCGTGGTGGCTAGCCGGGCGTCCGTGTTCTCTGGCCGGCTCATCGGCTCTGCGGTGAACCCGCCGTTGAGGTCGCTCGCTCATAGGGTGCTGCCTGACGTTCACCTCGATGCCATCGTAACATCCGTTGTCCACGGTGTCTTCTGAGAACTTGACCATCTGAGGTGGCCTGCTCTGAGACCGGCTCCTCCTCAGAGCCGGGGCCTGGAGCAACGATGGAGACAAGACCTCCTGGGAGGGAGATAATGAGAAGGATCCTCCAGCAGCACATCCTCTCATTCCCATCATTCCCATTTCATTTGCAACCTCCTCCACCTCCACTGCTGACCTCTGCTGGTGTTGGTGGAGGTGGGAGTGGTGTTGGTGGTGGTGGTTATCCAGCTCTGGGACCGTCAGGGAGTTTGCGCTGTGGTGAATATGGGATGAGTTGAGAGTTCCCATGTTGCTCATCTTCTCACAGTCCTCAACGGACTCTAAAGGCGGCTTTAAACCATGGAGCGAGTATAGGATTGTTCGTTCTTTACTGTCTCCATCTACTGATGCACCTGGGATGAAGAATAAAGAAAGATGTTTAGAGGTATGCATCAAGAAAATGTATACATGCAGGTCTATGTCATTAAAAGTCTGCTTCTTACCGGTGATGTTGGAAAGGGCCAATGAGTCCATGGAGTCTCCTACACCTTGCTCTGCCTTTCTCAACTCGTCAGTGATACACTCCAAGGAGTCTTCATACCATTGCCTGGGGTCCCTCCAAAAGGTTTGCCTTCCCGGTCCACATTGGTCCTCCTCTCTGTCTAGCTCCAGCTCCTGTATCTTCCTAGCACTAGCTGGACCAGGGTGGCTCCCGTAAGCAGAGTCTCCCAAGCCGTCCTGGGACTGAGTCCAGTACATCTCAGGAAGGTTTTTCTTACTGATAAATCCAGGGCTCAGGCTATTGGTTTGGGATTGACTGTAGATCTGACTCTGAGACGGACTTGGAGAAGTTGGCGAGGATAGGTTCACCCCCATGGAAGTAGCATCAGGTTTCAGCCAGGGATCAGAGACCTCCATTGGTCTGATTCTGTCGCTGCCGGGGCTTGTAGCTTCAGGTGACGGTTGATGGAACATCCCGCAGTCTCCAAACTTGAGCAGAAGCTGAGTCATGAAGTCCTCATGCTGCGCCCACTCTTCCGGGTCCTCATCTCCACCTGCCTCCTGTTCCTCTCTCTCTCTCCAGTACCTCTCCTCCTCCAGTCCTGCCTGCGCAAGCTTACGCCCTACGATATCAATGTCCCGATCAACATTACCGTCTATGCCCCCATCGACGTCTCCATTGGTGCACTTACACTCTGAGGGGTTGCCGGCGGCAGGAGGGGGGCTTAACACTTGGGACTGTCTCCACTGATCTGCAGGCCTGCTGCTCTTCCCCATGCGGACACTGCGGCGGGACTCACGGGAACGGGCCGACTGGAAGGCCGAATCGGCTGAATCCGAGGCATGGACGTCCTCGCCCTGACTGCAGGCCTTGGAGCAGTAGATGCGACCCTCTTTGGGTAGGAAGGGACAGCCCAGCAGGGAGGCTTTGCACTGGGCACAGCAGAAGCACTGATCGGTGGCGTGCCAGTGGACCCCTTCGTAGGTCATCTGGGCGTGGTCTACGCCTAGGTAGTTGAAGGAGAGTGAACATTTTCATTACAACACTGTATTTAAGGTACCCAATCTCACCACCCACAACAAAGCAGTTGCTTGATTATTTGTCACATTAACAAGTTAGTTTAATAGGGAACTAACTTCAATGAATGACTTGAATGATTGCTTACCGATGTTCTCGCCACAAGCCTCACAGTACTCTGCGTAGAGTGACTCAAAGCAGCCACAGCAGTAAGGACGGCCATCCTTCATGATGTACCGCTGGCCTCCAAGCATGGCCTCACATTCGTAACAGGCAAAGTGCTTCATGTGCCAGTGGCGTCCCTCTGCCTCGGTGCACTCATCAGCGAGGATGATCTATGAAACACACAAAACTCCTGTTAATCCCGAGTAGCTCGATTTGGTCAGTACAGCATATTGTATGATATTGAATGTAAATACTAGTGTTACTGTAATGATTCCTATCAAAATGAAACAACTAATAGAAGTATTTCACATGTCTATTTGTTGTTGTGCAACTGCATAGGATATGGTACACATAGTTAGATAGTTACGCAGATATATGATGTACGATGTAGAGGTATGAGAACAACATTCATTGAGCACTGGCAGACTCGTATTGAATTTCATTGTCTGGTTTTTCAGGACTTAAGGGGTTGGTCAGGCAGTACTGTTATGTGTACCCCAGTATAAGATGTCCGCTTACCTCATCACACGCAGAGCATCGCGGCTTCAGCACTTCGGCGTGGTGCCTCCCGCAGTGGATCTTGCCGTTGTGGTGGAAATAGATGAGGTCCACCAGCAGCTCTTGACACGTGGAGCATGAGAAGCATGCCGGATGCCAGCAGGGGGTCGGCCCCGCCCTGGACGCAAAGATGGCCATCTCCCCTCCGTTGATGCCTCCACTGCACTGTTTGAACCAAACAGAACGGAGAAGACTTGAGCAAACGGAATAATGGGCAGATGGACAATGACAGTCACTTTTCAAATGCCATGACTGTGGTCAGGTACTAAACAGACACTGTCTATATGGTTAACATTAACAAGAAGATTGTGGGGGATCTCTTCAAAACAGACCTGTGTTATTCCATTGATGCCCCTGACACAAGAGGAATGTCAAATGAGCAAGCACAGCATTTGTGGACGGAAGAAGATCAGCTTGTGCAGGCTGACGTTTCAGTTACAAGTGGGATGACAACAATGGCAGGCCAAACAACAGGTGTGAGTATGACATGAGATATACTATACTCTTAATGGAATCTGAGATATTTACAGTAGATCCACTATATCTTTATACAACTGTCGCGGCCCATTGCATTTGCAATAAATGCCATTCGCAATCACAACCATTCACCATTATTAGCATTTTACTACATTACTAACCCTATTACCATTTTTGGCAGTTCTGGATCAGTGCACGACTTCAACTGGGCAACAACAGCCTTGGAAAGCCTCAAACACACCCAAGTGAGCACTCAAAAACCCGTGAACTCGCATAGCCTCAGCCTCAAACATCAAAAGTATTTAATTATTTATAGACGGGCTTCTCCTGTTGTCCCGCGCGCCGGGCCTCGCTCCGATCATATGACCCCAGAGAAGGAGATTGGCCGAGCATGTCTGAACATACAATCACGAGTCTTTATATAACCCAGCGGAGCCATGAGACACACCGAGGGGAGGGGGGTGGCCATGGGATACCGTGCCCAGCTGTTAACCATTATTACCAGGCCGGACCCGGGCCTGGAGCACGGGGGGGTCATGTATCCCCTGCAGCTCAAGCACCCGGAAACTCAATCCTGGCAGTGTGTGTGTGTGTGTGTGCGCTTGTTACTATGTGGATGCATCAATATGTTTACTATGTGCTGCACATATGAATGGTAAGTAGAGGAATGTGTGTGTGTGTGTGTGTGCGTGTGTTGGTGTGGGTGTGTGTGGGTGTGCTTGTTACTATGTGGATACTTAAATATGTTTACTATGTGTCGCACACATATGCATAGTAAGTAGAGGAATGTGTGTATGTGTGTGTGGACTTGTGCTTGTTACTATGAAGATACTTCATAAGTGTTTACTATGTGATATGCACATCCATAGCAAGCAGAGAAATGTGTGTGTGTGTGTGTGTGTGTGTGTGTGTGTGTGTGTGTGCACACGCACGTGTGTGTGTGTGAGAGACTGTGTGGGCTTGTTACTACGTGGATACATCAACATGAGTGTTTACTATGTGCTGTACACATGCATCGTGGGTAGAGGAGTGTGTGTCTGTGTGTGTTCCGTGTGCATGTGTATACATGAATGTGTGTAAGTGTAATATGTCTCTCTCTCTGTCTCTGTTAACCAGATAACAGAGAGAGAGGGAGCGAGAGAGAGAGACATGTAGTGATACAGGGGAGATAGAATAGCTGTGTACAACTGAGTGCTACTAGTATGTGCCCTTATTACGGTGTGTGTGTGTGTGTGTGTGTGTGCGTGCCTGCCTGCTGAGTGCGTGCGTGTGTATATGTATGTGTGTGTGTGTGTGTGTGTCTGTGTGTCTGTGTGTGTGTGTGTGTGTGTGTGTGACCTTGCATCTCAGAGACTTAAGTGGTGACAAGCCACATCTGCTCTTCTGGGTGGGTGGGTGGGGGGGTGGATTATCAGGGCTGAGTGTGTTCTTCCTGGGTCGCATGCCAAGGCTACCAAGCCCTCTCTCAGTGATGGTGGTGGTGGTGGACCCCTGGGCCACCAGGGCTGACATCCTCCAGCAGGATGTGGTTTCTCGTCGCTATGGCTTTAGCCCCGGAGCGAGCCGTCCACTAATACCACCATGTTTGTCTTATGGTAAGCCCAGTGGGATCCGGGTGGGAGGCGGGGGGTACCGTATGTATGTATTTTGGGAAATAGGAGTCTGGGAGGGTTTGCCTGGCTGTTGGGTGCTGTGTTTAAAAGTGCTGGTGTTGAGGTTTGATTACTGTAGAATGGGAAGTTTGACATATATACTGTATATCTCTCTATATATATAATATATATAATATATATATGAAGTATGGTAATACTTATGATGAAATGATAGTTATTGACAAACATGTCTGCAAATAATGGCAATAAGTGACATCAATCGTGGTCAATATGTAAAGATCCGAGTGGTGTGTTCATAGTGAATTCATCTCATTGGCCAATCAGAATGAAGCTTCGGGAGCAGCATGTGGCATTGTAAGAGCGAGTGTAAGCTATCCATGAAGTATGTGTGTGTGTGTGTGTGTGCATGAGTGAATACACATCAGTCACTGTTTATTAGCAACTGCGTGTGTTTGTGTGTTTGTATACATTTGTAACTGTGTGTGTATGACTGTTTATTTGTAACTGTGCACGTGTGCAAAACACACACACACACACGCGTGTTAGCAATGCTGTATCAGCGGTGTGTCTCTTACGTTCTCACAGCGGCTGTGCTGCAGGGCGCGGGGCAGGACCTTGGGCGTCCCCCTGCCCAGCGCCTCTCTCTTCCTCTGGGCACTGAACATGAGGAGCTCCCTCCTCTCCTCCTCACTCAGGGTCTGGCAGTACCGCACCTGGGGGAGCGGGGGGAGAGAGAGAGATGGAGAGGGAGGGAGAGAGATGGAGGGAGAGAGAGAGAGAGAGAGAAAGATCAGTAAAATATTCGTTTTGATTATTTAAAAAACAGAAAAACTTTACTCATAGAATAAAGATAAAGAATGGATAAGACCAAAAACAAAGGGAGATGGAAGAAGAGCAATCAAAAAGACATTCTTGTGTATATATACTTAGATTGCTTTTATGTTGAATGTAATTTTGAGCATGTATGTCCAACAGCAAGTCTGTACGATGGTGGGGCATTTTGATTTGATTTCCCCCTTCAATGCAGTGTTATGTGGACGGCATGTGGGACACACACACAAAGCCGTCCTCTGTGTTTGAAGACGGCGCTTCAGGAAGCGGATTAAAGACGATGCATCATCGCTAACAACTGGCCGGGCTGCGCTCCAAACAACAGTAAACGATGGCAGCACACACACACTTATGCCCCTTTCTCTTTCTAATTGTCTCTTGCTCTCTCTCGCTCTCTTTCTCGCTCTCTCTTTCTCGCTCACTCTCTGTCGCTCTCTCTCATCTCTTTCTAACTCCCTCTTGCCAAGTCTCTCTCTACCCCTCTGCCGATCTCTCTATCGCTCTCTCTTTATAACTATCTTTGCCCCTCTCTCTCTCTCTTGTTAACTGTCCCTCTCTCTCTCCCTCTTTCTCTCTCTCTCGCTTATCCTCGCAAACCACAACTATGAGAGGAATTCTTCAGCAGTTTGCTTCCTCGTCCGCCGAGTCAGCCGGCAAACATTATAAAAGCTGTGTGTGTGTGTGTGTGTGTGTGTGTGTGTGTACTGATAACCATCATATCTTCTAATGTAAACTTCACCAACAAAGGTGAGCCTTGAGACAACGGGGTGGATTCACAAAAGCTGAGCAAATGTACACACCATAAAGCTGTTGTACAGAAGAAGGAGACGATTGCGTGGGGTGAACCGGTAAACCCTTTGTGTTTGGGGGTGTGGGGGGGGGTCAAGGGAATGTGTAGTTTTGTGTTTGTTAAGAAGGCCTGCTGGGGTCTGTGTGTGTGTGTGTGCGTGTGCATGTGTGTGTGTTTGTGTGTATCCTCACTTTCTTAGACGGGTTAGGTATAGGTTAGTTTCATGGAAGTGGTAACAGTGGTCATTTTGGGTCAAGTCTAACATGTTCTTACATGTTTTCTCTCAATTCAATTCAGCTTAATTAAATATTCTCTCTCTCGCTCTCCCTCTCTCTCTTGCTCTCTCTCTCTCTCTCTCGCGCGCTCTCTCCCCCTCCCTCCTTCCATCTGTACTAGACTTTGGATAAGATTGCCTGGATAAAATCGACACGGCAAACCAAATAGTAAATGGTATCTGATAGTATCTAATCGGTACCTCGTTGTCGTGGGGGGGCAGCTGGTAGAGGAGCTGGCGTATCCTGTGTTTCTCCCCGGGACTGTTGACGTACGGCACCTTGTCCTCCGGTAGACAGGAGAAATACATCTGGACCTGAGGGTGGACACAAGGACGAATAAATACATGTCAACATTGATGGGTAATGGGGCCATTGGGGCTAGGATAGTCGAGTGCATTGGTTCTCAAACTATTTTTTCAAACTCAAACTGGTCTAGTGGTTAGGCTGCTTGATGCCTAGTCGAAAGGTTGTGGGTTTGAACCCCCAATGTCCGTAGTTTAACCTTGTAGGCCAAAAAAAATCACTTAGATGAACGCATCTGCTAAATAACTAAATAGTTCAAATTGAAAAAAATGAAATAATGTTGACAGGCCAATATTCATGGCCGCTTTCATCCCAACCAACCACATATCAAAGATCAGAAGAGAGACATTATGAAGATGCCCGGTCGCTTGGATCGACGAGCAAAACGTACGAGAAAAAGACACGAGAGGGAAGACGTCAGGAAGGAGAAATGAAGAAGAATGAAGAACGAACAAGATGATTTCGTTTTCTGCCGCGACATGTCGAAAGACGTCTGTTGCAGTGCTCTGCCGAACGTTATTTGTGATCTGGTGCAGCGAAAAAAGAAAATAATAATAATCAAACGCAGGCCCGCCAGATGGATTTTGTTGTCCTCCTGAGACATTTGATGCTGAGAAGGAACAACCGACGAATGCTCAACCGTCAGCCACACATTGAGACAGACGGAGGGAGAGCGGGAAAGAAAGAAAGAGAGAGAGAGGAGAAAGGGGGAAAGACTGCGGAGAGAGTGAGGATAGAGGAAAACTGTCAGTGATGTGCCACAAAGCCTAGAAACAAAAGAGCCCCCCCCCCCCGCCAGAAGAAAAAAAGCGTGTTTGAAGTCACAACAAACTTAACTCGGGCACTGCGGCCCACACTGCACTGCAGACAGTGTCTGTGTGCTGTGGACTGGGGTTCGCATCGGGGCGGTTCTACATTTGAGACCATGTTGAGAGAGAGAGAGAGAGAGAGAGAGACAGAGAGAGAGAGAGAGAGAGAGAGAGAGAGAGAGAGAGAGAGGCCGGTCTGTCGGTAGTTGCCGCTTCGTGGGCTTCTCTGTAGAGATGGCTTGCGGTTTCACTACGCTCTCCTCAACCCGCTGCTAAAATGAGACCTGACATCGTGCGGTTTCAAGGGAGGCGGGTGAGCATGGGTGAGAAAAAGACAGGGAAGAGGGGAAGGGGAGAGAGGATAAGTGGAGAGGATAGAAGAGAGGAGAGGAACGAACGGATAGGAAGTCGCAGGGAGGACAGAAAGAGGAGGATAAGTGGAGGAATGGGGAGAGAGTGGAGGAAAGAGAGGATACAACGTTGAATTTAAGGGAGGAGAGGGGAGAGAAGAGTATGGGCGGGGGGAGAGGAGAAGAAGAGGGGAGAAAGGAAAGAGGTAAGATGTAGAAGAGGACGGAGAGAAAAGAAGGAAAGGAGAGAAGAGAAGGAGACACCGCCGCCGACGGCCCGTTGTTACGATGTGTGTCCGTGTTTAATGGCTCCTCGGGGTAAACACCGTCCGTCTCTCTCCTATCTCTTCACAGCCTTTTGACGGCAAAACCTGCCCACCCACGAGAGACGCGGAGGCACTCGAAAGTGTACGTCCGTTTACGACGTACAAACAACAACTAACCCCCCCCCCCCACACACACACACACACACACACACACACAAGCGGCATAATTCCCTCTGTATCGGACTCCTACACCGGGCCGCTTTTAACTTCACGACGGGAGGGAAGGGAAATTCGATCGTTAACAAAAGCCGGAGTGAAATCCTCATCACTTGTTTAAACTCGTATTAAAATGAAGGAGGAAAAAAAAACAAAAAACGCACATGTGAATGCTTACGAGCAAATTATGAGCAGAGTGGAACACACACAGCTCCGCGCCGGTAATCCCCTCACATGACAAACATAATGTTGTGTTTCCAGAAGCGGCCTCGCTTGAACCCGTTGGGTTCGAAGCCCTTGGGTCTTCCTTGTATTCCTTGCGGACATCTGGAACGTATGATAGATCAGATGGGGAGAGAGGATCTCGCTCTGGCGCGGGTCTGAAGTTCGTTGGGTTTTCGTTGCACAAGTATTGTTTTGTGTTGTTACGCAAGGTCAGGAGAACTCGATGGTCTGGTGGTGCGCAGTTGGTGGAGAAGAACTTTTAATTTGAAGAGAGACTAGGGGGGGGGTCAGTCTGCTGTAATGGTGGACTTTATATGACACACAGACGTTACCCGTCCGCTTTTAGTCGAAACACATGTTATTATGAATGTTAAACTTAGCTCCAAATGTAATGCTTTAATGTGCACTCTGGTTGCAATGCTTGCCGTCGGGAGTGTGGCTTTCGAAAAATAGAGCTTCAAAAAAGTCGACGCTTGAGGCTTTCACACAGTTGAGTGTCTTTGAGTGTATTTGACACTGCAGTGTCAAATACAGTGCAGTTTAGTTCATCACAGTTGCAGTCACATTTGGTATTACAAGAAAACCCATTCATACGGCACATTTGGTTCCCTAGCCTGAAGGGTTATCTTAGCTTACAGATGGTCAACCCCACAAATATCTTGGGCCTCGCCTACAGATTCCTACAGATGCAAAATTGCAGGAGATGCAATTTTTTGATAAGGGTAAAATGTGTAAATGTAAATGTAAAACACCATTATCGATGAAGTACTGCAGTGCTGCAGAGACCTACTTATGGTGAAACATATCGCAATCCACAAGAAGAAAAAGAAAAATACCCCTAATGCAGAGTAAACGTCATATAACTGCGAGGGCCACCGTCGTACCTGTTCGGGCCTAAGTCCCGGGGGCACCCACGCGTACTCCTCCAAGGCACAGCCGGAGTCGTCGTCCGAGGTGGAGCTCCTCTGGAAGCCCAGGGTCACCTTGCCCATCTTGGCCCCGGCGCGAGGCTCCATCTCTGGGCCTCTCGGGGGAGGACGCTCCCCTCTCTCGCCGCGCTCCAGGTTCATCATGCACGTGCGCTGGGGAGAACAAAGGAGAAGAAGAAGAGACGTTTTAGTGGTCATTCTGGGTTTATAGGCGGATTATACCACAATGATAAGCCAGTTCATGTTTTTAAACAGTTAACCGCATAAAGAAAAGGATGTTGACCACAATGACATTGTTAAGTAGTCTCACAACAGTAACACAGCTAGATAAGTCTATTCTAGCTAAGGGACAAACATATGCATCACATATGCATCCGCTTTTTGCTCTGTTTCTAAATCGTGAAGCTCTCATTGCGAACAGTACATACAGTCCTCACAGATGGTGACAAGACAAGCTGTGCTTTCAGTAGATCCCCTTTGAAAAGACTCAGGATTGTACTTTGAATAGATTGACATCAAGCTTTTTAACGTGTGGGTTTCCTACTACTGATCAATTGTTTGTCTCTATAATCCTCCTTTGTCCGTACAGTGCAACACAACGGATTGTATGTTGTATAAGAAGCCTGGCAGCTTGTGAAGGGGGCTGCAGATGTTACAGATGTACATGTGGGATAGGCTGCACTGCACATGTGCACAAGAAGTGCTGTTATGTAAATGTTTTGCATGGTGACCGCGGTCACCATTGTGTAACATACGGTTGAAATGAGCTGAGATTTAGCTGAGATGAGCCATTGTTGCAGTTAAAGTGGAAAAAGTGCAGATCTGCCATCATGCATTGCATCATCTGGATGGCGCACACACACACACACACACACACGCGTATGTAATGCCACAAACACGTCTATGTAGCATGTCTTCGGTAGCCTTTGCAAACTGCTTGTCATTACAACCTGATAAGAGTTTTTTTTTATGAATAGAGAGAGAAGGGGGGGGGGGTATTTGATCGGGCTTCCTTATTGGCTGTTTCCAGACTTAGGCAGTAGCAGTTTTATCTCGCGAACCTGTGTTCTTTAAGTCCCCCCTCCCTTTCAAACCTCACCCTCACGTCCGCCCTCACCCCAACAATATAAATGTGCTTTGGTCTTAAGGTGTTGAAAAGGCTCTTTGACATGCAAATGCTGGCAATGCAAGCCGCCGGAGGCCGGTGTATGACTGTGGGCAAGATGTCCCAGATAGGATTATCCTACTGTAATGGTATGCATTCACATCAGTTAACCGTTGTATAGCCGCAGTATTAAAATCAATTAAACAAGCTCTTATTACCAATCAGGTAACATAACTGGACATCATCTTGGTTTGCTATACTTATTTCTAGTCGGTAGCATACTTTTAACTTTTGTACATTTTCCATAATAATCTGTGAGTAAGGCATTACTTCTGTTAACCAGGGGGCTTTTATTTTGACAATAGCTCCAAAAATAATTGAACTAATCTGATGGCAAATATCCAATTCAAATGTGATTTATTCAACCGAAAAAAATATTATCATCTAAATGTATCACTGTCTGTTGCAAGCAACTATGATAAAAGTATGATACCGTGGTGTAAAGAAAAGAGATAAATATAAAATATGCGTACATCATTTGCATACAGTAGAATGTCAATTCAAATAGCGCTTCAGGCCCTAAAATAACACCCTCTGATTTAAAGCCCAGATTACGATGGCTGCTAAAACTGAAAACCAAAGGCCTTATCACAGGAGCAGGGGTGTGTTGGGTGTTCCTTTGTTGTCCAGTCACTAATCTATCAGGTTTTTACAGCGGGGATAGATAACAATATCACTGAGATGCTTTGCCCTATCAGTTAGTTTTTTTTCTCCCCGCTTGATAGCACTGTTTGAGGGAACCAAACAAAATAGAAAAAAAGTAGAACAAAGTAGAAAGGTACGATTAGTTTTGATAGTTTTTTTACTGGTTCTTCTCAATTAAGAACCGGCCTTTTTTCAATTGTTCAACGCATCAAATTATAATGCAAACGAACACATTTACGCCGAAGCAAGGAAACGAATATGGAGTTGTGGGTAATGTAGTGTAAATGAGCAGGTAAAGGCTTTCCCATGGACACTTGGCAACACGTGGCTGTTTATGGACAAAGGGAAATGAAACCTATAAACTTTTACTGTGGCGGATGGCTCCCCCGGCCACCAGAACCTATGACCTTGCTTGCTGACATCGAGTTGGGCTAATGGGTCCATCTGGCGTACATCCAGCCATCAAAATATTGTGTGTCGTGGGATTAAAACACATTGTGTTTGGCAACAGTGTTTGGCAATACATTGTATTGTTTAAACATAATACTCCACACCTCCCAGGGTCCCAATAACTATTATAACTGCTATTATTTACCCTATTTGTGTTTTTGGCAGTAGACAGATTTAGTCCAAAACAACAACTTCTACTACAGTCCTGGACCTTATACTGAAACATGTCGGTAATATGGTAATTTACAGACCCATAACAAATATCCTTGTTAGCATGTCCTCCGCACAAACCCTCGAAAAACCCTCACTTTCTTCTCCCTCGAAATCACGATACGTCACCATCTTAAAGGTTATGGAGAGCTTGGTGCATTTGTGCATTGAGTCCTACACACACACACACACACACACTCACACACACACACACATAGCAACTCACATTACACCTTGTCACCCCTTGGCAGTAACACAATGTCTGTCTTTGTCAAAAAACGAAATTAATGAATAAAATGTCGACCAGCCTCGTCTCCTCTAGCGGAGGCACGAGAGGAGCGGGGGATTGGATGGGAGGGGGTGGTTGAAAAAAAAAAGGAAACTTTTTGAAAAAGGCATTTAAGGAGTCACAACATTCAGTCTGAGTAAACACGGACCAGATGTAGCGAGCCAACGGGCAACTCACACACACTCTCGCACACATACACACACACACACACACACACACACACAAACACACACACACACACAAACAAACACTGATACACACAAACGCACACACACACACACACACACACAGACATGCACGCACACACACACTGACAGTTAACTGACACGTTTAAAGGGGCAGTTGAGGCCGAAGGAATTAGTTGGTCAAATAGAGCAGCCCTTTTTTTTTTTTTTAAATGAACACAACCTTGGGCTTGTCCAAATTCGACCTGAATATGTGGAATTTTATCCCTATTTTCAATTGCTACTGAAATATAAACGGGAAGAAAGGGAATTAGTAGGTAGTTAATGATAAGCAAGGCAGTTTAGAAAAAAAAACACTGTTAAGTGGATGGGAAAACCTTTAAACGAAACAAAAAAAAAACGTTGGTTCTGCTTTCCCAGAATGCCGTGGGGAGTCACTTTAGGGAAAATCATTAAAAAGTTTTAAAATGGAGGCTGAAGGCAGAGGTCGTCCGTCTTGCAGGGGTGAGCCCTGTTAGTTTAACGCCAAATGGGTGCCATGGGGTGCTTTGGAGAATTAAACCAGTTTGAGTGCGACCACCTGTATCCATGCATGCACACACACACACACACACACCCACACACCCACACACACACATATGCTGGTGCACACACGCACACCCAATCAGGCGGAGCAAAGTGTGTGTGGAGACAGACATCCATACACAGATGGCTATCCACAAGTTTCAACACACATGTACACACACACACACATACACACATCTCAGGGCAAACAAAAACTAGGCACCAAAAAACTAGGCACCAAAAACACACACACACACACACTCTCTCATCGTCATGCCACAGTCTGTTGCAACATGCAACGGACTGTGTCATGAGTGTGTTGCACACAAACAGACACAAACAGCGGTATCACTTAACTCCTGTCAAGCACTCAGACACACGTACCCTCGCGCTGTAATCTGGAGCTAAGCTTAGCCGGTCAGCCTCTCCTCAGCCCTCTTTCAACACGCCAGAGAGTATTGCTTCACTAAAAAACACCGCAACTACGAAGCGTTCCTCAGCGGGGCCAAATGCCCTCCTCATCACCAAACAGGTCCCAACACAAGTGGGCGCATCGCTGCGGCCAGACTCGTCTGACTTTGAACGACTTTGACTCTCAGCATCCACAAATAAACCAAACGCAAACGCACACACAGCAGCATTTTTTCCTCGTCGTCATGTTGTTTCTTTTTTTTCTCCTTTCGCCCTTCCTTACCTCTAGGAACAGCATGGTGTCTGTCTCTCTCTCCGGCGGTGTGCCACCTCAGCAAAACAAAATCTGTCCGGTGCCGTTTTTTTGTTATAGATTTTAAAATCCCTGCGTCACCATGCTCATGTTCTGGCTTCCTCCATGTCCACCATGGAGAACCAGCAACGCCTTGATCCAATCCCCCCCCCAAAAAAAAGAAAGGAAGAAATATATCCCTCCTCCTCCTCCACCGAATACTTCTGTACTCTTCAGTCTCTTCTTTCGTTCACCGTCGTCATGGTGACCGGTGGTCCGAAGTGAGAGAGAGAGAGAGGGAGGGAGTGATGGTGATGCCTCTATCTGTCTTTAAAGTGTCTCTGATTCCAGTGAGTGTGAGTGAGCAGGACGATAGAGAGTGACTAAGTGAGCTATGTGAGCTGTGTGTGTGTCTCTCTTGAGGAGGTGTGTGTGTGTGTATGTGTGTGCTCCCTGGGGGCTGTCCAAGCCTCATTGGCCCCTCCCGCTCTCTCTCTCTCTCTCTCTCTCTCTCTCTCTCTCTCTCTCTCTCTCTCTCTCTCCCCCCCCCCCCCCCCCCCCCCC
>JAOPJI010000069.1:9924865-9940114 GCA_027122695.1 Merluccius productus
GGGTAGCCGACATCGCCGCCGACCCCTTGCGCCAGTTGTACGTGAGCCGGATCCCCGCCCTGAACGACGCGACGCGGCTGGGACGCACTGAGGACAGTCCGTCCCGGTCGACAGTCACGCCGGGGGCGAGGGGGCCCCGTCCCCAACCCCCGTGAAGGGGGAGGAAGGCGCAGCGAGATAATGCATCCATTCCCCCGGGAAGCGGCGAGGTCGGAGCGGGGGGGGGCGCTGTAATGCCAGAGGCCGAAGCCGCCGGTCACCTTCGCCCCCCGAACCCTTCCAAGCCGACCCAAAGCCAGTCACTGCTGCTACTGACTGTATGCACGGCGCAAGAGAGAGAGAGACCTCGCTTCTGTTGGCAGAAGAGCCATGGACTGTGATCACTCTGAGCAGCATTTATGGGAATAAATGACAATACAATTTATTTGAATACTTTTTTTTTTTTTTTGCAGAATGAAGCGGGGTTGGTTTGGTGTTGCAGTCGAGGCATTTGACCGTACCCATGCCTAGAACCGGGCCCGACGCCGGGTCAAAGTAATTTCCACTTTGAAGCAAGTCCACTTTGTGGCAACATGTCTTGAGGTCGGGCGCATGGCCACTCCTGTCCTAGAAATTGCTGCGCCGCATTCCCCATAGGAAAACAACAAGTGAATGCACCTTCAGAGGCAAGTCACCTAACATAACTTGCTGACATAAATAACCCTGTAGGGCCATCCTCTCTCTCTCTCTCTCTCTCTCTCTCTCTCTCTCTCATGCTCTCATTTGTATACCCTCTTTCTCTCTGTCTTTGTTCCTTTTTTTTCTGTTTATTCTTTCTTTGTTTCTATGTTTGTTTCTTTCATTTTTTCTTATTGTTCCTTCTTTTACTTTTGTCTTCTCTTCTCTTCCTGCCTCCCTTCCTTTTTTCATATTCTCCTCTCTCTCTCTGCCATCCAGTCTATGATGAAAGACCACTCGCAAAGCTCGAAGTGATATCCCCTTTCACGCCACGACACACACTCGCACACACGCATACACACGCGCACGCACACGCACACACCTCTCTCTCTCTCTCTCCCTCTCTCTCCCTCTCCAGACACACATTCCAGTGCTACCAATAAACAGTGTTTTACCCTCAAGGCTAGCGTCTCTACAGATGTTTAATGATGATTGGCTCTTCTCAGGCCAGACACAACATGCACATTAAGCCATCGGATAAATTACATGTTTTTTTGTATGTTCAATAAATCTTCAGGCCCATTTTGGTCATGTACACTTGGAAACAAACAGAACATAAATCAACCATAACACATCTGCTCCATCAATCTCTTACGTATGCTTTTGTATCTTTTATATATTATTGTTTATTAGAAATTCCTTAGTTACACCCACTGGCTTCTGCAGACTTATTTTAGGGGGCTCAAGCCCCCCAACAATGTGCCCCCCTACATTTATTTTAAGCCACCCGTTTCATTTATTATGTTTTTTTAATTTGTATTAATTTGACAAGAAAATGCGGCATCGCTACTCCAAAATCATAATATGCATGAATATTTGCCCTGGGAGAGGCTGCTGCTGCCCTTATCCAACACAGCCATTGTTGGCCTGTGACAAAACCTCACAAAGTGCTTTGGAGATACGTATACCGGCGGTAGAACGAAGCACAACAATGTTTTTCATCAATGCTTACGTCTCCCATACATGTAATGGATTCTTCTATGGCAATATTTCACTGAAAAAGTGGTTTAATTGATAGATATTGTGACGCACATTTTTTTTAAAGTGCAAAATGAAGATGCAAGTCGAATGGGTGTTAATACACCTGAACTCATGTAGTTTAATAATGCAAGCTCTGATAGCTCCCAAACTTGGTGTGGTCGTGGGTAAGCGGTTACCCTACCCTGTAGAGAATGTGAATATCTTGATGCTTTGAGGAAACAGACCTGTAAATACAGACCTACAATAAGTGGAAATATCCAATGTGAAGGTCTATTATGAATGTATTCATCTAAGATGCATTTGTCTTTCCTTTAAAGTTCTCAATAAAAATAAGCTAAATAAGCAGACGTAGCTGGTATGATGAGTACTTGGCAGCTATGTGCATGAGGTAATTACCATAATCGGCTAAAAATAGCCCTTTTCCACCTAAATGGTTAAAGATGTAATGAATAAAATGCTATAACCCCAGCTCATATAATGTTGGTTTTATGGAAAATCCCCATTGAACCGCATTCACATCACAGCACTGTCTCCAAACCCCCACAACCTCTCCGTTTTGCTCTCGAGGTGGCCCTGCTGAAGAGGGGCAGAAGACTTTCGCATTTTGGTTTTCATTTGAGCCAACGTAAAGAGCACAAATGTAATATCTTAGTAAGAAGTGAATAAAGAGTAAAAACAATGAACCAGAAATTGCCTAATACTATATACATTATGTACATTTGAAGCCCCAAAGATGGAAAGATGGAAATGCAGGGCTTCAAGGGACGTCCTGATGGGACTTCCTGCTGCCTCTGCAGGCAGCGAAGGGCCTGGCCATGGCTCTGGTGAAGGAGGGCCACATGCCTCTCTTCTCACTGGTGGACTTCCATACAAAACAGTAGGGATTCATTAAAAACTGCTTGTGTTTTCAATCATTGACTTGCGGTCCCTAAGGGCTATGTTTAATAACATGTGGTGGCAGCCTCTGGAGGAGCAGCCATGGGCTTCCTTCCCACGGAACCTGGGTCGGCTGTTTGGCCGGCGGGCCGGCGGTCAACTGGTTGGTTGGCGGGCCTACAAAATAGTAATGATTCATTAGAAATTGCTAGTGTTTTCAGTAACAAATTCCTTTGTACAATAAAATAAAGTGTAAACATGTCTTGACTTCTGAGCCCTAAGGGCTATATATGTATGAATAACTTACTGGGAGTGGTGTGATGCAGCGGTGTGAGCCAGGTGTCTCACCCTGGTGGGTCTCAGTGCCTTCTCAATGACGCTCCTCTTGGTGCAGCGATATGGGCACCTGCATCACGGTGCCCATATGAAAGACGAAAGAAGACATTTTTTGTCACGTTATTTATTTGGTTCCTGTATCTGTAGGATTGTACGTGCATAAATCGCTTTCAATTTCAAATATATCAACAGGTTGCAACATAAAAAATTACACCTTCCCCGACTCTCTTTACTGTGTCAAACAGCCAGTGAGCTGATTTTTATTATATTTTAATCAGGCTGGTTTCGTGCCAAAAAGTGAGGCCTGTTAGCGCTGAATCACCCAGTTTATTTACGAACTGCTGCTTTTATCTGGATCGGACAGTCATAACTTTACACTTTACACAAAACTTTATGTCCTGTAACATTAACATTTCTTGTAACCGAATAATCACAATTGTGGCCAATGAAGCAGTTTCTAGCATAATCAGGCATTTGCGTGATTATTGGCAATACTATAGTATTGTTTCCGATGTTTATATGTGTTTGGTATGTCTAATATCCTTGTTTAGGCCTGTATTTGGAAACGAGACTGTAATTAACATGATTTACAGATGGGTTATATATAAAATGAAGAAAATATCCTTATGACTCTGCATTATTTTACCTGCTCTGTGCCCTAGATTATAACCAACCCAGTCCTTTTAACCAGTTTAAATATCTTTAAAGTGGCAATACAACCCATAACAATGTGTTTTTGGCGGACAATCACTTTTTAGCATGACACCGGTTTTACCAGGAAAAAATAATGTTTATTTATGATTATAACCAACTAACTAATACGTTTATGATTGTTATTTTCTCAACCCAGGGAGCAGGTTGCAGTTCACTTACCGGCCAAAAGAGGCCAGTAATAAGAAGGAATTTCAGATTCTTACAAGCCAATGCTATACACTGAGGTATGTGGATATAGGTTGCTTTTGATAACATGACAGTGTGCAGTTGTATCGCAACAGTTTCGTTTTGGATACTAACTTTCTCCAAACGAGTGCTACTTTTAGTTAGCGCACAGCGCACTGGGAAACTCGTCTTGCAATTGCATCTCTCCTAATTTTTTTTTTCTGTTTTTTGTCGGCTGCCAGGCTGCTGGGGTCTGCCGCTTTGGGCGTTTTCTGTTCCGCATGTCTTCACTTTTCCGCTTCATACTGGCTCTCTCCATCTGCCATCTTGTGCTATGAACCTGCTTGTGCTGAAACCGGCAAATGTATAGCTAAAACTGACTGCAACGTCATAAAAGGGTGCAGCAACTGTTAAGTTTTGGAACTTGGACAATGGCTTGCTGTACTGTGTAGAATACATGCATTTCTGCTGCCGGTGCCCTGACAAACTGAGCTCCCTGGACATGAATTGTGTAACCCATTGTCTCGCAAAGATTACATTTAGGGATAAATATTACATTACAGGCCCCCCAACCCAAACCTGGACAAAGCGGAACAGAAACACAGAGGGATGGATGGCAACATTGCCGTATTTGATAGACCTCGAGACGTTTGATCAAGACGATGCACATACCACAGCACCTGGTTCGACTTTTTGGCGGCGACCTAATCAAAAAGGGTTTACGTAACCCAAGAACGTTGTTACAAATAAACAGAACTCAGGTCAGGTCAGATGAGGTAAGAGAACCTGATCTGTCTGTCTGTTTATTTAGATCCAGTGGCTTAACTCTTAAATTATACCTTCCTTGAAGGTCTGTGAAAAAGCCAGGGTAACAGCAACCCCCTACCCTACCCGAACATCCCCAACTCTTCCTCACACCAATCTTGGTGTCTTGTCTGTCTTGTTTATCTCTCTCCCTTTCTCTCTCTCTCTGTCTCTCTCTCGCCCTTGTGATTTCCCTGTCTGCTTTAGATAGGAGGAGAGGAGGAGGGTCACGGTGCTTTTAGTCTAATTCCAGCTGACATTTGTAGGGTGTCCCTTGAAGAAAGGCATTCCATCAACAACACAAGTGCCCTGTCAATTGGCCAAGGTCACACTATACTCTGGTTTCCACCATCAAGAACCTTTGCTGTGGGTGTTTTAATGTTTGCTTGTTTGTTTGTCGGCAATTTAGGGTGAAACAGTTTGTCCTGAAATAGCTTTATTTGGATTGATGTGTTTTGACTCACTTGTAAGTGGCTTTGGATAAAAGAATGAAAACACATCCACCACAGACCTCATGGTGTATCAGTCTTGTATCAACCTGTGTCAGTCTGTACAAGACATGATCGATGCGCTGTGTACAAACATTGATAAGACCAATACCATGGCCAGATTCACAAAAGTGTCTTAACAACAAAAATCATCGTAACTGTAGTTTTTTTGTTTTTAAGATTGGACTTGAGATTGTTCTTAACAATGTTTGTATCTTTAAGATACCTTTTTTTTTAAAGATAATTAATTAAGAAAGAATATATGGGATTCTTGGAAACTACCTTAAATTTCTTCTTGATATTATTCTTAACCTTAAGTTGTCACATTGAGAAGTTATGCCTTGCTTTGAATTGGTAATATTGATTTTATAGTTTGAATTGCTCCTATTTATCTAATTGGAAGGTGTTGCTACTCCATTAATAAAAATGGTGTGTACCTCCCTCCTGACTGTACAGGATCTATACCGGACACGCTGCCTCAGCAGAGCCACTAAAGAGTTGCTCACCCTGCCCATGGTCTGTTTAACCTTCTGCCCTCGGTCAAATGCTACCGCAGTATGCGGTGCAAGGCTGCCAGACTCATTAAGAGCTTTTTCCCACAGGCCGTCAGACTACTCAATTCCCTTTAACAGTACACAAACATGCCGGTCTGTGAAGACTGTTGAACTCCTGAATGCATACACACAGACTGACTGACTGAACACATATATTCAGCTAATCTCACAACTTTAAAAATACTGCTACTTTTGTGTAATAAAATCAATGTGTGTTCGTGTGTGTGTGTGTGTGTGTGTGTGTGTGTGTGCGTGCATACTTAAGTGCGCGTGTGTGTAATCCAAATATATGTCGAATATGTCCAATATCAAATATGCACAGCTGAATGTGGCTCGACACAATAGATTTTCTTTCTTGTTGTATACAATAAATGCTTAATCCCTTAAAATGACACTGTGTTTGCCCTGGTCAGAGGTTAAATATAGGCGGACCAGTTGTAACAAACTCTTGATGAGTAAAACAGACTTATAGTTCAGTTTGTGACTCTATAAAAGCTATTTCTATGGTTTTAGAAGGTTTTAGTAAATGAAGTCCAGACTTTTTATGTACAGAAATTAAAGTCATTAAAAGGGATTTGAAGGGAAGTTTGGAATACACATGATATATACACAAATATGAATGAATACAACAGGATATCGGGATCACATATGTATACATGTTTTTTGCATGTGTGTGTACACGCATATAGGTCTACCATAGAGGCCACTCCCAACAAGCAAACACACACACACACACACACACACATAGAATGCCTTTGTAAGCGGTTGTAAAAGCAGACCGCACTTCCTCGGCTGCAGTTGTCTTGATGACGATCCAAGAGATAAAAAAAAATAACAGAGATGCTGAGTAGAGTAGGTTTTTCCAAAGGCCTCTTAGTTTTACTGGCTAGTGATTCATATAGAAAACACAACAACATGTGGAAGGAACACACACACACGCACACACACACACACACACACACACATGCATGCATAGAAGCACATACACACACACATACACACACACACACACACATATACACACATAGTCACACGTACACATTGAGATATTATGAGAAGATGTCTCTTGTGTTGTCTGGATGTTTTGAACTGCCTTGAACTGTAATTCTGCAGCCAGCAGGAGGGAAGGTAGTATCCACCAATCACTCACTCACACATTTAAACACACACACACACACACACATGCATTTATGTACACATACACACATAACCATGTACACACACTTGCACGCGCGCGCACGCACACACACTGATATATGCAAGCACTGACTTACACACACATGCAACTACACCACACAAACATACACACACACACTTAAGCTACTATGGCCGCAGTTGCCCTTCACTATGTTATACTAAATACTGAATGTATGTTTAGCTGAATGCCGAACTTCTCCAAGCCACCAGCATCCCTTCTCCACCTTCACCCTCCTCTCCACCTTCACCCTCCTCTCCACCTTCACCCTCCTCTCCACCTCCACCCTCTTCTCCACCTCCACCCTCTTCTCCACCTCCACCCTCTTCTCCACCTCCACCCTCTTCTCCACCCCACCGCTCTATGGCTGGAGATGTGAGCATCTAGGCCTACATCTGTTGTGCATTGTCAGCCTTTACAGTTTCAATGTTTTTTTTTATCATCCGTGAATGTGACTTGAAATAAAATGAACTAGTTTGGCTGTTCTGAGGGCGTGGGGGGGGGGGTTGACATCTGCCTGCCTCCTTTGCTGTTGAAAACTGAAAAATGCTTACTACTCATGTGCTAGTCTCGCATAGCCAGAGAGAGGTGTGTCTCACTGAATAATAATAATAATAATACTAATAATAATAATAATAGTTTTTGAACAGGTTCTCACACACACACACACACACACACACACGTACACAAAAAATAGGTTATCTCACAGGCACACGCACGCACACACACACGCGCACGCACACACACACACACACACACACACACACAACAGATACACCGACACACACACACACACACACACACACCTACTCGCAGAGAAAGTCATGTGGTTGAAACTTTATTGTTATTTTGATATAAAATGCAACAGCATATTTTTTTGGCATGACAGAGTTTGGCAATATGAATGATAAAAAAGCTTGACTATATGTACAAACACAAAGCTCTTAATTAGCAGGCATTAATATCTGTGAAGGATCCTATAAATCATATTGTATGTCTCATTCATATCAACAGTCAACTTCTCCTTGTTTGACCCTAAAAATATAAAAGCTATCGCACCAAAAGTAAAATAAATACTGTACATATCATGTAGATAAACCCCATTTGTTCTCAGCCCGATTACGTAATGCTCTATCATACGTGAACACAAGGTGGCAGTATAGTATTAGTATTATATGTGTCGCATCATTGTTCGTAAAAAAAACCCTGACATTGTTATTTAAGGAGAGCATTCTAGTAGTTTAATTTCCATAGCTCCTGTTAAGTAAATCTGCATAGTCCAAAGAAATTAATTCTAAGGATTAGCATAGAACCAATAGTTATTTTCTTGTAAAATAGCAAAAGTAGGCTACCAGAACTCTGACAAAAATTACAAAGTGGTTTTCCTTTGTAATGTGGACTAATACTTAAGACATGCCTTATTAAATGTAACATTCAATGTTAATTTAATTACGTAGCCAGTCGTGCTTCATGTTTGAGTCACTGAAGTTTGTATAATGCCACCGCTGGAAAATAAAATATATTTTCTTATGAACATTTGGAAATCTGATGAAGTTTAAAGTTCACTGCAAAGAAAACAATCTTCTACATTATTTTTGTGCGATCTTGAATGAACACAAATGAAATGTTTCCTTACTTCAGTGCGCCACAATCTTCTGAGCCGTAAGGCCAGCTCTGCAATAATACCCAAACGTTCTCGATAGATGCTATCATCGTCTCATAGTACTTCAAAAGAAAGAAATACAAAATAAATTCGATCAAAACATGATTCAGCTGATTTTGAAGAAAATGATAGTTTTGAAAAACTGGTCGAGAGCATGGGATAAATGTGTGTGACGGTTTGTCTTTGACACTTTTGAGGGATTTCAAATGGAGGTCCAGACGATCTTGAACAGCTCTCTGAACGGTGACGATAATAGCCTAGCTCAATGGATCTCAACACTTCACTGAGTGCTTTGCCCCCGAGCTGAGTTACGTTTTATCAACTGGCCAGATTCTGACCTTTCCTCATTCTTACTTTATGGGGCATGTTTTTACCTTTTATGACCGGATGGGGAAAAAAAGGCTTCATCTATAAATAAGACACCAAGTCAACACATTGCAACCATGAGTGCCTTCTCTATCAATATAAAACACTGACTGCCCTAACCCTCGCCCTAACCCATTTCTTTGCAGAGAAAGTGTAATCGAAATAGTAACAAAACTGTTAGCCTATACATTGCCATCTCACTGTGACCTTCCTTCTGCCTGATGTCTTTGAAAGGATTGCCCCTTTACGCTGTGCGATAATTTGTCTATTGATCCATTGTCGTTCATAAACTTTGTTATTTTTTTTTAGTTTTTACTTTTTTTTGCTTAATTCAGTTTGCATATTTGCTACCATTGTGTGTCCAGACGGCTCCAGCATGGGACTAATGTTTGTAATCTGTGTATTAGCACACGTATGCATGTATATAGGCATGGACTGTGTATATTTACATAATGCGCTTAAAATCTATTGGTCCATCAGTCTTATCTCCTTTTCCTTTCTTTGTTTTGCCTGTGATAAGTTGTCTTGTCCGTGCGCCCGGTTTTTGTGTCCCCCCCTGCCTTTACCCCAATGTCGCTGCGTTTGCACATCGGCCCTCCGGCCCTTTAGGGGGCATAGTTCTTGGGCCGGATCATCATCTTCACCGTCTTGAAGGCCTGCCTGTAGTTGGTGGGGTAGTACTCCGTGGACATGTTGTGCCAGGTGCCCCAGAAGATGCCGTTGCGCACACCCTTGTAACGCTTGTGGTAGTACTTGCCATTGAGGTTGGCCGACATGCAGGCGTCAAACCACCAGCCCGAGCTATAATAGGCGCCGCAGTTGCCGGAGGGGTACTGGTCGTTGTCGCGGTCGGGAGTGGTGAAGAACTTCTGGTCGTGGTCAAAGTGCTTATTAAAGCTGATGGCGTTTCCAGCCGTGCCGCTGTAACAGTAAATGGTAAATTAGCTTTTTATTTCAAAAGAATTCCTGCCTTTTGAGTCATAATAATATGCAGTGCTGTGCGTCGCATTTTGGAGTGCAGTGAAATTGAAAATATGCATGAGAATGAATACACATTCAACAAGGAATATCCATCGATGAGAACTTAAATGAAAAATACATTTCACAATGTTAATCCTGTGTCCCTGTGTCGATTTTTTATTTATCTCTTGTGCCAAATATTTGAGATTTTTTGAGTATTTTTACATCAAAATCCCTGTCTTTTCTCTTCCTGTACTCAGGGGCATTTACAAATTTTGCGTCCAATGCTTTCTGGAGTTTTAAGTCCTCCACAACAGAGAGCAGGCTGTCATCCTGGCTTTCCATGTTGAGCTGCTAGCTACTGTCAATCTGGCGGCACATTCAGCGCTATTGGCTACTGTACACGCCAATCAATATCCGATACAAGCCCCTCTCTAGCTTCATGTTTTTTTAACCGGAAATATGTAAATATGTGGAGTCAAACAGAGTTTTAGGTTGTATTGCTGTATTGCTTGGACCGGGAGAACACAATGCATATCAATTTTGTCCCTTACGTTTCAATGATGATAAATCGTTGATTCCATTAATAAAGTGAATGGCAAACAAAGCACGAAAAAGTACAAAGAATTTGCCCGTGTAAAAGAACTCGACTGTCACCAGAAAAATAAGTTGTTACCGCACCTGTATCCGCTGACCGACAGGCGGTAGCGCAGAAATTCGTTGGCCACGTAGAACTGGTCATACTTGGCGTACTCCCGGACGCCCTCAAAGTCCTCCAACTCGATGCGCAGGATCATGTCTTTAGCCTTGGTCAGCAAGTGGATATGGTCATTGCCCAGCCAGAACTCACCCCTGCAATGGAGAAAGAGGAGGGGTGGTGATGTAAGGAAACAAAAAAAAGAAAGAAAAAAAGCAGCATCGCATTTCCTGACTTCATTAGCAATCGGATGTGGTTGTTACCCGCCAAGACGAGGAGGAGGAGGAGGAGGAGGAGGAGGAGGAGGAGGAGGAGGAGGAGGAGGGTATAAAATATGAAGAGAAGGAGGGAGAGCAGAGCGAGACGAAACGAGGGGAACAAGAAATGTGTTTTGGTGATGAGTTTCTGGTATAATATATCTCCACACTGTCAGCGGGCCGTGGACTTGATCTTTATTTTTTTTTCTTTTCCCAGATAGAATCCATTCCAACAGCAGCACGGAAGAAAATTGAAAAATAGGGATGATTTCTGGCTCCAAAATGTGTGTATAGCCATAGAGTATATTGCCCCGAAACGTGTGTGTGCAGAGAATGTCGATATGCCCATGGTACCGAAAGCAAACCCTGTGCCCTTTTACCCCTTCTGGCATTTGAGCAAAAATAATCAATTCACACAGGAAACAGTCACCACAGCACATAGATTTACACAGTGCTAGGATGGGACTCAGGATTTTATGAGCCACTAATAACTCAATAATATCCTCCAGTTGTAAGTCGGTGTAAATTTCAAACCGTGAAGACAGACAATCAAGAATAAAACCGTTTTTAGAGAGCGAACAGGGATGCCAAATATATCCTTTTCAGCAGGGGTCCCCAAACTTTTTAATGTCATCACCCTGAGGTGGTACTTTTGCCTCAGCACCCACCAAATATTTAGTGCACTAAAATAAGCAATACATTGTCATTACCATGTCAAAAAAAACCCGCCTTAAGCAGGCAGCATACTTCAAAGAAATCAAAAATGTTCGGCTTGCTGAGACCAAAGAAGTTCTTTGAAGACAAACTTGTTTTATACTCAGTGCAGTTTGGGTTTGATCACTGAAAGGTCCATTAGCTAAGACCAGTGGGGTCTCCATGGAGACGGGAAGTCAGAACTACAACTGCGCAAATAGTTGCACAATCCAGCAAGAAGTGCCAAAAAAGAAGTTTGGTGAGGTATGCGCTTCTTCGTTTTCTTCGTAATCACGCCATTGTGTTCTTGCTCCAAACTCATTTTCTGCAAGAAGTATGCTAGCCACGCTACACGGTACGTACCGGAGGTTTCCGAAGCCCTTCTTGTACTCGAGCCAGGTGCGGTTGAAGCTGACAGAGCCGTTGAGCCTCTGCTGAATGACGGTCCAGCCGCTGCCATAGGACTCCATGTCGCAGAAGACCTCGAAGGTGCCGTTGCGGATGTCAGGGGTCACGCGGTACACGTCGTTCTTCCTTTCCTCCAGGACGTACTCTGAGCAGTCCCTGGGCGCGAGGATGACTGCGTTGGACAAACGGAAGAATCCCATTGGTTTATTTTATCACTTCACATTTTGAACACACTACATTTAGTCATTAGGGAGACATGTTTTTTTTATTGTTCTCAGCCTCACTTGTTAAGTGCTTTGGATAAAAATGTGCTAAATTACTGAAATGTAATGTAAATGTTTTATTCAAAGCGTCTTGCAAGTGAGGCTGAGAGTAATCAAAGCATACAATCAGATAGGAGTAAGTACAAAAAAAATCCAAGTGCTGCATGACCAAGCTGTAAAAACATGCTGTGTAGAGTATCGATAGGAATCAGAAAGACAAGGTCAGCAGAATTGTTAACATAGTTTTCTGTCATAGTGTAGTAGGGAATAAAAGACCCAGAGGGGTGGGGACTCAGAGACGGAGAATAATAGACATTTCCTTTTAACTTAAGATAAGCAACAAAAAGAAAAGATGTAGCTCCTGTCAAAGGTTTATTTAAACATTAATCCTGCAAGTATACATAAGAGCGAAACCCATTGTTGTTTATCGACACACAAAATTCGAGTAATTCCCTCCAGCCTAAGCGCTATGGATTTCCTCCGGACTTCTACCTGATAAAATGATTTTTCTACAGACAGACCAATGTGTAGTTCAGCAGGCGTAAAATTACAATGTCTGTATCTATTGAATGAGCTCGTTCATTGATTCTCCCGCAAAAAAAGTAGTTTCTCATTTTCTGTGCCCTTCAATAAATTTGTGTAAGCAAGTTGCTGGTGGCGAAATGAAAAAGAAAAATATATAAATATCTGGACAAGAAGTTTCAAAGAAAAATAATCAGGTTTTCATCCAACGAGGAAAAGTGTTGAACCGAAAAGGAATGGAGTTCTCCTGGGGATGTATGCTGATGCACAGCTGATAAGTGTAAGCTGAAGAATTACACTTATATCATACCTGGAGCCATGCAGACCTCCTCCACAACTCCAGTGCTTTCACGCAGACATTCATTCCTATTTCAAGGGAGATCTTTTTCCACGCAAGCCACCATTTTTTTCCCTCACTCCAATCAACACTCCTGTCCGTCTCCCCTCCTGCACCACACCGCAGGTTGCCGTACCGATGGAAACACAAAAACGAAACCGTACGGGGTCCTTAATCCCTGCACTGCTCCGCCGTTGGGCGGAGGAAAAAAATGAAAGGGGATTAAAAAAAAAGGTTTGCTTGCTCTGCAGCTCCTCAGAAAACCCTCTTCTGAGGACCCCCATTGGACTGTTCGGAAACCTGCCAACTAAATCAGTCTGACACAGTGGTGCCGACTACTGGGCAACCCTCCCCCCCCTACCGAGATATTAGACACGGGGATTCACTCGGGTCGGGACCAGCCCTTCGGGGGCCCGGGGAGCGGTTCAACTGCATCAGTTGCTGAGTCGCTTACAAATGGTGTTAAGAGGGTCAGAGCTAGCAAGTAGTACTGCCATACTTTCCCCCCTTTGTGTCAAGGTGGTTGGCACTGGTGGAGGATGTACAGAATCGAATACAACCCCCTAGCACCCATATCAAGGTCAAGTTGTTGAAACACCCCCTGCTCTTCAACAGAAAAGATGTGTTGCAAAATGGTAAATGCAATGGCTGGTTTTGTGCCAGCTTCTATCCTGTTACTGCAGTGGAGCTAGATGGTAGTAAGTAGATGGATGGATACTTTTTTGGAAAATACAAATAAATAAAAAATGACAACCCCAACAGAAACTACAATCGCTTGTAGTTATGACATTGAGGGATTGAAGTGAAAACAACAAAAGGAACCAGGAAAAGCAGTTTAGTATTCAGTCATTCGCCAACTCTCTGAGGCTAACCTAATGAGCCTTCCACTTGCACCACCACCCCCTTGAGTGCACACACTGTACATCTGTGTACACATCTCTGTAACAAGCACCAGTCGCTATCGTTGTCCCGCCAGATGAGAGACAGAGAGAATAGTCCTCTCAACTTGCACTGGTCTGCCGAGCGCTGTCTGCCATGCCTGCCTGTGACCTAAATAACAGCGAATAAAGTTAACAACTTTGAGACCCCCTTGAATACCTAACTGGCCAACCAACAAATATTTATACAGTGTGTGAATGCCTGGCAAGGACACAGAGAGTCAGATAATCCTTTGCTCCATGGAGTCGATTTTAGGACCTCCTGAAATTCTTGTTCTCAATGGCTTTTGGCTTTGAAGTTTGGGCTGATTTATAGATTAAGTTGATGACTGATTTGCAAGAGATGACCGTTTGTCGGACTAAGTTGTTGTCTTCATGGATTGGATTTGAGTTTGGCAGCCGAGCTGACAGACTTTGATTGAGTAGCATCGCAGACTGAATCGCAGACTGTGCACAAAAATGTAAGGGAAGTGAATTTCCAGCACAAGAACATTACAAGTGCTATCATTCTCACATTAAGTCTGGTAATTGCCAACACACTAAACACCTGAGCCGTAATAGCGGGGAAATGTGTTTTCCAAAGTGACTGTAAAATAATATTTGGTTTTTGATTTTGGGGGGGAAAAAATACTCTCATCGTAAAAGCACCCTAAAAACACGGTTCCCCCTGCTCGTCGCCAAGGTAATGGAGCTAAACGCCAGCGTGTATTGCTTCTCACTCAAAGCTTAAGGCCAAATTAATCTCCCTTAACTTTTGCTGCCCTGAAAATGGACATCGTCGCCTGGAGCAAATTTGTGAATTGGCAGAGGGAAGGTGATCGATATCATGAAGGCGGCGTGCCCTGCGGTGTTAAAAGACGCAATGTGTTTTCAAATAGTGTTTAGTTGTGTTGCGTTGTGGTCCTGATTGCCTCTCTTTCAAACTGGGTTGTACTCCAATACTCGGTCTTAACTTACTGTGTCTCTCTCTCTGTGTCTGTCCCTTTGTCTATTTGTTTATCTCCCTGTCCGTCTATCTGGCAGTTTGTATTTTCCTGTCTCCTAGGCTCTCTCCTAACCTGGCTCCTAAGCTGTCTCCTAGTCTGTCCCCTAGGCCGTGTCCTAAGCTGTCTGTTAGGCGGTCTTGGCCTGAGGCAAATTGTGACAGAATGGTTACTCAACGTGTGTACCAACACTGATCCATTTTTCATGTCAAAAAAGATGTCTCACACACCTTGTGCTAACGGGTGAGTTTTGGCGAGAGAGAGAGTGAGAGAAAGAGAGAGAGAGAGAGAGAGAGAGAGAGAGAGAGAGAGAGAGAGAGAGAGAGAGAGAG
>JAOPJI010000069.1:9948373-9959842 GCA_027122695.1 Merluccius productus
GACAGAAAAAGGAAGACAGGTGTTCTCAGGAAACAGACAGGTCTATGCGTGACGCAAAACTTCAAAAGCCAACTTTTGACACACAGACAGACACACACACACACACACACACACACACACACACACACACACACACACACACAACCTGTGTCCTGTCCTCCTATCGGTTCTTTCCTAATGTGATTCCGACTTGACTCATATCTGCCTCCCTGTTTCCTTATCCAAACACATTTCTATGTCCACATTCCTGCTTCAGGTGTGCGTGTGTGTGTGTGTGTGTGTGTGTGTGTGTGTGTGCGTGCATGAGTGTGTGCGTGCGTGTACAACTGTACAACGTTTCATTGTATGTAACTATTGTCCAAGAAATGGGGCTGGGGTGCTTTATAAAAGGACAGCCACGGGAGGACACAACGCTGTTCACTCAGAGTGGAGAGCCGAGCAAATTTGCCAGTGTTTACAGAGGAGGACAAACACCAATAATGTTTGAAGGAGTACGGGGCGGGGCGAAACAGAAACACGACTAAACAGCAACACATTTCATCCGGGATCCCGCGGTCCTATTCCTACTATTGAAGCACAACTTCTGAGACGGCACAGATCCTGGGCCTGGAGTTCCCCTTGTTCCCCTGTTTCGTTACGGAGATAGTCTACCAAAGAGGAACTCATTCGCAAATGGACGAAGCTTTCAGAAGGGGTGTGTATTATAACAGCGGCTAGTCTACACGGTGTTGATTTGAAACCTTTTACGGACACTTTTTCTAGGTCTGTTGATGTCCGGACGGAATATTTTAGCTTTCCTTCCCGCCGCGAAAAGTTCACTAGCGCTGAGCATGTTTGTGTTCTCTTGTTAGGCAATTACGCGCGCAGAGCTCCCCGCCTCCAGCAACAGGAATCGGTCGAAACAAATACGAAGCGGAAGAAAGTGTGACGCCGCCGTTCGCGCAGATTTGATCGTGCCTTCTAGCTGCGATTTGGGAGACTACAACACAGTGAACCGTGTCTAGGAGACAAAGACGTCCCGAGGGGAGCGTCAAGTGAAAGTGAAAGTTGCACAGAAGAGAATAAAGTTGCATAGCGAGCCAATACAAAGATCGTCGTTGGGTTAATGTGTGAGACGTTCACAGTTAACCTTTTAGTGATGTATACGGTTAACATGTACTATATAAAGACACTTTCTTGACACGTCTGTTGCATACGCAGATGCAGAGAGAGAGAGAGAGAGAGAGTGTGCAGAGAGGTAGAGAGAGATAGTGAAGCATGGATGTGTGCAGAGAAGTAGAGAGAGATAGTGAAGCATGTGTGCAGAGAGGTAGAGAGAGATAGCGATGCATGTGTGCAGAGAGATAAGTCCCGCGCGCTCCTGGCCCGGCCCGTGCCTAGGGGGCTGTGGGACCGGGCGTGCCTCTGCACTGGATGCGAACCGACCGGTCATAACAACAAGCCGCTAGTGCGCACGTTCCCTCGTCTCCCTGGAACGCACTCTCCTCACGTGCTTCTTGTTTTTTTGGGGGGAAACGCCCTCTTTTGTCCTCCCCTCTCCTCCATCTGTTGCTCGCTACGCTGCTGTTTGCCATTTTGTCTTTTGTCCCTCTCGGTCGTTCTTTCTGTTCTTTTTTGTTATTTTGTATTTTCAGTATCTTTCCTCTGGGCATAGTCAAGTACGTATGTTTTCGTATTGGTATTTTTTCAACTTGGCATGTATTAGTACATAGACTTGTACATACTATTCACATTCACCCAGTCCACATATTCGTCTCTGAGCCGTCCATTTGCTGCCCTCCTTAAATTGTTTTGCTTGTATTGTATTGCTTATTCTTGCGTTGCTTATTCTTGTATCGCTTAACCATAAAACACGATTGTTTTATGCAGCGCATAAACACTGCCACAGCAGTGTTTGTTTTTTGGGGGGAATTTTTTGAAACCACTGACAATCTAAAGCCAGTACAACTATCAACTTTATTCATCCATCCATGATCCATCTTGTACCGTCCATCCATCATCCATCCATCTTGTATCCATCCATCCATCTTGTACTGTCCATCCATCATCCATCCATCTTGTATCCATCCATCCATCTTGTACCATCCATCTTGTATCCATCCATCCATCCATCTTGTATCCATCCATCCATCTTGTACCATCCATCTTGTATCCATCCATCCATCCATCTTGTACCATCCATCTTGTATCCATCCATCCATCCATCTTGTACCATCCATCTTGTACCCATCCATCTATTCATCCATCCATCCGTCTTGTACCTATCCATCCATCCATTCAGCCATCCATTCATCATGTATCCGTCCAGGTATGTATCTGCCTGGCATTTTACCTTTCAGAGTCATCTGCTTTTTTTCATACACACTTACACACACACACACATTCCTGGGAAGCAGAGAAAGTGATTCTCGCGGATACCATGCCATTTGCTATGGGGCTCGACGGGCTCCATTCGTTTCCTCTGCAGACGTGCGTGCCCCCCCCCCCCACACACACACACTCTCCCACTCCTTCAACCCGGTCTCATATGCGATTCATCGTCACACTCCGTGTATCTGCGTCTTCCATTTCAACCTAGATTCCTCCTCCTCCTCCTGCTCCTCCTGCTCCTCCTCCTCCTCTTGTCTTTTTGCAGTCTTAAAAAAAACATTGTTGTCCGGCGGGATGTTTTGTAGGATGTTTTGTTGGACCGAGATAGATTTCCAGGCCGGTGCGATCGGAGTTCGATATACCACCAGGAGGTGGTTCATTTTCGGAGGAATTTTAATTGGTAAGAAATAAAGTGTGGGATGAGGCGTCCGTCAGTCCAGCCCCCCTGGTCGGGTTTACCGCCGGCCCGGTTATGAGCTGCCGTCGCTGCTGCTGCTGCTGCAACACACAGCCCCTCAGGGGGGGTGTTGCATACACACACACACACACACACACACACACATCGAAACACACACACACATACATAGAAACACACATGCAGATACACAGATACACACACACATACATATATTATTCAGACACACACACAACATTGCAGCAAAATCCAATTCAATTCAAGCGATAATGTGACACACACACACACACACACACACACATGATGGCTTAGTGCATCCTGTCAGTCATGTATAGCTCTCTGTATGAATGTACCTGTCCTCAATAATGACACCTAGGACATAGGATAGTTACAATGCACAGAGCCATAATGTGTGCACGCCGAGGCACACTCCCAGGCAGATGACTGACAGTGCGGGGACCCCACAAGTGTCACTCTGCGTTAGCGTGTCATGCTCTGCCTGTCTGAATCCAAACTTTTCGGGGCCTCATTAACATGGGAGGGAATTCAACAGGAACGGGGACACACACAGAACATACGTTTTGGAAAAGTGCAAAAGTGGGGACTCGGCAGGTTCCCCCGCTACGCTAAAGTTAGACGCATGTAGCGGGAAGGCGGGAGCTGACAGTCGAGGCATCGACAGAAGGACGGACAGATAGATGGCTAAAGATAGAAAGGAGACACACGGCCTGATGGAACGACAATGTGAGGACCCAAACCTAAAAGTACGACAAAAAAAGACCCCGCAAAGTCATTCGAGGTTCCTCGCCACTTACATTTATTTTTCTTCTTCCCCCCCCAACCGAACAGGCTGCCACCGGAGAGCAACAAACCAATCAGATGTCAGCTTCAAAGAGATTGGACAGTGGGGGGTTTAGCGCGGGGGGGGGGGAACCGCTGGAGACGCGCATGCAATTACAGAAAGTGCTACGCAGCCGCACATGACCGGAGTACTAAAGCGATGCGACAGAACTGACCACGGCCGTGGCCTTCGGTGTGCCGACTTGCGACTCGGGATGTCTTGCATTCGTCTGAAAAGGTTGATGCGATTGGACTGAGGCATACGTTTTGTTGTTGTGGTCGTCGTTTTGTTTGCGGGCCCCCGCTCTGATTCCCATCCGGCGCGTACTGACGTTCATTGAAATTTGGTCTGAGTTATGTAAATTGAAATTCGGGCGCGTGTAGCGCTGGCATGCATATTATAAGATTGGGACTGAATCCCTTGAGAACAAACGCATAAAGCAAACACCCATCTCTGTGACTATCAAACGGTCCAAACTGACAAGCGGGGGAAGAAGTTATACGAGGTGCAAATAGAAGCGGACGCCGGCTGTTACGACCCGCTGGGAAGCAACATAGAGAGAACCAATCACGTTTAAATGCGGACAGGGTATTTATTAACAAATCTTAGAAAGGCCACTAAAGTCATAAAAAAAATGTCTCGGTGGAAAAGACATTGCTGGAGAGAGAGAGAGAGAGAGAGAGAGAGAGAGAGAGAGCTATGGGGGACGGGGCCCTCTTTTGTACCTCCCAACAGGTGCTCTGATTGGGAGAGGCCATCTTGCACAACATGCAGCACATAACACATGACAATGAAACAGAAAGTGAGAGAGAGAGAGAGACAAATAAAAAGTGGAAATGTAAAAAGAAAGTTCAAGAAGAGGAAGAGGATAAAAGAAAAATAAAGCAAAGAAAGCGACAAAGAAGGGGAGAGAGAGAGAGAGAGAGAGAGAGAGAGAGAGAGAGAGAGAGAGAGAGGGAGAGAGAGAGAGAGAGAGGGAGAGAGAGAGAGACAGCCGACACAAAGAGGAGCCGGACGTGGAGATTGATGGATACCTGAAGAACGGGAAACGATGAAAAAGAACGAGAAAAAAAGAAACACACACACACGGGAGAGAGGATGAAAGCGAAAGATGGATTGGTCAGAGGAGAAGAGAGAGACAGAGAGTGGGCGAACCGAGATTCACTGTAGTCCATCCATCACCACAGTGTTTAAATGGCTCGGTGTGACAGTGTGGAAGCACATACACATTGATCAGATCCAGAACAAGCAAAACCAGGTGTCACGCTCTCCCCAAACGCACTCTCACACACATACACACACACACACACACACACACACCCCCCATCCCATCCCATCCCATTCCTACTGAACTATCTCTACTGCATTATTTGTATCTTTACTGCAGTGTCTCTCTCTCTCTCTCTCTCTCTCTCTGTGTCTGCCTCTCTCGCAAATTCAACTTGTGGTTTTCTATGACATCACGTGACTACGAGGGAGGAGAGTGTTGAATGTACATCCCAGAAGCCCATTTCCATAGCATAATATTATCCAATACATCTTCCTGATTGTATTGATGTTGAACATTGGAAATCAATACATTCTAGTTAAGTTCTTGGAAGGAGTGCTGCAGAAACCTGAACTTGAAAATAAAAGTGTGGCTCTGCGGTCACTGAAACCTAGAGACGGAAAAAAAAAAAAAAGTAAATTGCAGTGCAGAGCTTTTCAGGGGGCGAAGGTCGCGTGAGCGAAACTTGATGTGGCGCTGAACTTTTTCGGCGGCGGCTTCACAGTATCACTTACGCGACGCGAAGACCTGGAAATCGCTTTCGATGACCTAACCTGCAGAAATGTCATTGACTTCTGCTTCTCAATCGAAGCTGTGCATCTTTGTTAGAATTCGGCACCTACAGTATAGCTGCCAAGAGAAGTGGGCATATCTTAGGTGCATTTCTATGTTGGCAGGAGGAAGGACAAACAACAACCACAAGGCACTATGGTCTTAAACCATAACGCGCTGTCGACCGTTCACCTTGCATGTCGCCCTTTGTACATCATCATCCGTTAAGCGGACATGACAGCTGTGTGCCTCCGAGCACATCCACAACCCGCAGTATATCTGTGGCCTACAGTCGCTGCCGCATTTCACAGCCCGAGCGCTTACTTCGTTACGTCCAAGCTTAATGGTAGTCATCACGCACAATTTGTTCTACTTTCCCCCCTCCGATTCATCAAAGTTGCTTTGATTGAGTCTTTGAGTCGTACTTTTAGACGAGAAGTAGTCGGACTTTTATTTTCTCTGTCTTTCTTTGGGGTCCAAGCGAGCCGAGTTGCCGGTTATACGCTCGGCGGTCACGCAGCTACATCACACGCTGTGCTTACATAAGCCGGTCATGTGACCGAGGAAGCAAAGCATCCTCTTCCTCCTTCATCCTGTCATCCCCGGCAATCGGAAGGAGGCCTGCATAATAGAGAGAGAGAGAGAGAGAGAGAGAGAGAGAGAGAGAGAGAGAGAGAGAGAGAGAGAGAGAAGGAAATCTTCACTTTGTTCCACGCCAGTCTCATTTTTGTTATTTGAATGTCCACTGACCCATGGATGCACACCCCCGCACACATACTACGAAACAAGCACCCCCCACCCCCTCTCATCATCCATGCATGGATGATGGCGGGGGGGGGGTGCTTGTTTCGTAATGCCTGATCCAGCCGGGTCAGACCTCCTGTCTCCACTTCTTTTTTCTCTGTTCCGGTTTTTCTTTTTCTTTTTTTTTTTTGCCATCTTGATCTTTTCTTCAATCATTTCCGACAATTAGTTTTGTCAGATGTCTGTGTCTGTGTTAGCCGCACATTTTAATCATCTGTGTTTACGTTTCGCACTCGTCATATTGTGTATAGTACAGATCGATTTCTTTGTACATTTTTGGTTGATTTTTGTGTATTCTTATACACATTTGTTATTTATTACTATTTTTTTTATTATTATTCTTTGAAATTCCTGGTCTGAAATGAAAGTGCACCTCACTCGTCTCTCAAGACACGGTACGTTTTAAGGAGTTTGCACACTGCAACACACCCGCAAACAAACACCACAACAACAAACTGTTACAACTCCGACCGACGGCAATGCTCGGACCTGTTTGTCAATAAAAACACTTCACCTGACGACAGCGCAACAACAACCACCACCTTACGGGTATGGCAAGCTAGCCCGATGTTGGTGCTCGATCGCTACATTTCCGGGTTTTGGTTAAGGTTAGGTTTGAGCGTAGTAGGGCCATTCATTTACCGACAGAAAAACGATTTTGGTGCATGGAACTCAACAGGCCCCGGGATCACGCAGGTGAGCGCTTTGATCGTTTGTCGATTCCCCATGCGTGGTTGAACCCCACCCACCACATCCTCTGCTGTGAAGCGAAGGGTGAGGATCCTTTTTGAGTGACTTGTTATCTGGAATGTGTGTGTGTGTGTGTGTGTGTGTGTGTGTGTGTGTGTGTGTGTGTGTGTGTGTGTGTGTGTGTGTCAGTGGTATTCACGGTGCACACCTAATAACACTGGGTAGTGTGTCAGACTTAATCTCTTCAGTCAGCTTAAGTCCAGTCCACTCCTTTTTTTTCTTCTCCTCCTCCCTTCCTCTTCAAGCCAGTTTCCACTCCGTCTGGTCAGGGACGTGTGATTATTACCGATACATATAAAAATACAATAAAATATAGTTTTATAAGTTCGATCTCGCTCCACTGGCTCGTAATTCTCAGTATTTGTTTTCTGTCTACTCTCCATTTCTAGGCTTTGTTCTCCTTCACTTTCTTTATTTCATATTCCATTTCTTTCCTGCTCTTCTCTCTTCTCTTCCTTCCTTCCTCCTCTCCTCCTTCATTTCTATCTTCCCTTCCTCCTTGCTTTCTTTCGTTCATTCCTCCCTCCTTTCCCTGTTCCCTACTTTCCTTTCCTCTCCTCTCCTCTCCAATTCCGGTCGTCATAGCAGCCAGTCAGACGGTAGAAGCCAGAGCATGGAGGGTATTTTACGCTGAACATTTTCTTTTTCAGCTTATCTCTCTTTCCCCAGCCTCTCGCTCTGCGCCCGGAGAGCCGAACTCACTACCTGAGAGAGAGACCGCACACCTAACGATAGATGAAGATACATTTAACGGTTTTGGTCGTTAAGTGTGTGGAAGGCAACCATTTTTGCCAACACAGCCCACCACACACCAACCGATTCCACTCCCCGACAACCCCAGTCCTGATTCTCAAAACGGCCATGCTATGCTAGCTTTTGCACTCGTTTGTATCATAATATCAAAAAGATATACTCAAGAACTATGGGCGAAGTCATGAAGACAGCGTGAAAATAGACGGTACATGTTGCAGCGCGAGTTGGACTCCTCTTTTTTGCAAATCCATCACACTTTCGTTTTTGCCGCCATGGCTTCTGTTGTGAATACTGATTGCTGTGGCTCCTAATTGGCTATTGTACTGTGTGACAATCCAATTTGCCCCACACTACAGGATATCGGATCATAAATAGTGAACATGTTTAATATAATGCGATTTCGAACCGGTGGCGGCCTCGATCAGATTTGGGGAAGTAAAATACAATCTTAACATGCCCCACACCACAAGATAATCTGGCATGTAAATCATTAGAACCATCATTTGCTGCTTTGGTCAGCTTTGCTGACCAGAGTCGTAAGGGGGAAATCGAGCACAAAATCGGACTCATCATCCTATAGTGTGTACCCAGCATAAATGGGCAGCGAGACCCGAGAAATGTCTCTATAAGCATTTCTATAAGCAATTCTTTTTTTTGGGGGGGGGAGGAATCCCCAATGCCTTATTTTGGCATAGAAAACTCTGGAAAGATGACACTCAGGTGCCTTCATCCTGCAGATTGTTATACCATGAAATATGAATGTGTGCGTGTGAGGTGTGTGCATGCATGCGTGTGTGTAAGTAACCTCTGGGTCTCTCTGTCTGCTGGGCCAGCTGTCGAAGGCCCGGGACGAGGCCTCAGAGCTGGACAGAGCGGCCCTGCAGAGCCTCAGCGGGGACTCCTCCAAGGTGTTCAAGGAGCTGAAGGGGTCCGGGCCCCCAGCTGACGAGCTGATCCAGAAGACAGAACAGGTACATCTGAATCATTTTTTATAATTGTTATTATAGTATTATTGCATTACTAATAATTGTTTATACCGTTTTTTCGTGCAAAAGAGCAACGAGAAGTGCTTAACAAGGGAGACAACACAACCAAGACAGAGTTTAAAATACCAGTACAAAATCTGATTCACATTTGAGAGGGATATTTAAAGGCTCAAGATTAAGCACTACTTGATTAGAAGAATGCTGAACTAAACAAAAGATATCTGGAATGATTTATTTTTCACTTTGTTTTTGGTTTTGGAAAATGGCGAAATGGTTCATTTTGTGTGTGTGTGTGTGTTTGTGTGTAGTTGGAGGAGCGTCTAGCGAAATGCGAGGAGCAGCTGATGGAGAAGGAGCTCCTCCTGGATCAGGTGACCAGACTCTCTCAGCCAATCAGAGAGCAGGTAGAAAACGGCCAACAGGAAAGGCTGCAACTGGCTAAGAAGGCAAGAGATATTATACACACATACACACTTGTATACACACATTACTGGATATATATATATATATATAGCGAGCAAGGTATTGTTAACTCTCCTCTTTTAATTGGACACTGACACCTCTGGAGGAGATGCTTTTTCATATCCTTGATGGTCTGTCTTACTGTTGTACTACTAACATGTGTACTTGTTTATTCACCACCAGACAACCATGTCCCATCTGACCGTGTGTGTGTGTGTGTGTGTGCGCATTTGTATGTACCACCAGCTGAACGAGCTGCGGTCCCAAAGCAACATTGCCAGGCAGCGTGTGATGGCGGTGGCAGCAGAGTTGTCCATGAGACAGGCCCAAGCCCTGGCCCTGGAACAGGAAGTCAGGGAGAAACAACTGCAGGTCAGCTGCACCACATTATATTATAGTACAGATCAGTGGTTCTCAATTGTGGGTCAGATCTCATAAGTGGGTCACAGCAGGGGTCCAAGTGGGTTGCGGGGATGGCCACAATCAACATTTTTATAAACTTTTTACTGAATATATATTTATCATGTTACATTTTGTACTTTTTCTAGATGTTTTTCTTTTTTTTTTAGATGTGTGTATTTTCTAGTCTAGTTGATGCCTAGATAGCAGCAGCAGCTAGCATGGCGCTTAGCGGGGTGTTGTGAGCATGTGGTGATGGAGGCTGCGCTGCTGCTGCAGGTGGAGGTGTGTGAGCAGCGCCTGGACCAGGGTCTCCCTCCCTGCCTGGAAATGGAGGAGGAGTGGAGAAAGCTCCTCAGGGAACGGAGGAGGAGGCAGAAGGAGACGCAGGAGAGAGAGGAGGTCAACTACACACACATACGCACACACGTACTACATATAGAGAAGTGCACACAGATTAACATACTTAAACAAACACCCTTCCTCTTATACATAGATACATACATGCACAGCAATACACACACTCATACCGGTGATCGAGTCTTTAGCTCACAATGTCACATCGCTAATTCAGAGCGTGAATAGCTGTTGAATATCCAATATTCTAACTTTCTAACTTAAGCTGCTATTGAGATGTTTGATTATTTTCAATACACCACCACAGCAGCGCTATGCTGCTATACATTTCACTTTCCGTTTTGATGTCGGGATATCCCTGGCGGGCAGACGTTGTTGTATGGAAGTAAATCGTCTCACCAAATTTTGACATTTTAAAAGCCATTCAATCTCTAGCGCTGAATTTTTTCGCATTGAAATGATTAATTATTATGAATTATGTATCTGAATGTTCTGCCTCTGAATTCAACTCCAATAACAACGTCAATAGCTAATTTTCACTTTTATTTTTGAATGTTCACAAATTCAGAATCAAAAATTCAAGTTTAAAAAAGTTCAAATAATATATATTCAAATTTTTTTGCTCAAATTCAGATCCCAAAATGCCAGTTAAAAAATTTGGATACAACATCCGGGATACCAAGGATAAGCATTTGATTCTGTCTCAAATCGAACCAACATCCAGCCAATGAAGTTACGCTCTCTCTTGTTGCGGGGTCAGCTAACCTCGCGGCACTCATTCATCAAGCTTTCTTAGGCTTGCCGTACGCACACCGGTGCACAATTTCTCGGTCGATATATATTCGATTAAATAGTTGAATGAAATGGAAGAGCGAACAGGAAAATCCAAAGAATAAATAAAGAAAATAAATGGACCACATAGTGAAATATAAGTTATTGTGACAGAAGTTTAATCGAAGTAGAGGACACTTCTTGGTACACTTTCTGCCGTGCTCTCTTCTAAATCTAATAATGTGGCATGGGAGCGAGTGCGGCTTGCGGTAAACAGTGTCCCTCTCCCCCACACAGTAGCCTATCAGAGCTCCCTCTCCCCCACACAGTAGCCTATCAGAGGTTACAAGGTTATTTTGATCTAAAATCAAGCGCTATAGAAGAATGTTCGCTTATTAGCGCGACACTGGCCGAACGGCTGGGGCTGAGGCTGACCAAGTCCTCTAGAGATGTAGGTCACCAGTGTCATTGGCGAGTGCATTTCTGTTTGCGTAATTTAATTAATTGTCGGATGGTGATTTCAGTCTTTATTGGATTGGAGGTCAGACAACAGACCCCTCACCCCAGCACCCCACCATCATAAACACTCTAACAGTTGAGACAGTAAACACATTCTTGGGAATAACTCTGGACAATAAACTCACCTTTGATCAGCACACCACAGGCATTCAAAAAAGAAGCCAACAAAGACTGTCAGCCATTCGAAAACTTAAAGGACTGTACGTCGCACCTCACCTCCTGT
>JAOPJI010000069.1:9963377-9974302 GCA_027122695.1 Merluccius productus
TATGCTTAACTGGCTGAAATCAGGGAAAGTGTCAAGTGGGACGTCTTATGATAAAGTTGTTAGTCACGAAGGAGGAGCGGGACCAAGAGAGAGTGAGGATTTGGAGCCTTTTTGAGTAGCTTTGTTGCATTATATTGAAACTTTGTTGATGTTGTTATTGTCATGCGTGTTCTGGTTATTTGCGCTTGATTAAACATGAGTCTTTATATGGCGATAAAACAAAGCTTTGTTGCGTTTATTGAAGTGGGGATTGGGGGTGCGCCAACCTGGTTGGGATGTAGAAGGGGGTGCGCAGGAAAAAAAGTTTGGGAACCGCTGCTCTAATAACACTAGATCAGCCATTTGACGCACCTCCTACAGCTGCCCTAAATTCATAGAATTTCATGACATGACTTCAGTTAGTAATATGCAGCGTAGTCAAATTATCTTATATTGAATCTTACTTGATACAATTATTGTATAGGCCTACTTTAGGCGTAGGACGACATCGATTGTATGTATCATTAAAAATCTTTCCGTTACTTTCCGGGAAATTGTATTTGTATAAGTTGGTCAAAAGCATTAACTGGTCATGTTTGTAATTTATTTCTGGTGATTTTCCTGTTCACTCTACCACTTGCTGTGCGTACGCATGGTCGGACCCTGTGCGTACATTTTCTCCCAAATATATATATTTTTTATTTTATTTTTTCTCTATGTCCTGCTCCAAAACTTTACCAAAATACATATCAACATAATGTTTTTGTAAGATGGTGGAAAGTGACTAGAAAACGTTCGGGGTTGAGGCGGCTCAGTCACGCTGGTAGGCCTACTGGGGTTTCCACAATGCTTGTCATTTATTGTTATTACATCAACCTTACCAAGCCCAGCTGTACGGCTACTATTTCATCACACATGAACAAAAGAGAGGCCACATGTAACGTAAACGTGTTTGTGGGATGTGAAGGGTTAAATGAAAGTTTGTCAGCCTATCCGAATTTTGCTGACTCCGCAGTTGTTGGAAAGAAAATGCTGTGCAGCTCCGTGATTGGTGGTCCCGCTATAATTTCACAGAGGGTTGAGTAATAGTAATTTAATTTGAGACTCATTTCAAATGACAGTAAAATTGACCATCATATCTTCCCTCTAAATGGCTTTGTGATCGCTAACTTTATGAAAAGTTCCGCCCGCTGTGAGAGATACGAATCACAAGCTAATAAACTAACTAGCAAGCTAATAAATTAGCTCGCTAACTTATGGGGCGTGACTTGGGTTACTTCACGACGGCAGCCGCTGCCAGTAATTTAACCGCTAGTGAGGACATTGTTTCTGATTTATTATCTATGCCCTTTTCTAGGTTCACTTTTAATAAAAATGTGTGATGATGCGATTATTCGTCAGGAGGATTTGCATTTTGCTTAAGAGATAGCCGTGTTTAGTTTTGGTGATAACTCTCACTCTCTCCGTGCTGTTTGCTCGTTGCATTGCTAAGGCTGGACTGGACCCTTTTCACAGTAGGAGAAACACTAGTGTAGCTCATTACATGAACTATGGGTGCTTTCCATTTAGGTAGTGCACCAGTATACACAACTAGTCCAGTCAGTACACTTGCTGCAACAGACATCAATAAAACCAACCTAATGTTGGTAACGACAGGAACAGGAAGTGACTTTACCCTGCTACTGACCACCTGTGAAAAAGGTCTAGTATAGAGAGGACACAGTAAGCTAAGCTGGTGGTTTGCTTTTTTCCCGACAGAGGAAAGGGGGGGGTCAGAGGGCCGAGGTTTAAGAATCATGGTTCGCTACTGATAGACACACAGACACACAGACACACACACACACGGACAAGTGGATTGTTCTTGGTTGAGCTGATTTGTATTCTGCCTGTTAGTCAAACCAAAACCCAGTCCCATACGAACATACCTGACTCCGTAAACACACAACAATGGAGGACAAAAATAGCATGCCGAAAGTTTTGCCACCACCAGAAAATAACAGGAAACTGCTGGAATGTCGTATGGCAGTCATTGCCGTTGTGTTGTTGAGATACACAACGTCAATTTGAGGTACTTTTGTTTGTTGTTGTTGTTTTAACATTCGAGCTGAAATGAGACGATGTAGGCTGGGAAATTCAAGGATGGCAAATTTGAAGTAGTAAAAAAAAACATATCTACATTGAAATGATGAAAACTTCTGTTAATTTTTTTAAAAGTTGGTGTAATCAGATCTTTCTCCCTTTTGGATTCCCTCTTAACGTGCTTTTTCTTTTTTTTTCCTCATGCGCAGCACTTCATCTCATGCCAGAGAGTAAACAATTCATGTGGGAAAAGTTGCGACAAAAATGCGCTTGTGAGAAAATGCGCCGTGGCTTTGATATTTTACGTCCCGCTGAGCAGAACAAGCCAAGATCTGTTGTCGCATTTGAAGTTACCAAAGGAAGGGACGCATTTTGCTGTTGTTTGTTTTACGAGTGCAGTGCCCGGTCAAAACGCTCCTGTTCGGAACGGAACCGGCCCATTGGTCTCCGGTGAGAACCGAGATCCAAACGACTTCGACTCGCCACCACGCTCGTTGGGTCCTCAGCAATACACCCACCAAGCGTGAAGTTGATCGGATGAACGGTTGTCGAGAAAGGCCAGACAGACAGACAGACAGACAGACAGACAGACATACAGAGACTCCTTCCGCTTTAGTTACATTCAGTTTTTTTGTCAATCGTTAAAAAATAACCAATCACCTGCAAGGATCCTGGGCTGGGGGAGGCGCAGGAGGGCCAGGTCGGAGAGGACACAGAGGAGTCAAAAGTCAATCTGGGCGCCATGACGACAGGTGGGCGAGCTTGAACAAAAACATTTGAATACGTCTGTTACGTCCTCAAAGCGAAATAGCGTTGGCCTCTTTTCCACCGGCTACCTCGGCGGTATCCCCGCTGAGCCAGGCTGACAGTCGGCAACAGGTGTGCTGCACGTACCTGCGGGGAGCACCCTGGGTCCTTCGACTGAAGCTCGGGCGTGAGGCCAATTTGCGTGAATTAAAGTCTCGGCTGTGGAATTCAGGTCCCGTCTAGGTTTTCCAGTGGGGCGGGAATGTGCGTCTCGAGTGTGAGGAGGAGGTACGTCTTCCCGCCGTAGGGGACACCGCAGCGTAGGGCCTGCGCATACTGTCTGTTTTAATTAGAGCGGATGGGGAGTAAAGCGCAGGGACGACTGTTGACGGGCGAGCCGACCCAATCCTAACCAAAGCATCGTTTGTTAAACGAACGGCTTGTTCTGAAACCTGAACTGTTTGGGAGGGGTTTGTCACAACTGGAAGCGAAGCTTTATGAAAAATAAGGTCAGACGATATTGTCTGACCTTATTTTTTTAAGGTGATTGAAGCAGACACACAGTGGCGACCGTGTGTGAAAACTAAAACTTCACTTGCCTGAAGTTTGAGCTAATATTTTGTTTTAATCACTCAAGACCCTCCCAAGGTAATGTAATTAGCCAAACGCTAAACCCGTGTGTGTGTGTGTGTGTGTGTGTGTGCTTGCGTGTGTGTGTGTGCATTTGGTGTCTGTGTTGTGTGCATCATACGCATGTGTGTGCGCATGTGTCTGTGTATGCCTTCATGTGTGTGCGCACGTGTGTGTGTGTGTGTGTGCGTGTACATTTGTGCCCACAGCGCGCGGAGGAAGAGGAGAGGAGCCAGCTGCCTAACGGGGTGTTCACCACCGCCGAGCCGCGGCCCAACGCCTACATCCCAGGGCAGGGGCCTCTGCCTCTGCCCAGACCCTACGGGGCCCTGGCCCCCTTCAAGCCCGCGGAGCCGGGGGCCAACATCAGACACATCCGCAAGCCCAGACTCAAGCCCACAGAGAACTAAAGGCAGAGCGAGAGAGAAACACAGAGGCAGAGAAAGAGAGAGAAATAGATGCAGAGAGAGAAACATATCGCAAAATAGAAATAGAGAAACACAAAGAAATACAGATACATAATAAATATAGAGCGAGACATAGAGATAGAGACAAATAGAAATAGAGAGATAAATAGAGAGCAATAGAAATAGAGAGAGAGAAATAGAAATAAAGAGAAATGGAGGCAGAGAGATAAGAAAGAGAAAGATAATTAGAGGGAGAGGCAAGAGAAAGAGAAAGATCCTGAGCTTTTAAACAAAGGCTGAAAAGTTCCCTAGAGTACATAAAGGTCTCAATCCTTCCCTTACCCAACTGAAGAAGTCTTGCTACACGCTCTACATCTCAAGCTGTATATCGCAACATCTGCATCGTATTACACAATAAAACATTTTTGAAACCCGTCAACCCTCTGCTCATGTCCATGTTTTTTTCCGTTTGAACCAGCTCACATCTGTTCCCCAGGTGTGGCCCAGCTACCGTCGGGTTTTAACGAGAAGACAGGCGATTAGCAAACTGACAACCCCTGTCTTCAAATCGGCTCCCGAGGGTCGCGCCCCCCTCCCGTCTATCCATCCCAGAAACCACCACGCCGCTTTCTAGGCTGGTTTGTGTGAGATGAGCTTCCTCTACACACACACACACACACACGTTTACAGACCCTTTTCCACAGAGGCGTCATCGTAGGACAAACGCGGGCGTCGCTCATAGCCCTAATAATGGGTCTGCTCCTTTTATGTACCTGGGCACGCGTAAGTAGACTTATCTTCATCTGTTTGGTCTGCTACCCGTGCGCCGGGACATGAAAGGAGCGGACCCATAATTAGTGTTATGAGCGACACCTCTGTCATCTCACGGCTGGTAGGGTTACCCGGTCAGCTGCTGATTAAGCGTTCATGTGGCACACCTGTCCTCCGCTTATTCGCCGGCAGCCCTGCCCCCAGAATGAAGAAAACCTGAAAGCATTTGTTAAAGGCCAAGTCAGGGGGGTTGATTGTCCTGTAAAACAACATTGAAATTGCCGTGTTCGACCGCAATTCAACCTATTGCTAAAACACACCCATTTGGATTTTACTGCGAGTATACCGGGGCCTTCACCACCCACACCGCCACACTCATCCTGTCCAAACCATAAAACAAGCATGGCCTCAACTCCTAGCTCTAGCAGGTATCAGCTTTATGCGTAGCTGGTTAAATATATTTTTCCAGAGACAAATAAAACGTCATTATTGAAACAGTAAACAACTCCAACACGATCAATTCCAACATGACCAGTTTCTATGGCACACCATGGAAACGGTCTTACTCACTGTGCTATCTTTACCTGCATTTAAGTGTGTGTGTGCGCGCGCGCACGCGTGCGTGTTTGTTTGTTTGTTTTTTAAGTGCATGCACGTGGATCTGTATTGGGGAACGTGTCATCGCATCTGGTTGCGATTTCTTCCACTTGTGTTCTTACAAGAAGTCATCTGCGCTGAGTGCTGCAATTCTAACGAAGAATAAAAAAAGAGAAGCGAGACGGAGAACAAAAAAAAAAGTGAGGCCACTTGTGGTAAGCGGTCGGCTAGTTACTGGCATCACTGATGTGACTTCTTTCTGGGGAAAGGAAGTGTGCAAACGAACAAATGTAAGATGTGTAAGCAATCAGATGTGTTATTGTTTGAGAAAGACACGCATGTTGTATCTTCTTCTTTTTCTTGTGAAATAGGAGGTTGCATGCACGTGCGTGGCCTCTGGCCATCTCACCAATCACAGAGTCCCCCGCACACACACACACACACACACACACACACTCCTCAACTCAGCATAATGTGTGTGTGTGTGTATGTGTGTGTGAGATCGCCTCTTCACTTCCATCTTACCTGCTGTGCTGATGAGCCCACTGACTTTTATACGTAGCATTATAGCGCTCTATATAAAGCCATTATAACATTAGAAGATTAGAACAGCGACTCCACACTGCAGTGCCCAAAACTGCCGACTCTGGAATTTGCCGAGTTATTCTTTCACAGTCCCCAGTTCCCCGGCCCAATCATTTAGCATAATACTGTCCATCAAACCTGTCATTACACTTCATATATATATTTATTACATAACTGGGTATAGATGCCTAGACATAGTCATTCTCGGTTGGAGTCAGACTGTGAATGTGTGTGTGTTTGTGTGTGTGCGCGCGTGTGTGTGTGTAGTATGTGTGTCTTGGGAAATCTCTTGCTTCAGTAAAACTCCGGCATCTGTAGGTTTCCAGTAAAAAAAAAAGAAAAACGCTGACAGTTAGAGTGAGAGAGAGAGAGCGATAGAGAGAGCGAGAGAGAGTGAGAGCGAAAGTGCACAAATGGACATGACTCGCCCGTTTTCCTTTCACCTTGAGAGAGAGCTGCAGTGGGGCTGACTCTCTGAGCTCTGGAGGTCTCCGCTCCCCCCCAGCACAACACCTCCGCTGCCCGAGTTCTCTGGCAACGCGAGGGTCCTGCCACAGCTCTGCCTCAAAGCCATTTTATTGGCCGGTTAAAGGGAGAGTTAAAGCCCTGTTTTAGCAGGACCACTTCCGCCCTGGAGATTTAAAAGAAATGCGATCTGAGGGGGCGAAAAAAAAAAGTTGTAAAAAGTTGTTTAGAAAAAAAAGGGCACATTGGGTTTCACAGGAGCAGGTGCAAAGCTAGGGTGCGCAGTCAATAAAAAATTGCAACTCTGGAAAAGTGTTTTTAGCTGGAAGTAGCAGATCCCATATTTTACAGGATAAGAGAGAATTTCCCTCATTAAACTATATACATTTTTGTGAGTCTGATTTGTGAGACCTAGTCGCACAAATCAGAGTATATATTAATAACCTAAAGTCTGCAGCAGACAAGCTAAAATCTGCATGTTGCTGGAGGCGGGGATCTGTAAGCGGTCTTTAAACATCGGTACATTTGGACGTTGTGCGTCGTACCTAGTTTGAGATCCATCAGGGCTAAACTTATACAAGGGGATAATTATACTAGAGTGTCATTTGAATACATTGATTTTCTGGACACCATGCCAGAGATTGGAGAGGGTAGGCCGTGATTTGGGGCGTGTCAAAACTCTGAAGAGCCAAAGTGTTAGTGACTATATGTCACAATCGTTTGAATCAAAGGCTGTTTATAATGAATACATGTGTAATTGTTATATTGTGTTAACAATACAAAGAAAGTTGAACTATGTAAATGAGAAAACTGCAGAGTTCACATTTTAAACTGGATTTATTTACAAATCAGAAATGTTTTTACAGAAATCTTATACATACTTAGAGAAATCCCTTTTTTTATTAGCTCTATACACAATCAATGACTTTTCAAATCAACTGTTTAACACTGTGCATTTTTCTATATTAAGTTAATTTGTGTGCGATAAGCAAGCATCTTCAAGCATCTTTGCTTTAGAGCAGTTTCCCGGAATGGTTGTTGTTATGGCGACACTTGGCCTAACAGACCCTAGTGCCATGCTCTCGGCTAATAGTTCCCTGTGTGTATGCGCGTGTGTGTGTGTGTGTGTGTGTGTGTGTGTGTGTGTGTGTGTGTGTGTGTGTGTGCGTAGGTCTGTGGTTGGTGGTGTTTGTTTTTAAGCCACACCCCCTATTACACAGCTGCCATCACTAGCACACAAAGTACACAAACAAAGAGGCGGGCACAAAGGCCTCGATTGCCTCCTTGGTGATTGGCTGGATATCAACCACGTCTCCAGATGTCGGGACATCTGTTTACAGTGCAACCCACACCACTCCACTCAACACAACACAGGCCCTCGCAAAAAGAATGCACTGATCTATCTTTTCTGGAGAGACTCAGACCCTGTTTACACCTGGCATTAACATGCCTCTTGGGCAATCGGATCACAAGTGGACAGCACTAAATACCAGTGTAAACGACCACCCAGACGCATTGTGATCCGATCACTCAAACAACCTGCCAAGGTGGTCGGGGACGCATTCGACGACTACGTCTTTTGTATTCTAAACGCTAATGCGTCCTGACGCGTCCCGACAAGGACGTAACAGGACAATACGTCATCGATGCCGGACGTGGTGGAAATGACTTTGTCCCGTCAAGCTCAAAGGTTGGAATAGCCCGTACATGTATATTAAGTTCTTGAAACATTTTTGTTTTCTTATTTTACTTAGCAAGCCCGTGCGAAACCAATCTGGCACCGGTCTGGCAGACCGACGTAATAAGCGTGTGCAGAGCTAGCGGAAGTGACGTAGGCAGTAATGAAATCTGAACATAAGCGGTCAGCTGGACACCTTGGAGACGCGTGATAGACACGGGTGTGAGCGGCGATGTGTCTCGGCTGTCCACTTGTGATCACCCATGCAATGCAAGCTGTAAACAGGGCCAGAGAAACTTTCATTCCTCACACAACCGCACTCCACCCCCCCAGCTCAGAACCACAGTTCCACACAAATGACGACGGCTTTACAAGCGCCCGTCGGGTAATTTATGACGCCTAAGTCTTTACATGAAGCCCGTCCGCGTTCCCGAGCATATTCCCGGCATTACCGGCCGTTAATCCAGTCTTTATTCAATCAAAGTGGAGTCTTTGCGTTCCCAAACCCGCCTCCCCCCCCCCCGCCACCGGCGTCATAATTTACACTCCTCTCCAGATAACGCCGCGGGCGCCAGCAGACAAGCGGCTTTTGATTTATAGATCTTGTTTTGCTGGGGGAAATAAAATCTCCCCTAAAGTAACAGACACAAGAGCGGGAAAAATAATAATCTGGCCAACAAATAAGATAATTGAAACTGCTAATGGCTAATTAGACATATTGAGTGCAGATGCATTTTAGCTCAACGTGAGCGGGGGGGGGGGAGAAGAGAAATTGTGTTTTTAGCGGATAGTCAGCAGAAGTAGGAATGTGTTTACCAGCATTTGGCTGCCAGCGTTGTGTTTAACAAGAGATATCAGCTCCACATCCACCCAGAGGTTAACAACTGACTTTGCATTTCTCTGCCTACCCTGAAGCCTTTGTTCCCTCTCTCTCTCTTTCTCTCTCTCTCTCTCCCCCCCACATCCATCCCTACCTCAGTTGTCTGCCGCGATCGATCCACCTCTCCATGAACCTCCTTTCATGCCTCCATCCATCCTTCCATGGAGCCAACCAACCCCTTCTCTCCTCCATATACTTCCCATTCATCATCCACCCCCTCCTTCTCTTGTCCACCCCTTCTCTCCATTCCTTTATTTACGTTGTACGAGTCCTCAAAAAACAAATCATTATTTGTGTTCAAACTCGGCTCAAGCTTACTGTTCTAATTCCCCCCCAATAAGGCATGTCCACCGACCTCCACATAGTGGTGGCGCACCTCCCCTCTCCTCCCTCCATTCCTCCTCTCGATTCCTCCTCTGCTCCCTCACCCCTGCCGTCCCCCCTTCCTCCTCCTGTCCTGCCGTCCTTCATCAGGGAGCCCAGGTGGATGAACGTCTGCTTCAGAGCCGTCTCCTCCACGAACCGCGCGTCCACGCTCTCCTGCTCCGTGAAGGGGTTCAGGACTGAAACACACACACACACACACACACACACACACACACACACAGTCAGACAGAGCCTCAAGAAATAAGAAACGCTCATTCTTCATAAACATTGGATGACTACGTAGACCATGGAAACAACAAGCAATACGAAACATTAACTATGCACACATTTGATTACTACATGAGACAATGGAAACCCTTCCCATAGAAAACATTCACACAAACACATTCTTAATGCATGTGCTTATCTATTATTCAACACCACAGACCTTGATGCTCAAGAACTGCATACGCACGCACACACTCACACACACACACACACACACACATTAAAAACACATAAAGCACAAATGCATTCAATCATTTTCCAGACACCCCAGACAACAGAGAAATGTAATACACTTCAGACAACACAGCAATGTAATATAACCGCGAGGGAGAAAACGCACACACACAAACACACACACACACACACACACACACACACACACGCACACACACACAGTACCTTGTTGCTCCACTTCAGACAGCGTTTGCGTCAGATAGGTAAGAGGTAGAAACTCGGGTTTGAAGCCCATATTTTCCTTCCCTGTGAATTCGAATCCCTGGAGACGAACCGAGAGAAAGTCAGAGGGAAAGAGAGAAAAGTTGCACTCAAATTACACGCGCTCTCCAGATTCATTATCCTCTGTTGATAACAGACAACTGGCTTCAGCCCGTCATCTTGGAAAACCTTTGTTTGGTGTGTGTGTGTGTGTGTGTGTGTGTGTGTGTGTGTGTGTGCGTGCATGTGTGTGGTGTGTGTGTGCGTGTGCATTTTTGTGTGTAGTGTGAGGTGTGCGTGCACAGTGTATGAGTTTGTGAGGCGTGCGTGCGTGTGTGTGTGTATGTGTGTGTGTGTGTGTGTGTGTGTGTGTGTGTGTGTCTACTTTGTGTTTCTGTAGTTTCTCCAGCACGGTCCTCACGTAGTCTCTGGAGATGGAGGCTGACATGACAGGATGATCCCACACATGATACACCCTCTGCCCTAAAGGCTGACACACAAACACACACACACACACACACACACACACACACACACACACACAAACAATAAGTAAGCACCTCACCTCACCCAAGAACACACAAAAACGCAGACACACACATGCAAGCACCTCACACAAGTGCACACAAAAGCACATCACACACCACACATGCACATCCACACACACACGCACACAGACACACACCCATGCACACACCCATGCACACGCACACAGGAGACAGAAAGTACATTGAAATTGTCTGCATTCTCGTACTCATCCAGACTCCACTAAAGAGTCGAGATCCTCCCTGGAGAACCAGCAGACATCTGTTGGAGTCAATTTAACGCCAACTGGATTCTCTAACAGTTTGTGCACACTTGGCTGATGCGGGGTGTGTGCGTGTGTGTGTGTGTGTGTGTGTGTGTGTATGTGTGTATATGTGTGTGTGTGTGTGGGGATATTATCCTCCTCACCCGCTTCTTTAAGCCTTTATTTTGTTTTTTTTCCATTTGTATTAAACTTAACCGTGATGCGCCG
>JAOPJI010000069.1:9998044-10008730 GCA_027122695.1 Merluccius productus
TGTGTGTGTGTGTGTGTGTGTGTGTGTGTGTGTGTGTGTGTGTGTGTGTGTGTGTGTGTGTGTGTGTGTGTGCGGAATGTTTCAAGGAACGCAAACCTGTCTTTGTGTCTTTGGACTTGAAATGGATTCGCAGTTGTGAATCTGGATGTTGGGATTGTTTATATTTATATTATATATAGAGAGAGATATACATCTATATATATCTCATACATCTATATATATATATATATATTTAGATCTCATTCGTTGAATTAAGTTATTTTCACTTATGAGCGACCATAGAGGATTTAACGATACAGTTTATGCAAAAAAAAAAGCATTTGAGAATCAAAAGTGTTACCAGAGTTGATATTGTAAAAAAGAAATTGTACATATCTTGTATTATTATATTTTATTTGTATTTATTATTAATTATTTTGCCCTAAGTGTGCAACAGGAAAAAGTCGAAGGTTGGTTTTGTTTCTACGTTTCAACGCTTCCGGTTGCAATTAACTTTCAGTTTCAGAGAGGCGTTGCTTTATTAGGGATCGTTTTTTTTAAATGCTCGCAATCGTCAACAGCCTATAAACTTAATGGTTAGACTGCACTGTGTCCCCTTAATTCCTGCTGTATTGCCACGCAACTCGCCTTGTGTTTAGCACTGTTCATAAAACACAACATTGTTGAGTTCTACTTCGGTTAGAAATTGTAACCGGCTGCCAAGCGAGTCCTCCAGCAGAAGTTCAACAAGAGTTGTAAATGACTTTTGCGGCGGCTGGTTAGCGACATGTTACAAACGCCGTTGAACGGGCAAAACCCTGAGGCGGTGGTAATGGCGTGCTACGATGACACTTCCTGTCCGTTTGTAAACACTGCTCACTGTGAGAGGGGAATGTAGTGGGTAAGAGAACACTGTGGTCCTATCGTATCCTAACCCTGAGCCAAACCTTAATGGTGACAAACAAGTCAGTCAAGTCCAGATTTTCAGCACACCCATAAACCACTAGACCGCTACTATTTTACTATTTAGTCATTTAGCAGACGCTTTACTCCAAAGTGGCTTACAGTGAATTCAGATACATGTCATTTAGGAGTAGGTTTAAGGGTTTGGGCATCTTTGCTCAAGGATGCCTACACGCAAGGTCCAGAATTCACTTTTAGGATTGTGTCTTCTTAACTGCCAGAGAGGAAGAATCAACTGGCCAAGCAATTGGCCAAATGCAACCCTGAATTGCAAAGGTGTTCATTTTGGACCCTACAGGTAGACAGCGGACATTGGGGGTTTGAACCCAGATCCTTTGGGCTGGGGGTGCCCAACCTCCTAACCACTGACTAGACTATGAGGCCGGTACTGTATTGGTACCAGCATGCCTGAGTCCAAACACCCAGCGATGGATCCTCAAAGTGTTTTGTTGTGACAATCTGCACCCAAACCGTATCCTGCTTATTTCTGTGGGGTTTGAAATGAATAGATTACAGTGAGTATGTTTCTTTACCGGTGGAAATGTTTTTCTGTGATGTGAATTTTTTTTATAAGGCGGTGATCAGTTGATTCATAGAAATTGAACCTCAGATACTGGCTGAAAATAAGGGCCTCACATTCCCCCAATTTTTCTAATTTGTCTAAAAATCAATATTTTTCTACAAAACCCAAGTCTTTCTATCTTCCATTTATTTGCTCGCTAGCTGATGTATATGTCAATGATGTTTACCTGAAATGTTTTCAAAATGGCTTCAATTGTATTTTTATTTTTTTTACAATGAGCGCTATGCATCGAGTCCAGTCCTGGGCGTTTTGGACGTTTCGGACGCTTGTCGGCACTTTTTCCGATCTGCACTTCGAGCCCGACATGGGCTGTGGACTTTAGTGGACGTTGTTCAGTGCAATGGATTGAGCTTCTCCCCTCTGTTTGTCACACGCGGTGCCCTTGTGACCCAGTTGTCCCATTCAATACGGCGTTCGATACAATACGGCAGCACGTATGATATAGCGTAAATGTTCAATGCCTTGCCTAATGTGTTGGCGACACGGTTCAATACAGCTAGATGAAACGAGGACGAGGTCTCCTAAGAGAAATAGTGTGTGTGCCTTGAGTCGAAAGAATACAACGTGATGACAAGACGCCGATAATGTTGGCGAGTGATCTTTTGATGTTCTCACGCCTGCTCGACTGCTCTCTCTCTCTCTGTGGCTTTTGTTTCAGGAAACCCTCGCATGCGTCCCCGTGTAACAAGGAAACGAACACCCAGGCTGTGTTCGAATTTGCGCCACGTGTGCACTCTTTAGAATGACCACTATTGTACAAAATGTTGAGTGTACAAAAATCTGGTTCATAGTGCACTACTGATACCCATAATGCACCGTAAGAGAAGTGTACAACGGGATGCGTATTTCCGCACTATATCCCATGATGCATAGTGGTTTTCATTTGCCACCGGATTCATCCAATGGAGATGGCGCAAACAGGTTATTTATGCAAATGAGCTGTCACAGGGTGACATCACAACACATCAGCCTGTTGATGAGACCGGAACACATCCTAATTAGTCCGGATTCCCCCTATACTTGTTCCCTAAGTAGTGCACTAGCAGTGCTCACTATATAGGGAATGAGGGAACAAGTGAGCCAAATCCATCGCAGCCGCTGGAAAAGCATTGTGGAGCATGTATAATTATTTAGTAGGGGTGGCGGTATGTAATACGATCCTATCACATTTGCACATGTCGTGTCATTTACACGTCCGGCCCGGTGACATGCACATTGTATTTATTTCTAAGGTGCAATGCGCCGTGCCTCCACTAGTGGGCTACTCCTCGTCAAGGTGATGCCAGATGGAAAGCAAATGGACCCTTCTTCACAGATCAGCAGTAGCAGAGTACAATAACTTCCTCTTCCTGTCATTTTAACATTAGGTAATACATCAGTTTGACGTGTCTGTGGCAGCACCGGCGTGGTCGGTGTGTATTGACTAGTTGTGTCCGTACCGGTGCGCCGCCATTCCCAAATGGAAAGCACCCATCATTAATGTTATCAGCTACACCGGTGGTTCACCTACTGTGGAAAGGGTCCATTTCACTCGATGCATTTTTGCGTAGGTACCTCCCCAAGGGGAACTTGGTGACGGGTTGTAGATGTGTGTTCGAATGTATCCCTCCACAATTCACATAGTGACACCCCCCCCCATTAAGCTTTGCGATACTTTGAGTCAATACAGGTGTGTCACCCATTGATTACCTGGCCGGTGGCACACAGTCCCACTGTATGCTGCCAATTTATGCTGCCAGCTTAATCAGCTCTGACTGCTGCATAATGTGTGCATAGTCGTAATTAGAAAGTCCACCGCCCCACGCTGAGGGGGGTTGGGGACCTGAACCTATTTACTATCTAGTCGCGTTGAGCAGAATCCTTCATCCAAAGTGGCTTGGATGAATTCTTCGATCCATTAAGGGAGCTGGTAGTGGTTAGGCGGCTTGCTCATCAAGGACGCCTACAGGTCAGACTGCGGACATCGGGGTTCGAACCCAGAACCTCTTGGCTGGGAGTCGGACAACCTAAGGTCCCAACCTATGGCGGCGTTCTTGTGACGGGTGGCCTGACCCACACTCCAGCCTGAGGACTGCAGAAGAGAATCAAAACAACATTTTTTGTGATTTATTTTTTTATCCAAATCAATCTAAAGTACATTTTTCTTTTGTTCTTGATGGGAATCTTCGCTTCACTTGGTTACTGTTGGTTTGCATATTTTTTTAAGTAAGATGTTACAACATGCTGTGGCTGAAACTAATGCGATGCTATCACTCTTATCAAGTCATTTATGTTCCCAGCGGTTGTGTATTTTCTTTTGTGTCTTTTTGTTAAAATCGGAGTGAATATTTTACGCAGGTGTTTTTATAAAGCTATTTCCCTCCCTGTTTCCCTTTTGCACTTTGTCATAATGCCCAGATCTTTTATCTGCTGTTATTTATAATATCTAAAGTATTTGAGATGTGTATAAATCTATACCTATATATATATTTGTAAAGATATTTTGTGTACTGCGTAAAACATGAAGAGAAGAGTGTATATTATATGTAGGAGACCCTGGACAAGCAGGGGGTACTGCAGCTTGGGGGGGGGGGGGGATTGGGCTCAACTACATCTGAATATTGAATGTTTCTAAACTCAACTGCCTTTTGAAGAGTTGGTTACACTTTGATCAATTACTGTACAAAATAAAAACAGATGTGTATCCAAGCTTATATTAAATCATTGGAAATGTTTTCTTTGTTTGACTGTTTTGAAATGTTTGACTAAATTATTTCAGTTCAAATTACCGGCAACACTTGGCACAAATAGTTTTCTCTGTAAATATTCTCCGTTCTCCACGTTAAAGGCGCTGTACTGCAAGGATTTAAGGGCTATCATTTGAGTGTAAGTTGTTAGAAATGCCAATGCCATCCGTCAGCTATTAGTGAGTGACATTCTGTTGTGAGGATATCTGTTTGGAGTTGACCTGCGTCTCTATGAGCCAAGTCAGATCTTGGACAGCTCCCGGGTCATTTCTGACCAACCAAGACATCTCCTCCCTGATTGGTTTGGAGAATACATATTGCCTGTCAAACATAGGTGTGTGAATGCAACACTTCTCAATGGTAGAGAGAGGCAGGGAGCTTGTTTACTACGTTCTGCTCTCTTTGCAACTCTCAAATGTTACCTACAGGCTACAGCACATTTTAACATATTTGTTGTTCAACATATATTGGTGTATCAGATTTAAAGAGCATGTTTGAGATGGAGCAGGTCTTCGTTATTACCATGGACAGTTTTTTAAATTAATGACATTATGTGATATTTAGCTGCTTGTACACACTTCACACTAGCATATCCCTCCATACTTAGATGAAAATACATACAAATGAAGGGAGATCTGGCCTGTGACGGGCGAGATCGGAAATAACACCCGATATGTTCAATATTTATTTAGCCGATACTAGGCTCTAGAAAGCGTGGACCAATTTGCTTTGGGCAAAGAACGAGTACAACGTTGAGTCATGAACAAGTTATTTCTCACTCGTAAATCTTCTACGGCTGGCCTTTTTTTACATTTTTCTAAAGCGAACCCAGTCTCGGCCCCAGATCTCCCCATTCGTAGGCATCCTGGCGTGATTTAAAATGTCCTTTGAGAAAGTCAGTGATTCTCCTCTCCTTCCTCCGGCAACGGTGCTGACCTCACAATCTGAAGGTCGCCTGCTGAGAGAGGGAGAGAGGGAGAGAGAGAGAGAGAGACCTCCCCCTGGGGGAATTAACCAGTACTGCACATAATCAGCTAAGAGCGTTCAAACCTCCCTCATGTGATCGGCTTGTTTAATGGTGTGTCTTTGACATACTTTTGGTTTTGTGTCAGTATTGTGGGTATCCTGCTGGCCCTTGCATACAACCGTATATTTACACGTCTTACTTTCTCTTTCCGCCCGCACGCAGGGGCCTATTTAAACTCGACAAGCGGCACGCTGCTGCTGTGTTCGCCCCGGTGCTTAGCTGTGAGACAGGTATGCCTGTCCAACGAAATGTAAGCAGGTGACGAAAGGTCTTTCAAATCAATTACCCCCGCGCAGGCTGAGGAAGAGGAAGGTGACGGACTGTAAACGGAGATCGCACGGCTCCGTGTTTCACTTGCCCTTGGCTCGACCCACAGAGAGAGAGAGAAAGTGAGAGAGAGAGACAGAGAGAGAGAGAGATGGCTTCCCAAATGAGGTCAAGAGGAGGAAGATGACTGTTTGTGACTCAAACAGAGACTCGTCGTGGGCCCCAAACCACACAGTCCTCTTTGGTGTGAGCGATCCACTCCTGTCTAACCTGTGATTAGTTTTACAGTATTTGATTTTTGTTCGTTTCACTTTAGATGGGGCTGTTGTGGGTCTACATGTTTTTATTTGAAGGTCATTCAGACTTTCTGAAAGGGACAAAACAATAACACACGTATATCCTGGTGGTAATATTGTTCATATTTGTATTAAGTCAAAGCCGTTACAGTAAATTCAGGTAGGCCTTGGTCATTAAGGAGCAGGTATACTTAGGCTGTGGACATTGGGGATCAAACCCAGGACCTTTCGCCTGGGAGTCGAACCAATAAACCTTGACCCTCAGCCTCTGGGGCCCACCTAGTGCCACATGAACTGGAATATATTACAGAACTTTAATGTAATGTTTAATTACATGTGCTGCATGTAAACGTACTGAATGTCAGGTATCCGTTTTTTTCAATCAGTGATTGCGAGTGATCTGACATTTGATTTGTTGACTGCAAATTCTGTGGTTTGATGCACATATTAACAAATGTGAAGCACAAGCTCATAAGTGGTCAATGGTCTATAATATCTAATGGTCTGTATTAAAACAAGTGCAGACCAGTAGCCCCCCAGTCCGGTCCTGGGCCCTAACCCCTACCTGCTCATTAACAAGTATCTCAATTTACTTGGGATAAAAGTGCCTGTTAAATAACTTAACAGTAGACACCTTTTCTTCATAAGTGATGACACATACACATCATTCTTACATATCCTTACACATCCACCTACACATCCTTCTTACACATCCTATACATCCTGTTGTAACACTTTCCTTTTTTTAATCATACACATCCTTAAACACCCGTCTTTCACATCCTACCTACACATCCTACATACACATCCTTAAACACCCGTCTTTCACATTCTACCTACACATCCAACATACACATCCTTAAACACCCGTCTTTCACATCCTACCTACACATCCTACCTATCCTTACACATCCTTCTTACACATCCTACCGACACATAATTACACATCCTACCTACACATACTTACACATCCTACCTACATATCCTCCTTACACATATTACCTACACATCCTTCTTACACATCCTTACACATTCTACCTACATATCCTACCTATAGATCCTGGTGTAACACTAAGTGTACAAGTGAACACCCTGTCACACCCGGTTGAGGTTAACACTATGCTTAAATGCACAAACAAAAAAACAGCCCCCAAATAAGAAATGAATGCACTCATGGTATGCGGTAATATGATTTGGATAAAAGAGTCCACCAAAGGCCTATGTCTTTATTTACTTAATTATTTATCACATGCACAACAACAGCCTGTATAGCCTGTGTATAATATATTTACTCTCTGTCTGTATGTCTCTACTTCTTGTTCTTTCTTGCATCCTGCCAATATTTTCTGGGTTTTAACCCTTAATTAGCGATGAACGATGTGGTAAAAAAAAATCATATTGCAATTATTTTTGACATACATTGCGATTGCAATATGATTCACTATTAATGGGAAGGGAATGATCATTTTTGCATTACAATTTGGATTTTCACTGAAATACTATTCAAATCATGATGACTTGTTGGGGTCTTTACCAAACATACATGTTTTCTTACTTCTGGAGAAACCAAATAGTGTAGGCCAGGGCACCTCTGCAGCGCTACAGTACTTAATTTATAATGGTGTTATAAATTTACATTTACACATTTTACCCGTATCCAAAAAATTGCAGCTCCTGCCATTTGTATATTGCACTAGGCCATATTGTGCTTTCGATAATATTTGTATTAATTGTTCAGCCCTACCCCCAACCTGCAGTATACCTGTAGAGGCATCCTTTACTTAAATGCCCTGACCCCTACCTGCTCCTTAACGGACCTGTAGACAACTTTTTTGCCTTACCGTAATAATATGAAGTAAATGTTGATGGCACAGTGTAATGGCTACAGAATAATGACACCATCAGCGTTTAGATCGGTTCCCTTAGCTTCCCTATAAGCCTCGCTTTCACTATGCAGCTCTGTCTGCCACCGGGTACGATCTCCCGGGAAGGCGGTAGCTATCAGTAGCGTTCCTCATTAGCTAGTAGTGGAAATGCCGGACGGTGGAAATGGCTGACGGTGGAACCACCGAAGTAAAGCCAATCTGATGACTACTTATATCTGCGTACACTATACGTTTTTGCATTGACTGAATAAGCCTCATGTCGCGACTTGCCAGGCGATCCAGTCAGGCTACCAAACCAGTTCACTTTTGCTCAATGCATACTAAATAATTTGTATCTGCTTTCATGTCTCCATTATAGACTAAATGAATGAATAAACTCTCGGTTTTCCTCCTAATGTTTTCTTCTACTCCCCCCTCCACCCCGACGCCAACCCCTGCTGCTGATACTTATTTCCAAAGTGTTGATCGCTTCTTTCGCTGAGATTTCCAAACTAATGTGCGTCTTGTGGTGTTTGTGGTCGTTAGGCTCTGAGGAAACAGAAAGTGATCCGGTTTGTCTTTGCGACAGCGGCACAAAACTCTTACCACTTTGAAACGCTAGGGTGGGAAAAGTTTTCTACAGCCCCTTTAATGACCTGTAGCATGCATCTGAATTCACTGTTAAGTCGCTTTGGCTGAATAAGTGACTCATATAGCGTTCCTTCAGTGGTTTGTGGGAATGGGTGCAGGGCTTTTTTTTTGCCAGCAGCAAATCTGCAAACACATATTGAGCACAGTGAATGTCAAACAGGAGAGCAAGAAAATATGTAAACATGTTTATGTTTCCCTTTCAAACACACTACGATAGATATGTGACCACATCCCATGAACTATGAATAGTGTCATAGTGATAGCATCAGATTATCTTCCTGGAAACCAAGTGACAAAATCAGATGCATACGTTTCAACCCTAAATCTGTGTAAATCTGTGAAATCAGGAAGTATGTCCAGATCCATACACTCAACAAACACCTAATATAGTCATAAAGTAAACCTTATTCTCTAGTAAAATCTTTTTTACCGTATTTTCTTCTCTATTTTCTATATTCCAGGAGGGGTGATGGACATGGTCGTACATGGTATTGTTTGAAAAAAGAAGCTTTTTCAATCTGCTTTTCACACTTCTGCTGTTAACTCTAACAAGTGCCACTTGTCGCATCACAGAGAGCGGGTCACTCCTTCTGGAATCTGACTCAGCGATAACTCCAGTCTTCAATTGAAAGATGAGTCAGCGGAAGTCACCTTTGTTGGCAAGTTAGGCAACCCCCCTGTTGAAACCCCAAGGGAATATCAAGCTGAAAATGTGTATTTTTGATAACTTGGCGATTCGAATAAAAAAACAATATTCACTTGGAGAATACAAGAAAGAAAGTTATATCTGAAGCTAAATCAAACGGCGGCAAGAAAAACAACTGAAAGCAAGTAACTTCACCACTATGACAGAGTCTGCCTGTCTTATCACATATTTATCTTCTAAAGGTAAATACAGGATACTGTTTTTAGACTTTGAAATGTACTTATCTACTTTTAAGTTTTACTTTTAACATGACTTTTGAAAGGTTACATTTTAAAGGTGAGATTATTGTCTGTAAGAAAATATAAGTTACTGGTATGTATGCCCTCATATCATGGTTCCTCGATGGCAGTAGCCTTGCCTGCCTATTTGGCAGCTACTGCACTCCTAACAACCCTGAGGAGGGAGCCCTCTTCTGCGTTTCTTCTCGAGGTTTTTTCCCTCTGGGTTTTTGGGGGAGTTTTTCCTTGCCCTTTAGAGGGCTTAGTGTTAGAGGGTGTTGTATAATGTGGGCCTGTGAAGCCCTTTGAGACTGTAACTGTGATAAAGGGCTATACAAATAACATTGACGTGAAATTTGTCAAAGGTTGCCCGGCAAGAATTTTTTACTTTTTTACAAAAATATATATATTTTTGGGTTGCATCTTAAAAATGCAAAAAAAATATTTTTAAACTTTAAAAACAGTTGACTTTACAATACACCTTCACAGTACAGTTATAGGGTCACAAAAGCAGTGAATAAGATAATGGTAGTCTAGGGATGTTTGATTCCAAGCCAAAAGGTCCTGGGTTCAAACCCCAGTGTCCACAGTTGTTGGCACCCTTGAGCAAGATGCCTGACCCCTACCTGCTCATTCACGGCAACAAAAAAATCACTTTGAGTCACTTGACTAAATTAGTGAAAATAAATTCTGGTACAAAATGATTGTTCAACCAAACTCAAATTAGCCTTTAACACTAAAACTTAATTAATTAGTTAATAAACCATTAAACATTATGAATTAACTTAACTAGCGTGATAATAGCATAGAAACATATCGATCACTATAAGATCATCCACTCCAAAAGACGTATACAGCCTAAGAATGACTTCAGTGAAATAGTTTCTACATGAAACCATACGAACATATCTCCGGCTAGTGTGGTGAATGCCCTTTGAATGTAATTGAAAAGATAACAGCTCAACAGTTCAACACTGCTACGTCGATGAATGCAGAGTTTCAGCCCCATTGCCAACAGCATTCTTATGATAATAGTATAATGCTGGTGCTTTAGTTAATTGTGTAAAGGCAAAAGCAGCGGACACCTATTGTCAAGTACTCCCTAGGCCCAGAAGAAAAGGGCTGGATTATTGTGGCTATACAAACTTTTTATGGGGGCCACAGTTTCAAAACACATATTTAGCCTATATTTGTGTTTGATACAAAAAACAAAACAGGCCCTATATGTTAATATTCAAAGCTGTATTGGTTTTTATAGTGAATTATATGAACTTTGGAGTGTTTTTTTTTTTTTTTTAATGGTCACTGCATTGAAAATTTGAAGGAACCTCCATCCATACCATGCACAATGGTGACACACACACACACACACACACACACTTGAAAGATGAATGTCGTTTTTGCC
>JAOPJI010000069.1:10129537-10141773 GCA_027122695.1 Merluccius productus
TGTTGTTTTTTTTCTTTACAACTCTCTCTCTCTCTATCTCTCTCTCTCTCTCTCTCTCTCTCTCTCTCCTCTCTCTCTCTCTCTCTCTCTCTCTCCTCTCTCTCTCTCTCTCTCTCCTCTCTCTCTCTCCTCTCTCTCTCTCTCTCTCTCTCCTTCTACCTGCTAGGTGACATTTAATAGTCTCTCCTCGGCAGGATGCTAACAAAGCCCTGCAGCGGTGTGCGAAGTGGAGAGGCGTGTGTACATGTGAGCGTGCGTGTGTCTGTGCGTGTGTGTTTTTTTGACGTTCCTTGCGAAGAAAGCCGGGAACAGGAAGTGGCGTCGCGCATGGGCAGGAAGCAGAGCGAGCCGAAAAATGCCGGCGTTTAACTTTTACCACTGAGGTTAACCTTTACCACTGAGGTTAACCTTTAAGAAGGGGGCGGGTGGGGGGTTATACACGCTTGAAAGTCACCGGGTTACCCAATTATTTATTTTACTCCACTGAACTCGTCGGTACAAAGGGTAGAAAATTGCGTGATAAGGTCGGAGAGATAACGTTAAAAACGAGGAAGGAGGAAGGGAGGGGGTTGAAAGGTCTCGTTGGAAAAAAACCAGGGGAAAAAAAATGAGTGATGAAAGAGGATAAGGTAAGCAGCTCTGTAAGATAGGTCTAGAGTGAAGCAAGAGGAGGAAAGAGGAAAGGATAAGAAGTGTAGGAGGTTGGTGGGGGGGGGGAGTATAAAAACACAATAAAGTTTAGAGGAAGAAGAAATTTATTTTTGTAAATTGACATTCTTGAGATTTGTCCTGAAATATGAGCCTTCAAGTGCAGTCAGAGAAACTATTTGCCCGTCAACAAGTGACAGTGGCTCACCGTTATGATGATGAGCTTTCTGACAAATTAATTTGGCTTCAAATTTTTTTAAAGTCCCCGATGCGGAACGGCTCGATTTACTTCCTCGAAAGTGAAATAATTATCCATTTAACTGAAATACCACTCGCTAATACAAGCACATCATATTTGATCCATTTAAATGTTTGTTTTTCACACAAACCAAAGCCCACAAGTAGTCCCTATCATGGATAGGAACCATCGTTGATCGTCTATTTTCATCATCGATCACCGTTCGATTTGTTGAATTCAATATTTTGAATTCACCCTCACACACACCTGTGTTTATTTGCTTTTGTGATGTAAAAAAACGCTTTACATAAATAAGATACAAAATCAGTTTTCTCTGCATCAACTCTTTTTTGCTTTTGTTTTTTTACATTGGGTAGGGAGCTGTCTAGCAGGAATTTCATATAGTGTGTGTGTGTGCCTGCATGTGTGCAGTCAGCCCTCGTGTGTTTGTGTTCAGTGTGTGTGTGTGTGTGTGTGTGTCAGAGAGCGAAAGTGTCTCCAAAAAAAAGACAAAAATAAACGATTCATCGTCTGTTTCCGAAACCGCTGAGTCACCTCCCGAATCCCACCCAGAGGGAGAGAAAACAGCTTCCTGCCTTCTCTCACTCCGGTCTTGTTGTGCTTATTCTTATACTTTTTTATCTTCCTGCGTCCCTCCCTTTGCTCTCTTAGGTCAGGCAAACCGTCGTATTTACTTGGTCAGTTTCAAACTGACAAACAGGATGGATGGTATCCAACGTCGGTTGGCTCGCAGTGGGTTCTGACATGCCAGAGATGTTTGTTTGGGGGCTCATGCGGGGTGTGAGTTGCTGTTGCCGTGGTTTTCAAAGCAAAAGCCTGGTTGATGTCAACCATCTTGCTGTTTTTTGTTTATTCAAACAACTTTCATAAATAACAGCGGAAATATAGCGAAAAAAAACAACTTTCTCGTTTCTGTCCTTTTTCCGGCATGGACATCAAGCCGAGCTGTGTTCATGGCCCTCGTCCAACATGTTGTAAACATTCAAGAACCGCGCGCCACATTTGTTGTGGTGGTGGCGGTGATGTGGTTAAGATGCAGCCGCGCAGAAAGACTTGGTGAGGACTGAACGCTCTCAGGTTAAGCGCTTTCGATTGCAGAAGCGCACTAGGGAAACGTCGGCATCGACATTTATCACCTGCCAAAAACACACAACGCTGAATTCAATGGTCCAGCGCTCACATCAATGGCTGACTAGGCAAACTTTTTTTGTCTTCTAAATACATCATCCAGTATTATTCCAACTGAGATCACGTTTGTAAAAACTTTAAGAATAGCTTTATTTATCTATTCTATTGAAGGTAGGCAGGATAGTACAACCCAGAGCCTTTCGATTCTGGGTTCGAAGCCCAATATCTACAGTTTTCCCGTGGGCATGCTTGAAATCTGGCAATCAGTGGCATCTTAATGTGGAAAATATTCGGCCATCGTTTAGGAGCAGGACACCCTCACCACGTGACACAATCCTGCACCCACAGGGTATTTTCTGTGATTGCAATTACTAGAAGTGACTTGATTTCGGCCAGAAAATGATGCACAATTCAAAATCTACGTTCAAGGGTCGTTTTGATTCATTTTTATTCCAACCATGTGGCGTGATTAAATCTGTTCAGGAAAACACCGGTAAAAAGCTTAAGGAAATTACCTACACTTCAACACAGCAATCACGTTAACACCAGTAAATGCAACTGTAGTGTCGTCCCACGAACGCACACACTGGCACACTCACATGGGGCGGGGGTTACCCGATTATTGATATTATTACTGAACTCGTCGGCACAAAGAGTAGAAAATTGCACAATAGGGTCGGCGAGATAATTTCTAGGTGTAGTGTGCCCTGTCTCCAGCCCAAGTCACGGCAAGATTTGCTGATGCAATAAGTAGAAAATAATAAGTGAGAGCAATAAGTGAGAGAAGCTTCCAAGAGCACTCAGGGAAACTATTTGCATGTGAACAAGTGGCAGTGACTCACTGCTATGATGGGTAAGGACATTCACATTTTTTAAAGTCCCCGATGTATAAAACAACTCGATTAACTTGCTTGAAAGTGAAAGAATTATCCACTTAACTGAAATTCCACTCGCTAATACAAGCGAATCATATTTTAAACATTAGCCAAATTGAATTTGTTTGTTTTTTACACAAACCAAAGCCCACAAGTTATCTCTATCAGGGGGATAGGAACAATCAAGGACGTCAACAGGAGTCCCAGTGGACCTTCAGACCATTTATATCGGAGAGGCACGTTCTGCTCGGATTTAGCGAACAGTCGCTCGATAAATCAAGAAATAACTTGACAAGTCCAATTTGTCGCGTTACGATTTATTTTGACAGGTAGTTTTGACACCGTTTGGCCATGCGTCACTCATCAATCACTGTTCAATTAATTCATCCTCAGCCATTTTCAATTGTCATCTGCCAATTAACAATTAACAAAGCAAGTGTAAATGTAATTAGCAATTCAAAATACAATTAGCATGGTCTCGTTTGACCACTTCAGGAAATCCACTTGACATTAATAAAAAAAATTGGCCAAAAAATACCCCAAAGAAAACGTTGTTTTTCTTTCTACTGTTTGTATGACTACACTGTTGTTTTTTGTTTACCTGTTATCTAATTAATAATATCAGGTAACAGGAATGGTTGAATTTCATTGGGGACGCCCTAGGTACCTTTCTTTCTTTCTTCTTTGGAATGTAAGAAATTGAAAAAAGTTGGCCAAAATGCATTTGTCATTGTGTCTTCTGTAAACCTTTATTTAGAAAATTGCATAAGTGCATAAACTTTATATTTACTTTAAAGTCTAAGTAGACATAGTGAGACCTTATCATATATCTTTTCTTCAGCTCACATTATTTTACCATTGTTTAATTAATATTTCATAATTCATGAATTAATATATATATATATATATTAATTCTGTATCCATAATAAAAGGATATTAGGGTTATGGATGGTGTTTTTTCCATCTTTCATTTCCTGTCTTGCTGGGTTTTTTCCGCCTTCTCGCAATGTTGCCCTTAATAATCTTTCATTTTCACAGTTTTTCTCATGTTGTATTCTGTACCTCTCTGTCTCTCTCTCTCTCTCCAACATGGGGTCTGGTTCTAGTGTATCTCCAGCCTCTATGCTGGCCCAAGGGAATATATACGTAAAGGGAAGGCCGACGACAAAATAAACCTCAAACATTATCTCTTCTTTTTTTTCATTCCCCATTTCATGTTTAACCATCTAATGGCACTGGGTTTTTATGAATTAAATGTAGTCATTTATTTCAATTATGTTTTGCTTTCACTAGAGCTTTGTATAGGTCCGTAGGTCCATGGAAGACCATACTGTAATTACTTGCCTTTCAGTCTTACTTTCATATTTAATGGAATATCAGTTACATGGGTGTGTGTGTGCGCGTGTGTGAACTAGTTGCAATATGTTGTAATAATATAGCTGTTTGCAGTGTATGAAGATAAATCGTTCTTCCTTCCCATAGGTCACAAGAAAATAGTAAGTTAATGAAAAAAAAATAAGCAAAAGGAGAAGATAATTTTCTGCCACTTCCATTTCACTCAAATTTTTACACCGGTTTGACTCTCAGTGTTGATTACAGCACGAGCTGCCAATCCATCTTATTCACACAGAAACAGATTTGTGTGTGTTAGTGGACGTTATGAGGAGACGGGCCCCATGTGAGTGTGTGTATGTTGTGGGGACGGGCCCCGTGTGAGTGTGTGTGTTGTAGGGCTGCATGTGGATGTGTGTGCGTTGTAAGGGCCAGCTCCATTATGAGGACCAGCCCCATGTGTGAGTGTGTGTGTGCGTCTTTGTGTGTGTGTGTGTGCATTGACAGGTCGCATGTGAGACCCTCGGTGTCACACACTTATCCCGCCCAAGCCCTCCTCCTATATTGCTTGTTGTATTAGTATTTCCTCCACCAGGGGATCAACACCTGCCCCAAACGCTGCACCACCGCTATCAAAGTGGGTCACAGCCCTCTCATATTATATGGGGTCGAGATCCCTCTCCACTGGCTCACATCCCACCTCCCCCTCCCTCCCCACCTCCCCACCACCCCACTCCTTCCCCTTCTCATCATCTCCTCCTTTCTTCTCTGTTCTCCTCGCCTGTCGTCTCCTGTCTTCTCTCTCTTTGGCTTGTCTCCTGCTGCACCATAACCCTCCTCCTCCTCCTCCTCCTCCTCCTCCGCCTCCTCCTTCTCCCGGTCTCGAGTATTTTAACTAACCCTTGCCATAATGGAGGTGTTAAATAATGCATAGGAACACTTAGGGTCACATTACGGATGTCCAGGCAGGTGCTGCTGAGTGGACAAAGAAGTCTTACAACTCACCCAGCCCAGCCTCTTACACAGCGGTTTTTACTATTACTACTCAGTCATTTAGGCGTTTTTAGAGAATATACGACTTGCAGTGAATTTATATTTGCGATACATCATCGCATCATCGCGTCATTTAAGTTCAAGTGAACCCCCTGTTTCAGCTCGAATTCAAACACTGTCATTGAAAAAAATGCGTTTTGAATTCTGGGAAGGCGGGAGGAGGGGTTATTCCCACGGTGACGGCTCACAGCGCCATCATTAATCGCTCCCCAGACGGCGCTCCACACGTCAACACACACCGCAGCGTCGCTTACCCTCTCGGCGTTGGCGTTATTTTCGTGAGGTTAGGTCAAAGTGATTTTTCCGCACCGGTGTAAAACAGTGACAAAATCGCATAAATTGCTATGTTGGTATCATAGAAGAGATACTAAGACGTTTAAAACAAAACAATATGATTTTCGATTTACTGGCACTTTAAATTAGCCATCTTGCCACTGGGAGTTCGGGTAAGTCTGAAGGGTAGGCCACAAAATAAACTTTAAAGTTAGTCCTTTCTGTACGAGCTGGTAGCCTGTGTAAGCGATATAGACACAAAGGTAGAAGGAGAGAGAGAGAGAGAGAGAGCAAGAGAGAGAGATAGGCAAAGACACTCACCTTAATGAATACAGATAGTCAGGAGGGATTTAGAGAACAAAAACAAGGGGAATCCAAGCCTGACAAAGTGAAACAATTTGAAAAAAAGACTAAGGAATGCAGAATAAAGTGAAAGTATCAGACTCCTGAGAGAACACCTATTTAAATAAATAATGCCAAAGTGTAAAGCGGTAAAAAATGTTTTTCCTTTGTCTAACATACGTCTCCTGATCATTACCGGGGCTACAAGAGAGCATACGACTAAGCCAGTAATCCTATTGGACCCTGTGGGCTTAAAATACGAAGAGAGGCGACATCTTATGCTTACAGCACAGTCCCCTCGCAATAGTTGTGCAATTAAATACACCTGTTCCCCCCCCCCTGTAATTAATGATAGTATCGCGGCAACCGAGCCCTACTGTCTCACAGAGATTCGGCTATTATTCTGGACTCAAGCATACAATGGATGCTTAGCTTTCACAAAGCCTATTCGATAACCGAGATAACCACACAAACCAAAATACTGCCTTATCATCCTTCGTCTCGATCTTTTGAGAGCGTTCAGTAATGCTATTCAAATCTCAACTCTCCCCCTGCTCCCCGTACATTTTGGGAATCTGTCGGACCCGAGATGGACCGTAACACTTTATAAGTTACACTACCACAACGCTTCTTCTCCAGGTGCAGAGGTGTTACTTGCCGCATTTGGCAGCCTCGAATCCCGTACCACTTATCTGAGCGATGTCAGCGTAGCTTGTTCTGAACTAATGCACCTGTTTGACGCTGTGGCAAAACACACCTGTGTTCCATGCAACAGACATCAACACCATTCTGCTCATAATATTTGTTTGAAAATGACCTTCGGGGTCATACCACGGCATGATCCATTGCTTTCTTTTGCCCGCCATCATTTCCTATACGTTTTATCTTATTGCGATTATTAATCATACTGCTTTAACTGAAGTTTTTAAAAGTGGCGATAAATTACTCCTTTTCTTTTACTTCTCGAATGTAATAAATGTCTCCAAGGAGTTTTATGTTAATATTTGATATGTTAATATTTGTTTTTCTGTCAAGACAATGAATTATGCAGTACGTCTGAACCGAGAATGTGTGTGTGTGTGTGTGTGTGTGTGTGTATGGATTCATATTGGGTTCCATATAATCTCCCCATGTGGCCTTTAGGGGTTTTGAAGCTCAACAATGCTGCTCAATATCATTAGTCGTTAAGCCTGTTTAAATCTTTACACCCACTGTACACGCCTCCACTACATTACGGTATGCTATGGTTGACTCCCAGTCCAAAGGTTCTGGGTTGCAACCCCAATATCCGCATCCTACCCTGGCAAGGCATCATTGAGCAAGATGTTGCATGACACAGAATGTATCTGTGCACAGACATGCGCTGGTGAAGGCAAACAACCTAACGTCAAGGCTTGTAAAATAGAATTGTCTGCAGAAATATGGGTGCACCAGACATAAAAGTCCAGGTACACCATCATTGGCTCACAGCTGCTTCGATGATGCGCATCCCTTCTGCTGATTGGCTGGTGATATGATAATCGCATATGATTATGTGTAGCATATGTCTAATCAGTCAAATCAATCAAATTAATTAATATTGTGCTTTTCAGGCAAAACTGTAATAGAAAGTCCTTAACAAGGGAGACATACATATTCTCTTTGTGTATTGAATTGACCCACTCACCTTTATATAGCTTTAGAAACTTCATTGAGAAATACATGCTCTACTATCATTGGCTTTAGAGTCTCTGACAAAGCTTGCAGTAATGTTGACATGTGCGAGAACACATTCACTCTCTCTCACACACACACGCACACATGCACATACAAAGGGACACATAGGGACAGATCATGACAGCATGGGACTGTCAGCAAACCTACCCTGGGTAAATAAAGTAAATAATAAATAATGGGTCCTGACATAACTGTTTTCAAACTGAAAATGTCAATTGCATTTCGTACTGTCACAAGTGTTGTGATCATATTAGTGTAAAATAAGGCTTGAGCTTACCATGCAATTTGTCTTACAAAAGAAGTTCAAGGAAAAAATTAGTAGTGTTAGTACTGTAGTGAATCATCATTTTAATAATTCAAATAATGAAAACACAAGACAATATCAAAATACTGCACTTCAAAATAAATGTCAACTGTATACCCTGCAGCTATGTCCAAAAGAAAACGATGAATTTGCTGGATGAAACGGTCTGACAGTATGTTGTCCTTGCCTCCTCAGAAGCGGTTCTGGTATTGGGCTACTGCCTCTTGTAGCGTCGGTCTCGGTGCAGCAGCAATGTTTGCAGGCAGCGGAGGTTGCGGGAGCTGAAGCGATGAGGTGGATAATTGATATGGTGCTGATGGATCCAGTCTGCGTGCCGTCACCTCCATCTCCACCCTCATCTGTCCCGGGGAGAAAAATGTGTGAGTGATGAAGAATCGTTTCTTTTCGGACACTTCTTGATAGCTAAGTAATTGATTTAATTAAAGCATAATCATGGGAAGACATATGGGAGCATTAACCAAACATCAGAGGTGAGGTTAAGTGTTGGCCAGGGCTGTGGCCAGCCATGGTGGGAAAGTTAATTTGCAATACACTATGGGGGAAGTAGGCATGTCTACAAAGATGCTAGACAACTAAAGGAATCTACACAATAAAGAAGTGAGCAGATTAGCATGGCAATTGGGGAGAAAAGGGGAGATACAGGTATGTGTAGGGTACAAAGATACTTTATGCAAAGGCTTATTTAATTAACTATATACTATCAGACCATACATATTTTATGTGGTGTATAGTTCATAGCATCCATGACAGTGGGACACATAAATCCTCCTGACCACTTACAGCTTTGATCGCTCGCAGAATTCAAGCTTGTGCCTTGTTGACCTAAAATGGGGAAATAAATGTTTAGTATGACATATACTATATAAGTCATACACAGTATTCATTGGAAAGTTTCATTTGGCTTATGTCACGATAAAATAGTTCAGATAATGTCAGTTATGTCTAATGCAAATATAGTACCTGGTACTGGTTGTGGCTTGCTGCCTCTTCACAATGTTTTCATTGTGCTCAAGGATGGTGAGTTGGCCTCGTTCCTTCATGCCCATGCAGCTGAACGTCTGTCGCTTTGGGGCGTACTTAAGCAGTGAGCTGTGATTCACCTCAAGGGAACCTGTTTATAAAAATGAAAAAACACATGAGTGAAATATGTTTTATATTATATGTTATATTTTTCCTCTGGTAAAAAATGTAAAAAGAGGGTTTTGTCTAATGAAGTAAAGCCTAATAAGCCTAATATGTGTTTGAATAGATGCATCTGAGCCAAGTCTTTGGCTAAACGCTTATCAGTAACCAACAAGGATAGCTTCTCAAAGGCAAACGACAAACTTCTTCCTCCGTTGCTGCAGGGTCAGTGGGCCGTGCAGGCAATGGTACTCCTGTTCCCCTTCGGTCCATGTGTGGATATCTAGGACATGGTGAAGGATGGAGACCCAGCGACGCTTCAGTACCTATATGAAATAGTGTTGATTGTTTGGCCTTAATGGACAGGATAAAGCTCCCTGCAAATGTACATACATGATATGGCTGAAATGCAACATGGCTCAATTGATATACAGCTTACAACCATTTACCTCACTGTTGCCATGGAGAACCACATGTGGTTTGTGACAGACCTAAGATTAGATGTAATTAGATTAGAGGTCTAAGCGTTCATAAGGGTAAAATAGTTTTGCTCAGTTTAAATGTACACAACACAGCAAATAAATACGAAAAGTACAATAACACAACACCTTGATCAGACAGCTAATGTTCCCGTCCTTTTTTCTTTGATTTGGCCCTCAATTTCCCCCAACAAACCATAGAAGAACATTTGAAGTCAACAGCCTCCATAAATACTGTCTGTTGAATATTGTATAGGCCTACAGCATACTGTGCAATATTTGGAAACAAGTCATTGAAAGGCCAACAGCAGCGAAAAGTACACTAAATTGTGAAATAATTATCCTAACTGTGGCAGGCGTATATTGTGCATAGACTCTATTGCTGCAGGTACAGTGGGGTAACATAACGCTGTCCATATGCTGGGTGGCTTGTAGTGCTGTTTTTTGTGATAACCCAATGGTGGGTGTGTCTTGGGACAGAGTTGACGGTTAGGCGTGTCTTGGGAATTGCTCGGGAAGGGAGGGGGCAAAGTGGCTGATGGGTGTTGTAGGAATGTAAAATGAGCAGCGTAGCAAGAGGTATTGCTTTGTTCAGATCAATTTCTCTGTTCGTACTGCGCTCTGGTCAAAGATGCATCCATTGCCATTACTCATAGTTTAGTTTAGTGCTTTTTAGCATTTAGCATATATATGGTCTTATTCAACAGCGAAATGCCCCTTTAAACTCCCATAATTGCCGCCACAATAAGACACTGCTATCTGCAGGCACACTGGCCTTTAGCGCCGCAATTAAATCCGAACAAAGGTGATTCATCGTAATCACGTTTTCGAAATGTGCGCGGCTCCCTGCCCGTTTGTTGCTTCATTCCGATGCGTCGGATCAAAACGGAGTAAGATGTCGGCGTGACCTCACAAAACGTGGTTAGCAGGACCCGTGGAGAGAGACAAAGAAACCCCAGCCCTTGTTAGCTTTTATGTGACTAAGTGGCGCATTGAGGCCCTTCTGCTTTGTAAAATGTATCAGTTCATTTTTCATTCATCTTCTTTTACTTGTCTTTTACTTCTTTTACCCCCTGGTCAGGGTTTTCTGTGTGTGTGTGTGTGTGTGGGGGAGGGTCTCCAATTAGTGTAACATTTATTTTATCAAAGTGTTGGGGGTGAAGGTTAAGCATTCAAAAGAAACATGTTGGTTAAAAAACGAACATAACATTAAAACATTAAAATTAAATGTGACGTATGATGAAGTACGTGGCGGATGGAAATGCATCTCATTATAATAAAAGCTGATTAACGTTAATACACATTTTTATTTGGCGAGTCAAGTGCGAGTGCCTCAGTGTTTACATACCGCAGGCACTCTCACCCCCCAATGCAACAGACGAAAAGGACATTAAGACGCTTGATATAAAATATGAAACTATCCGACCCTTCGTGGCTTCGCAATTTGACTCGTATTTAATGAGGCGGAATATTTTAAACCTGATTGCGCACGGAAACCCCTTTGAGCAGTAAATTAAAAAAACAGAATATGTTTCTCCGCTCCGTTCAAAAAAAATAATAATTTCATAATGTGTGCGCTTTTACTTTTTAATTAGCCTCGCTCCAAACAATAATTAGCATATTGTTTTATTAATATAGAACTGGGCCGCCGACATCGCTCACAGAGCAAATGGACTGTCGACTAACACGCTGCTTGGTTATTCCGTATGTCATTACAGACCACCCCCTAGCGAGGAAAATGAATGCACAATACACAGCAACACACACAACACACACATAGAGAGTCAAACACACACTCTATATATATATAGAGTAGCCAAAATAATAGCATAGAGTCTATAGAGTCTACTTTTCTCCTCTCACGTCTTCTCCACTTCGATTCTCCTCTCGTTTACAATTTTATTTTTGGTTAATAAAACTGATTTGTACACGTTTTTGTTAGCCTAGCTAACACATTTATCTGTTCTGCGTGGTCGTTATGATGGTATTGAACAGTCGTAGCTTCATGTGTTTTCCCATCATCAAAAGGCAGGAAAGGAGATAATTAGCGTGCACGTTCACACAAAGGGTTAGGGGGTGAATTTTCCATCAGCCGTCAGAATTTGGACTATGTAGAACTAGTGGTTCTGTTAGCTAGCACTAGTCCTAGCTAACCACAACTAACCAATGTTAGCTAACCAGCTAACTATAACCATAATTTTGCCTAGGGCCCTAGGCATGTTAAAAGTAATATGTTTTCAAGCCCCCATTTTAAAGGTTTAAATTCAAAAGAAGCAAGGTTACAATTATCAACAATCAACAATTATCCAACTTTAACTGACATCCACAATAGAAATAATCAGGACAGGTAGTTTAGAGTTCGATGTAATTTATTATTATTTCTATTACATTGATGGGGGCACATCTTGGATTAAAATGTGTATTACAACTTTTAGTTTGCACTACTTTGTGTGTGCCTGTAAACAAACGACATATGACTGGAGAAATATATGGGTCTGACTAATGGCTGGGTCTGACTCATGCCTAATGTCAGTTAACATGAGATTCATATGGAATGCGGACGTTAACTTATTACTCCAGTAAATAGAGACAACCTTAGTAACGACCTGGCAACGTTACCTTATTACTCCAGTACATAGAGACGATCTTAGTAACGACATGGCAACGTTACCTTATTACTCCAG
>JAOPJI010000069.1:10192062-10212060 GCA_027122695.1 Merluccius productus
CACTTTAGATAACAATTGATATATCTTGTCGCTGTTCGCAATGACGTGGAGACATGCCTTACAGCAAGTTTTCCAGGAATTTTTTGTGTGGGTTTTATGTCTATGTCTAAGTGACAAGGGGAATAAACAGTGTAACAGTATAATATTCATGAGGACAGCACACAGATGTATGAGGAGACGGCACCATTGCGATAAGTATTTGGTTCTAGTATTCGCTTCTGGACGTCTCTCGTTGAATTTTCACATTTGTAGTCTTCAGAAGTTTCTTTTTGTTCAATGTGTCTGTTTACAAACCCTCTCTCTCTCCTAACTTTCCCAACCTGTAATTATTCCTACCTGAAGTTGTATGCCTGTGATTGCCACCTGGGGTGCGTCCTAAAAGGCTGTTTGAAATTAGCATGAGGGCGATTGCCCTGATTGCTTACATCTGGTCATTAAAGTCGATTTTTCTATTCAAGAAGCGGCAGGCAATCACAAAGGAACCCATGAGCAAGTCAATGAATTTCAAACGGCACGTGGGTCTTGATTCGCTGCCGTGTGATTAGCATCGTGAAGCACACAGGGGCCAAATTGAGGTCATGGAGAAATAACTGGCACTTGTGTGTGTATGTGTGCACCGCACTTTTTGCAATAACTATGATTAATAAATCTTGAAAAAACCTAAAAAATCTATAAAGAAAAATACAGCGCAGCTTGTGTTATGTCTGTGTTCAATTTTATTGTTTTATGATTATTTGTACTGAAGCGTCATGTGTGGCAGTGTTGTTTAACCTTTTGCATAATATATGTCCAGGTAAAGAGGGCAATATATGTGTGGTGTAGCCAGTGATGTATGGGCGGGAGCGGAGCACTTGACTCTCACCAAAGCTGGATTATGACACAAGTAGACCAGCTACTTAACATTACGGCTGAAGCCTTAATGACTAATGCAGTTGTGTGCGTCCCCAGAGAGACACAGAGGGTCAAATGATAAAAGTGTCGTCCTCCTCGTTAGCTTTATAATGTAGCTCTAGTTTGGTGCCCTCGTTTTTTTTAAATCCTGAATTAATCCTAAATGACATAATGAGCGCTTCAATTCATCCTAACGCATTCTGAGTTATAATGCATCGCCCCGAAGATTGATCCTAATTATACATGGACAGTGGAAATATTGGTATGATTTCATGATTGCTATGTTCAAGAACCATATTGAATGTTATTCATGTTACACATAGTCAAACTGTGGCACACTCAACAGCGCAATTTTGTCTCGACGTTTAGCCGAGGAACACAACAAGTCTATTCCTAGACTGAGTATTTAAATCTGGTGGTAGGACCCACACCCACGTTTGTGTCGGCTCTCTTGGGGTTTGGGCTGAAGCTTAGGAAGCAAACGCTGAATTCCTTCTCTGAAGCTAATCTATCCGCCACCCCGCTCAAAAACAATGGGAAGTAGGCTCATTGTATGGTTAATTTCAACGGTTAAATGGCTACATTGTGAATTGCGTTCTTCCAGAAAGCCATGGCTAACAATCTCTCTCTTCTTCCTTCAGATACCAGCGGCCCGTTGGACGCCGTGGAGGCCTGTGCACACTAGAAATAGCTGTGGGAAATGGCACAGCAAAACATCTGGAGGAGTTTGTCTCTCAAGCAACGTCTGAGGTACAGTGTCTGCCGACCATCCATAGCGACTGTTTCTATGAATATTTCATTCACTATTCCTGTGAATTAAATAACTGGTCGTTTCTGATCGGTAATTTCACATGTAAACATAAATTATAGAGAATTTAATTGACACCGGTGCACTAATTGTCTGTGACTATCTATGGTTGCTATGAATATTTCATTCACCACTCCCATGAGTCAATCAATTGGTCAATTTTCATTGATCATTTTACATATACACATAATGTACAGTATTGCAACAGCACCAGTGCAATTATTGTCTGTTATTATCCACTGTTGCTATGCATATTTACCCCACCACTACCATGAGTCAACAAGGGGTCATATTCTGTGGTAATTTCACATATAAACATATGTTATTAGCCAGTTACACCGTGACAGCTAAAGTGAAGGCAGCTCAGCAGGTGTAGTGTTTGTAAGCGTGGTTGAAACGACTTGTGACTCACCTTAATAATTATATAGTCGGGTCACCTATTAGTTGACCATCTTCATCCCTGAGTTACATTAAAGGTCTCCTATTTTTCCATAAGGTGTGAGTGTGATTAGCCATTACAAGCCATTTCAACATCATACATCTGGGTGGACACCTGTGATGTCACTAGAGGGCAGATATCGAAATGGCTTGTAATGGCTAATCACACTCACACCTGGTGGTAAAATAGGGGACCTTTGAAAAAATCACGGGTAGGGTAATCATAGTCATAGCAACATGCACATACATATTTCTGTGCACACACACATTGCACAGGAAATAAAATATTGAGTGATTTAATTTAACCTTAGAATAAATAATTTATATATATATATATATATATATATATATACATTTATATATATATATATACATTTATAAACATTCCCAAAAGATGCACATGGCATATGTTTTTTTAAAATCTGTAACGCAGCGTTTGGGTGGCAGATGATTATGTCTCACTTGTGAAATTGTCCGTAAGGTAGAATAAGCAGTCGGTTCACAGCGTATTTATTCTACCTAATTACTCCTGCTCATCAAATGGATTTAACAGAAAAGGAAGGTTATTTAATAAAAAATGTAATAAAATAAACGACCTCTATACATTAGTAAAGCCATTGAAAATGGCTTTACTAAAAGAAAATGAACAAAAAAACTCTGAAGACTACTTTCCAGGAATCTGGGACTTACTACTCAGCAAAGTATCTTCCTAGGACAACGTGGTGGTGTAATTTTGAAGTTCTCACAGGAAGGATGGATATAAATACCGGTACGCACATTTTGAATAGTCTTCTAGCGAAAGTAAGTGTCTGCCAGGTTTTTGGTTTTTTTTGGTAGGGGTGTGTTACCCATACCTAGCAATTTTACAGTCAGTCTTGAGTCTTTTCTTGGCAACTTTTCGATGTGTTTTACAGTGAATGGCAGCAGGTAATAGGTCAGGCCCATGTATAGGCCCGGTATGCACCTAGCACAGGAATAAAGCTGTGCACAGAGAATGACGAAATAGCTCCAGAGCAGTGAAAAGGGCACTGGTAAATGTTGGACTAAAATCAGTCTCATCTTATTGATTAGACTGCATGCAACACTACCAACACGGCACAATGCTGTTACAATAATGTTTTTTCCTCAAGGAAATGTCCATGAACAACAACATTATTCTCTTCTTCCCAGGGTTTTCATGTTTATTTTATCTTTTATATCTTAGGTATCTGCAAAACCAACTCATAGCATGAAACCTAATGGTGATATTATAGTGTTTCCACCAGTGTGGTAACTGGTGATTGTAGCAGCACGTATTCACAATAGTACCTCTATAGATATATACAATCAATAGGTCAGTGGCAATTGTTTTGCATTGTTTTAAAACATAACATCATATAATGAGAACAACGTTGGTTCATCTATTTATGGGCAGCCGATATTAACCACATTGATACTGTAATGGACTGTGTTGTGGACACTGTCTATTCTCTTACATTTACATTGACATTTAAGGCATTTTAGCTAGGGCTGCCCCCCAATAGTCGACCAACCCTTAGTCGATCGACAGAGGATTAGTCGAATACGTTTTCATTAGTCGCGCAAAAAGTACAACATAAAAATAACACAAGCATCGCAACCGAATACATCCGTGGTGGCAGAAATATTGACCAAACGATGGCTCTATAGAGAGGAGTGCTGCTGCCCGACTGTCTCCTCGGTAGGTATACATCTGGGCAGGTATAGGCCTACACCCCATGTCTGATCACTGTAATTTGGAGCGTGAATATCTATTGAATATCTAATATCTTAACTTTAACAGACAAGACGATAGTCGCACATCCCTAGTTCGCGAAGGTTAACCCTCCCAGGCACCACTATTAACATGAACCGCTCCCCCAAAGGAGCGCCACACATCCACAGGCACCAGACACGAAAATACCAACGAACATTTTTTCCATTGGCTTGCCTTTAAATAATGTTGTGTGCAGTTATACGGTGTATAAATAAAATTATCAAGTGTTCATGTCTCCTTCCTGGTTGTTCCGACAACCTTCAGAACCGCTTGGTCCATGCCGTTAATAGGCGGCCCGCTTCGTGCGTGTGCTTGTACAAATGATATTTTAAAGGCTGATTATTACGGTAATGTATTATCTGTAAAGTAGCACAAGGTTAACGGTGTTTCTGCTATAACCCTCTCGCCCTGGAACTCAAACCAATCTCTGATGCCCCAAAACATTTTAATTACATTAAACGTGCGACGATTAATCGACTATCGGCTTGAAATGGCGACTAATAGCCGACTAAGAAAATCTTTAGTATACCGTCAAGAAAATCTTTAGTCGGGGGCAGCCCTAATGTTTTCACAATTGTTCAGCTTTTTGGGCGTGTGAACCCTGCCCATCTTCCCCAGCATAGACACTCAGGACAGGCCTCCGTTTCAGCATCCGTTTGTACCTGAAACGCCCTCAGGCTTTGCAAGGACAGTGATTTCAAGTGAGTGGTGTATCTTTCACTTCGGCACACTTGGGCCGTCATCTCACCATGAACCATGAAGTCATCTGAATGCAGATGACTTCATTGATGGTGATATGCAGCACCATGCGAGACGAGTACTGCGGCTGTATTCTTGGCATTTGTGACCATTTGTGAGTTTGTAACATATTGATGGACACCACTGCCCCTGAGAACGAGAACCACTCCTGTACTCTACACGACTGCAGATAAAAGAAGTGTTGTACCGATGTACTAAAGAATGGACGTACACACTAGTGTACACACCACCTGCGCTCTCTGCCGGTTTGTATCAATGAAGTGACATGTTGGGTTCATCAATGATTCACTAAGCCAATGGCCAACCGCCTGTGGCCAAAGACAGATGGACCGGGGGGCGGCGGCGTTCTCTGGAGCATCCTTATTGCTTGGTGTAGACACTGTTCAATATGTTCCGTGCAGTCGTATTTATTATCCCTTTAATAGGGGTCAGGATGGATGGCGAACCCCAATCTGCTTCCTAAATGACCCGTATCTTAATTCACTGTAAGTGGCTCTGGATAAAAGCATCCGCTGAATGACTATATGTTGATGGTGTATCTTGGTCCTGCCACAGTCAACAAGTGCTGGAGGCGCTGGCCGTCCTTCCATTGATCTCACCAGTCAGTCTGCTTATTTTTGACCTGTTGGCTGATTGTGGTCACCCTCGTCTTGCTTAAACAGTTCCTTCCTCAACCATTGGACTCTTTTTGTTTGCGGTCGCTTGCTGCGGTGAGGACGAAGCGCCCTGGGCTTTTTGTTTTTGTATGTGCCTCATTGTGTTCCGCTTGATGGGCTTCAGGTGTTGTTGTTGTTTTGTCGCACCCGTGCTAATTTAATAATGGGCAAATATTTGACTCAGTAAAATACAATGATATTGGCAAGTCCACTCGGTCTAACAAGTTACATTAGCCATTCTGTGTGACTCACTCAAAGCGACAGCTGGTGTATGTACAGTATCTTCAAAACACGACCCATTTTTCCCACAGCCGTGGTCATTATTGATGCCTCACAAGAACAAATCCACATTGTCTGTGTTTATGATTGCTCATTTGCAACCTATGTTATTGTCGTAGTTTGCAATAAATGTTAATTTATGCAAATTAAGCTTATTGCCATGTTTTTATTTTTTGGTTGTGGACGTGGAAACAAGGTCATGCAATGTTACCACCACCCCATCTCCTCAGTGCTATGGTTACAAGTTTAGGACCATTGTTATTTATTAACATTGTTATTTATGTCCCGTGAAGTATTACAGAAGGATGCTTTAAAGTGCACCAATCCAAAAAGATCACTTTTGAAGTGATACTCATGTTTACTGTCCGTAAGTGGCCATTACATAATGTAGATAAAGAAAATCCAGACTGGGTGTCGAACGCTACTAACCAGAAGTAGACTATCCTACTGTCTGTGTCACCAATGGTACTGCAGAAGTTGAACTTTAAACCACCTTATTACACGGCTTTGTGGAATACTCATTGTGATTGATCAATTACGGCATTGACCGCTGCTATGAAATCATTTTAAATCAAAATGGATCAAAATCTCTTTGTTTTTTTTTTGGTCAAATTATTGATTTCTTTAGTAAGTAGTCGTGTGATAAGCGGGATAATGTACCCTGACGTAAGGCGTTTGTGTCAGGGTCCTGCATCAGCCTGTCTGGCTTTATTTTGCAATAATGACCGTACATTTATTTCTTGTTTGCCCAGGCACTGGCCTCTGCCGTGGTCCAGGTCTTCACTGCTGACAGGAACTCGGGCTGGACCAAGAGGAGCTGTGGTGTGGCATGTCTGGTGAAGGACAACCCCCTGAGGTCCTACTTCATCAGGGTCTTTGACCTCAAGGTGAGTCCTCCTCCCGATGAGCCTCTGGGAGCCGATGCCAATGTCACATTCAGCGGTTGAAAAGAACAAAAATGTACATGACCTTTGGTGGATGCTTAAAGCCGAATCGCCGGTATGCTTTCTACCTAGAGCATGGTATAATTCTGGCTTGCAGTGTTAATTCTATGCTAGCATTGTTAGCATATGAGTGCTATCCCTGGTGAACCCCTAGCATAGGAATGCTAACCCAGTGGCAGTGTGAATTCCATGCTGTACCAGTTGTGCTAGACAGGACCACCTTAATGTCCGAAATATCCTCATGCTGCTTATTTTACTTGAGTGAATGTTCTTTAAATTAATAATAATAATTCAGAAGCCACCGCAATTTCAATTCCTGTTCGACAACCACAAGAATATTGCATGCAAAATGTGGATGGACACAATGTTTGAAAGGGCAGACACAGCAAACATGTTTTGCCAATTGATCTGGTAATTTATCGTCTCGTTCTTCCATCCACAGGACGGTAAGGTGACTTTCGAACAGGAACTGTACACTAACTTCAACATCAGCTCATCTAGGCCCTACTTCATCACGTTTCCTGGGGATGTAAGTGGAGCATTTTCTTTTATCTTTCTAACTTCCCTATTCTTCTCATGTTTAGGTCAGAATAGACTTCCAGTAGTGATATAGTGTTTTACATAAATGAAGTCATGCTTTTTATTAGTAATGTCATGTTTTACATAATGATGTCATGTTTTACAGTAGTGCAGGCCTGTTTTACAGCCGTGCTGTGTTCTTGTACAGCAATGATGTCGTGTTGTGTGCTGGAACATCGTTACCAAGCTCGATTGATGATTATTTATATAATCTTTTTATATTAAATCTTTGCCACTACCCTTGAACAGTCAAGGGTAGTGGCCTGTTGTTAAGGCTGCATGTTTAACCTTTTTAAATGTCACCATGAAAGAGAAAGGAGAACCAAGAACTGACTTTATATTTGAACCAGCCACACCAAATGTGTACAAGTACATGATCTCTTCTTTACATATTCAAATGTAACATATACAATATACATTTACATATTATGAGTGTGGTTGAAAATTAACCATCCGTGACACTAACTTCTAGCCTGGCATCGCCAGACCAATTCGCAAATGCGTATTAGTCTGGAACCTCTGTTCATTCTAATTTTCCAAGGGGCGTCATAAACGGGCGCAGACCAAAATGCACCTGGATGCAATTGGATAGACCTACAACCAATGCAGTTGTTTGTTCTTCTTTTAGAGAAAATATACCGTCAAGTTTGTTTAATACTATCGCGATGGCGGATTCAACAGACCTTTCCACATCGGCGGCAGCTACTTATCTTGGCCCGACCAGGGCCAGGTTGGCTGGTAAATCTGTCTGAACAGGAGGGTGGCCAGACCCATCTGCCAGAGCAAATATCACATGAGCTCTCATATTCGTCTGGTCCCCAGGCTAACTAACTAATGTAATGCTTTACCTGTTGAGCGAGACAGATCCACCTATCGTGTGTGTGTGTCTCTGTCTCTCTAGACCTGTCAGGTGGGCCTGAACTTTGCCAATGAGGAGGAGGCCAAACGCTTCCGGCTCCAGGTGACGGACCTGGTGGGGAGGAGACAGAGGAAATCCGGTGAGTGCTGCTAAATGATGTCCTAAATGCACGCTCCTAACCCTCGCACCACACCTCACCTGTCAAATATCTGAACCTCACGCTTTACTCACCCACCTATCAAATTACGTGTAAACCTCACACCTGAGATCTTTGATTCTATTACGAGATGAAGAAATATTTTATTTGTTTTAACCTGAATCATTCACTGTACATGAGTATACTCATGTACAATGTTATTATTATTATTATTATTAAGATCTATTTCCCGGCTCTATTGCTAATAAATGCATACCAACTTTTGCCAACAACATACCCTTTCCAGCCGACCTTCTTCAACCCACCAACTGCCTTGGTTTACTAATCTAACCTCTCCCAAAACATTCCTGCCTGATCACATGTCTGAATCTATTGTCTTGTATGCAGTACATGCTTGCCCTTACACCAATCCCTGATGAATAAGGGAAACGCGGCAGGGCTTCCATTTAAATATCTCTGGCTAAATTACATTTTTTAAATAAAACAGACCAAAAAATTGTAAATTAAAGTAAATGCAAATGCAACATTCCTGCTCCGAAGGTTGAAGATTGCTAATACGTCATGTACAATAGCAGGAAACCTTTTCTGTTCCCCTACATTTTGGAAATTCTGTAGTTGAATAGAATTATGCTACTGTGTGTGTGTGTGTGTGATTCGTTCTCTATGCGCCATGTGGCATCAAACCGCATGTTGCAAAGCGATCTGTGCAAAATGGTGCCTCCAAAAGAGTTTCTTGTGCCTGATTATAAAACAAAACGACCATCTCTTCCTCTTCTGTTACTCGCTTCCTCAACGGCTGATTGCATTGTTGTCCACCTCCTCTCTCCTCTGTCTAGCCACCGGCGTCTGGCTCACAGCTACACTAAAATTGTGTGCGTTTGTGTTGCCGCCACCTGCTCTACAGGTCGATCCCAGATATTTATTTTATCTGACTGTCCGCCTTCTCCGATCTAACTTCCTTTTGCTTACTATGTGACTTATCTCACCAATATTAATTGCTATTGGGTTATAAATTATGCAACGGCTTGACCTCACGTCTGGTTGTGGATGGAAACATATTAACTTGTCCGAGAGTGTCTATATACTCTTTTTAATTCTTATTAATATACTCTTATTATTAATACTCCTATTAATATTCTTCTGCTTGCTCGCCTCTTCACGCAAACCGTCTCCACGCTCGTGTCTTTCACAAGCTGGAAAATCAATCGATTCCTTTTTTTAAATTATATATATAACCAAATGACATCTAATAATATTCATATAATACTAAAGCTGCAAGCTAATCGACTCGCACACTTCCTCTCCATTAACACCAGTCCTCTCACGTGTCTCTAGGCCAGTGATGCAATAAAATGATTTTGTCCTGTGTTCACAGAAAAAAGACGCGACCCTCCGAATGGTATGTTAATCCAATATCTATCACCTTCACTACCTGGGGTTCCTTCACTGGCTCACTGTAGCGTTATGTCACTTAAAAGCTAAGGTTGTTGACTGGGGCTACACTGCATTCAAATGCGTACGGTTCGGGAATAGGTGAAACAATGTCGTGTGCCGTGTCAGTTGAAACAAAAAAGAAAAATAAGCCTCATCTTAAATACTATGCATAGTTATATTTGTACTTTCACCGGCACCAGAATAAACATGATTCAGAGTTCAACATTATTGAAATGTCTTCTCAATGAAATAAGGGGCTAGCCGTAAAAGGAAAGTTGGGCTCCTCCACTGTTTCTGTTCAGGCAATGTAATGAGCATTGTGACTATGCATTAAACCTACATGACAGCTGATCAATCGGTTGTCTTGAGCTCCTTGACATTAGCGTAAACTATGTCAAAACACTCGGCCATGCGCAAGTTCACAAATGCTATGCCATTTTGGACCAGTGTGAATCTCCTTGTGTTTAAAAATAAAAAGAGCGTTTTAAGCTAAATCAAAATTCATGTCAGCGTTGATTCAGTAGATATAAAATATGTCAAATCTTTTTTTAATCAGGCTATTTAAAGGCAAGTCAGGAATTGTCCAATGGACAATCTTCATCTAAGCTTCATCAGACTTCTATCCATAGTTTCAACTCGTACCTCAAAATGTTGAGATTTCAGACAGATTAGATGGCATCAGGTAGCATTTGTCACTGGTGTCAACTGCCTGTGTGTCTGCCCATGCTTATAATCCTGTTTGCTGGCTGGTGTGGATTAAGCATTTAACATGCACTTGTGTGGCGAAGGTCTCTCTCTCTCTGTCTCTCTGTCTCTCTCTCTCCCTGTCTCTGTCTCTCATATATATATATATATGGAATAAAGTAATTGTCACACATGGAAGAAGTGTTCGGTATTGAGAGGTAAAGACTAAATGGTAAGATACAGAACGATATAAATTATTACATATAATTAAAACATTTGGCTACTTTCTATAACATTTACACAACTTTCTCGTCTCCCCCAATGAGGCTTACCGACTGCATAGTAATGCATTTATCGATATATCAACCTACTGCGAAACATCATCAACCTACTGCATTCAAATGGTCTCTTAGCCTCTTCTCCAATTGAGTTATGGCGTGTAAAAATAATTCGTCCAAAAATCATTTGTCTAATCATGCCAGGAACCGATATCTTTATCATAGAGGTTTTGAGGAGTTGAAACCAGATATGAATGAGTATAGATTTGGGGAATTTGTGTCATGGAAATGATCTTGTAAGAATTAAAGAACTTCTTTCTATAGCAAAGCAGTGTAGTTGAGTTGATTCAGCTGAATGAGAGAGCACACAACAGTGTGGAAGATTCAGTTTCAGAAGGTGCAGTTTCCAGGTCTACAGAGTCCTTTGTTTCAAACAGGCCATGGAGTCAAGACGTAACGCTCAATCCTTTATTTACGGGCTCACGCAGGATACCCCAATCACCAGCGCAGTCTTTCAGGGGTCACTGCATTCAACACTACTCAACAGAGCTGGACTCTGTCCGAGCTGACACTCGGTCAGAGCTGATGCTCGGTCTTCTCACATACAACAGTATTACAAAATACTGTTGTATTTTATCGGAAGGCCCTCCCATTGCATCCCCTGTACCTCCTATTGGGTTACCGTAAATTGAACAAGCCAATCACAAACTGGTCACTCCCTGTCTAGGTTGAACAGCAAGCAGGGATGTGTTACCTGGGTGAAATTGGCAGCACACAGACCGGTTGTTCTGTGGGGGATTTGTTGGTTGACTAATGCATGAAAGGGAGGTTAAAGGTCTGGCAGGGAGTTGGGCAAGAACACAATGAAGGTGAAACCACATTCACTTGCAGGAATTAGTAAAAAGGCACACAGACCAATTGGTCTGTGGAGGATCTGTTGTCTGATTGCCCAGCACCTCTATTGGTTCCCCATCAACTCCTCAGGAGTAGTGGGGGGTTTGAGACAGAGGTCTGGCAGGGAGGGGGATGAGAACAGAACAAAGGTGAAACCATATTGACTTGCAGGAATTGGTGATAGTTATAATGCACACAGACCAGTTGGTCTGTGGAGGATCTGTGGTTTGACCAATACCTGAAAGAGAGGCTATTTAATGCTACTCTCAACACCTCAATTGCTTCAAGAGAGGACACAACACTGTAGTCTATACTTTGAGTGGGGCCTAGTTTTAAGGCATGTGATATTTAAATACATTATTCTTCAACAGCCCTCAGTAGCTTGTCTAAAGCACTCTCTGAAGCTACTCTTCACTTAGTCATATTTTATAGCATACATGTTATCCCACAAATCCTGTCATGTGTCTTTCACCTTTAATTATTCAGACATTATTCTTTATTCATTGTTTCAAGTCACACCAATAGGGCAAAGGGCACATTAGGTGAGAGTAAATACAAGCAGAAGAAAAAACAGTACAAGCACAAAGACAAAAATGTCTACCACATTTTTTTCAAAACACACGGCCAAAACCACAAGTTCCACATTTCTGAAGTTTTTTTTTTTTTTTTAAGCGTAAATATCATCATGAGTGTCTAATCAGTGAAGTCCAAAATGGTAAGCCAAAGCTCCTTCAGCTATATTTTCCCAAAAGTGGTGTGTTGCAAGGATGCGTCAGTGATGGAATTCGTAATTTGGCGGTTGGTCGCAGAGGGCAATTTATTATTGTTAAGTTAAGTGCCACCACCGGCTGACTATTTTTATCCTGGCATGAAACTTTGTTTGGGTCGAATCGGGGTTAGCATTTACATTCCGGTATTCCCAATGCCACATGGTGTGTTTCTGCCTTTTTTTTCCCACCTCAGATTTCTGTGTGCACAAATCCTCCTATGGAGTTTCCTCTTCTTGTCTTAACCTTTCCTGTTAGCCAGAACCATGTTTGTGTTTTCGGTGTCCTATTTTTTTCCTCTGTCTTGTTTGCTTTTTCCCCCCTAATCTCATCTCTTTTCTCTCCCTCTCCTACTCTCGCTCTCTCTCTTGCGCACACTCGCTGTCTCTCACTCTCCCCTTTATTTATATATATATATATAAAGGAGAGATGGATACTTCATGATTTAGAAACTGCACAGATTAACATGGGATTACACGCGGACGGTTTAAATGGTTACGTAAATTCCAGCCACAGAATCATTTGCTTGGATTAGGTCCATCTTGTGTGTATGTGTGTGTGGAGAAAAAAGGGGAGTGTGTGTGTGAGAGCATGTTTTGGAGAGCAGGGCAGGACATATTGTGGGCGGGGAATTGAAAGACTGGGACCTAATACCCGTAACTTGGAGGTGCTCTTTGCTGAAACGCAGCAAAGATACTCAGACGCTCAAGCCAAGTAGAAGCTAGAGGGGAGAAGTTGCAGCCTATCGGGCAAAGGTAAAAAGATTAAGACGAATGGAGAACCACACGCCAATGGAAGGAACGAAAGGAGATTAGACGACCTAATTGTTACCAAGATGGCCTAAGCCACCTCCCAGCAACACCTTTTTATTTTGGATGGGGTCAGGATAATCGCACTTCCTGCGAGGTCACAGATAACCGAGTCACTTCACTGAGAGTTGCCATCTAAGAAGATGCCTTTGGTTTTGTTGGTGGTTTCCCCATCAGAGTCTGGTCTCACGACTTGTGTCTAGCACAACCTGGTGCAAAGACTCTAGGATCTCGGATCTCTAAACAACTAGAGCTGATGGTGTTTGGAGTCAAAACAGGAAGCTACTTTTTTCCCTTTTTTATGCTTCTTGGGGCAGATCACAGCTGAAGACAAAGTGGGATTTATTTTCTGTACAAACAAGTAGTCTACGACATCAAACTGGACGCAACCTAAACCAAAACAAACTAATATCTTGCATGTTGAGTCCTGTTCCGACTCCTACATTAGAACCAGCAAGAACGAGCGCCCAACATCTTTACCCCGTATTCAGATCGGGAGAATCGGAGCCAGAATCCATTTCTTCACTCATTCTCGCTTCCGACGGATTTCATTATTTATTCTGCTTCGCTGATGCCCGATCTTCATCAGCGACCATGATGTTCTGCACCACCTTCTTGTCCACCCCGGCCGACGAGCTAGGGTGCGAGGGTGGCGGTGGAACAGACAGAGGTGGGAGGTCATCCCCGGTGGGGGTGGGACCCGGACCAGCCCTGGTGCGGGCGGGATGTCTGTCCACCTTGCACTGCCTGGTTCTTCCCCAGGAGGAGCTCTACCAGTCTCTCTCCTATCGCAGCGGTGGTGGTGGCGGCGTGGTAGGGAAGAGGATGCTACTGGAGGCCAACAGGACTACTTCCTGTGGCGGGGAGGATAGAGGGGCGGGTGGTACTGGCGCCAGAAGGCACCGGAGTCGCTCGGTCTCGCCCGCGCTCTGTAGACGCCCCATGAGTCCCGCCAGGGATTGGTTTAAAGGAATCGTGGCCAAAGGTATGTGGACCCTCCAGTGACCTTCTGTATAGTGGTCACCCCTGGTTCACAGGTGTTGACAACAAGGGGACTGCACTCTGTGGGTGGGCCTTATGCCAAGACCCGGCTCTTGAACTGTTACAAATAAAACGGAAAGGGGAATGGAAGAATTATTTATCAGAATGTAATGATGAAACGTGTATTGAATTGCAGCGCGTTGCATGAGTTGTGGAAAGAGTGGTGTAGTTGGTGGATGAGGGGAGATTCTTGTTGTTGTTCTTGAGTGTTGTAATGTTGCCGGTAGGTCCAGAAAAGGGGGAAACAATTTCTGGTGCTGGTTCACCTTGGTTAGCGATGTTGGATTTGTATGACTGTTTGGTAATTTGACCAAACCTTTGTTAAAAAAAGGGGAGGAAAACTTTGAATATTTATATTTCCTGTATTAACTATATTATTGTTTGTCATGGGATTCGCCCTGTTTGGGTTCCTGTTCCAATTGACAGCTTTGGGTAATCATTGGAAACAACTTTAAAATGGTCAGTACTTATCTTAAGAACGTCTGTATGAAGGCAAAACCTTTTTGTCTCGCTTTGTCTTTTGTTTCAACATAGGACTTACACATTACATACACACAAGGTCTCCTCATAGAATAATTAAATTCAATCTTTTTTCAAATTGACCCATTTATGTTGAACACATCAAAGAGTTTGCATTAATGGTACCTACATTTTGGAGGAATGAAATGATGATGGTGGTTGATTATGTTTTTTTCTATTTTGATTGCTACATGGGATAGAGATCTTGGACAGATCCACTAATAAATACTGAATAAACACTTATAGGTCCAAAATCTGGTCATTCTAATAACCTTACACGGTGTATAATAAAATATTCTGCAACATGTTTTCAGTCACTACAACTCCTGACAGGACCTAACGTAACCCTATTCATCCTCTTAAAGTAATATAGGTCACCGGCCTGTTCCTAAACCAAACAACACAATTTTGTACAACCATTATGCAAAGGTTTATGCAATAGAATATCCGTTGACCTGAAGATCCTGCAATCTCTTTGTTCTTCGGCTATTGACTAATCAGTCTAGTTTCTACTGGATTGGAGATTGATTCATCAGACTAGTTGGTTTTTTATTCGATAGCCCGCACAGCAAATGTAGCCAAGCTCAACACAGTTGAATCATCTTTTCCTTTGGATGATGATGGGGAAAACAATAAACCCTTTTCACAGAGATGTCATGGTAGGAGAAACTCGGGTGTCACTCATAACACTAATTATGGGTCTGCTCTTTTTATGTACCATGGCACAGGTACTGAAAGTAGTGAAGATAATTCCTGTGAAAAGGGTCCATTTGTACAAGAATATATTATTAAGTTAAGTTGTACTTTCTACTCTGCCCCTCATCCTAACAACGTCCTCCTTCTTTTCCGTCCCAAAAAACAGGCCCGGCATTGCCCATGGCCACTGTGGACATCAAGAACCCCGAGATCCACAATGCCACGGGACACAGTTACCGTAACAATGCTCAGATGAACAACAATTTGCCCTCCTTCCCCAAGAAGGAGAAGAAGGTGAAGGGGGGGAAGAAGAAAAGGCTGACCAAGGCTGACATAGGCACTCCCAGCAACTTCCAGTAAGTAGAGACGCCATGTTCCGGTGGTGTCTACTTGCAAGCAGGTTTAGCTTGAAATCGTAATTGTAGGTTTATTATAGTAAACGCATATCATATGATATGGATTAGTACTTAGAATTGGTTGCTCCCGATAAATTAAGGTATCATATTACATATACAAGCATGTTTCTAAATATTCTGGAAAACATTGACTTAATTATATTTAGTATCTTTTTTTCCCCTCACATATCCACCAGTACATAAATGCCCGTGTATGTCATCTATAGGCTTCCGTACATCGGTGCACACCGGGGTATTTTATACCTATAAAAGGACATACGAGTCATCTTCATCAGAAAATGTCCAAGATTTATCAGAAAATGGCCTAGGGAGTACTCTGTTCAAACAACTAAAGAGTCGATGATAAAACATCCAATTGACTCAACTGTCTCAATTGACTCAATTGTCGATGCATGTCAAGAGTTCACGATAGGCATCCATATCTATATATTATATATATATATATATATATTCGACTTGTCCATTAGTCCAAGGCCTACCCCCCTCCCTTCCACCATGCATGCTAATGGATACTGGTTTTGATTTAGTGGGATTAATTCACATAATCTAAGATGACGGTATTCATACATGGCCAGTATAATGTGTAGATTGTGGAATGGAGTCAGTTGAGTTCAAATCTATTGAATTGGGATTAACACAGGCTGAGATGGAAATGTAGGCTCCTTGAAAGTCAGCTGTCCATCACTGGACTGGCGGTGCAGACTGGAGTCTAGTGTAAAAGTAGATGCTTCAGTTCACCATGTGGCCCCTAATGGAACCGTTCTCTTTGTTGCTCAGTGCATATTTCACTTATATGGACACGATGGTCTGTTTTTGTAACTAATTCAATATTGATGTGCCATTTGATCAAAGTGTCTCCCTTTTTAAGCCCTCTCTCCCTTTCTCTGTATTGTCTTACAGACTCCCCCCCTCCCCCTCCTCGCTCTCTCTCGCTATCTCGCTCTCTCGTTCGCTCTTGCTCTCGCTCTCTCTGTATTGTCTTACACCCTCTCTCTCTCTGTATTGACTTACACTCTCCCTCTACGTCCTTTTAGGCACATCGGACACGTGGGATGGGATCCAAACACAGGTTTTGATGTAAGTCAACTTTTACACATTTTGTGTGACGACGCACATTTGCATACAAATTGACTCCAAAATAGGAAACAATGCTACGTACCGTGGCTAAGCCCTTAGCAGTGTTCATACGAGAACATATTTCGGGGGGGAAACCAGGCATCTGCATAATCCACAAAACTCTACGGCCCACAGAAAAGACCTGTCACAAGTAATTATGACAGATTAGAGAAGTGTGGCGTCAGGTTGGCAGGTTACGAGGATTAATACGTTGCATGGTTTAATAAAGTCATGGTTTTAAGTACTAGTCGATAATCTCCTGCAAGATTTTTTGGTCACAGTTCTTGATCACCTTTTTGAGGATGAAGCTGGAGAGTGGATGGAATGGCAAATAACTGAATGACTGGATGGTTGTATGCATGCATTTATGATCCAATGAATGAATGGCTGGCTTTATGGCTGGATGAATTAACAAATGAGTCGATTAATGAATGGATGAGCAAATGAATGAATGGCTGGAAAAATGTGAGAACGGATTAGCTAATGAAAGAATGAAGTGAGCCGATGGATCGCTAAATGCGTGGCTGTGTGAACGACCGGATGAGAAAAGCCAACAAAATGAATTGATGAACACTTGAATGACCGAGCCGGGTCTTTGTGCAAGTTATGCTTCACCCTGTCACGGCGTTGGAAGGAGTCGCACAAAGAGTCCTATGAAAGCTGCCATATGGTGCATGAGAGGGACTCGGGCGGTGCTCGTCACCATGACGGCGGAAGCATGTAGACTGTATTATACTGTATGGAGTCGGAGGGAGTTATCAGAGGGTGGATTATCTACAGGGCCGAGGGAGGAGGAGATGGTGCGAACGCATGTTCTGGGCTGTGGGTGGCGGGGGATGTGAATGCTATCCCAGGCATCTGGATTATTCATATCCTTAATGGAAATAATAATGCAAGTATGTTTTCATGTCTTGGTGCCGTTGGGAGTAGATTGGTTTGTTTATCCTCAGGAAGTCAGTTGGACTTTGAATTTAGAATTTTGTTACTTTTGTCATGTTATTTGCAGTGATTGGCGTAGAAGAAGAAAAAAACGCACATTTAATAACGAAAGCAAAATAAAACGTGGTTTGCTTGTCATTTTGGTGCGACGCCTGCTAACCTCGCTTGCTGTTGCTAGTGGCAGTTGGAGAAGTAGAAGGTTGATGAAGCCTTATAAGTAAACTCCTGAATGTCTTATAGCAGCTGCAACATAATGCAGAGTTGTTTTGCTTGGCTACCACTGGGCGGCAGTAGAACAGCGTTGTTTTCCTCCTCCGTGCAGAGGAGCGGCGTGGCTACAGTGACCGAGCAGCTGACCATTTTGGTCCTGTCCTTGCCCTTCTGTATCAAATGAATACGCTATAAGAAGACAATGTTGTTATATATTTCAAACATTAGGCAAGTGTATTTTAAAGCAGTGGTTCTCAACTGGTCTGGCCTCAGGAGCCACATGTGTCTTATAATATATTTACCAATATTGCAGTAATCATCAATGCGTTCATGTGGGTTACTGTTAAAAACATTAAGCGAATAAAAAGCTGCAACAATTGGGGCTAAACTCAATGAAATAGTAAGCAATTGAAACAAGAATTAACATTGAAACATTAGTCAATTCATGGGCTTCTTTCTAAAGATTAAGGTTTGGTATATACTCTGCCACCCACTCAAAGTGCCCAAAATGACCCATAAGTGGGTCGCACACCACCAGTTTAAATTCACTGTTTTAAAGAAAGCCAAACCCTAAAATAACTGACTTTAGATGAAAAGTGATGTAGTGAGCTACATAGTAGTGCTGGTTGTGATCCTGGTCCAAATCTAGACTTAAAGGGATAGTTCTGATTTTTTTTTAAGTGGAGTTGTTTGAGGTACTTATCTAGAGTCAGTGTATTACTTACACTAGAAGGTGGTCGCGCGCCCACAGTATGGAGAAGCAGACGGCTGTACCAGCACAGACGCTAAGCAATGTACTGCTGTGAACGGGGTCAGCCGCAAAACGCATTTTAGCCACCTAAAAAAAAAAGGCCCACCTACAAAATTCATCCATCAATATCAATTTAAGTGTACGCTATACAAGTCATATTCTCACCGCTTTACCTTGCTGTCAGCCCTTTCCTTTGGCACTACATTTTCTCAACCCTAGAACCGCCGTATTCCTACGCATAAGTTTGATTTCAGTCTCGCCTCGCAAACGGCTCTTTCTTACCCGAACAGCTGATCTGCGGGCGGCGTAGTACTGCACTTCACAGTTGTGCTCATGCATAGCATTAATACGGAGAACGGATACCGCCTAACCCTAGAATAGGATACGATGTGTACATGGACTTAAACTGCCCTCTATTGTCTGTTGCTAGGTAACGTCAATCAAACATTCTTGACTTAAAAATCCAGAATAGCAACAAACTAATTTATTTCCTCCTGACCACCCCCCCCAGCTGAACAACCTGGACCCTGAACTAAAGCACCTGTTCGACATGTGCGGCATCTCGGAGGCCCAGCTGAAGGACAAGGAGACGTCCAAGGTCATCTACGAGTTCATCGAGAAGAAGGGAGGCGTAGAGGCGGTGAAGAACGAGCTGAGGAGACAAGGTGAGGAGGAGGAGAGCCGCTCGGTTTTAACGATCTAACAGAGATCTCACTCTGGTCCATGTGCAGTTGAAAGACTGGTCACTTTGCGTAATGCGCCATGTCTTTATATAGTTTGTATTCATGTTATATATTAATGATATCATCCTGTGTTTGTACTTTGTACCGAATAACCTCCAGTTTTAAATTACAGTTTCCATCTCTTAATGTTTTTGTATTCAGATTATGCCATCCTTGGGTTTTCAGTATATTCACAATGAGGCTCATTACGATGTCTTGCACTCAGAGGTCAACTCTATTTAGCCAATATCTATAATGTTCAATGACTTGCAGTGAGGGGTATTTTTTGCCCGGTCTATCAGATATTATTTGACCAGTGTGGTTGTGTTCTCAGGTCCTCCTCGGTGGAATGGTAGGTTTCAATGCATGAGACTTTTAGTGCCTTTTTAGTATTTTACTGTCATTTCAAAGACCTTGAACATGACCTCACAACTTATGTAGTCGTATCTTGTGGGTGTGTGTGTGATTTATTTTTGCCCTAATTTCTTTTAAAGAAATGAGGGTAACACTTTATTTGAAGGTATCGTCATAATAGTGTCATGTCACTGTCATAACAGTGACATGACACTGTCATGAAC
>JAOPJI010000069.1:10265986-10288638 GCA_027122695.1 Merluccius productus
GACTAATAAAGAGCCAATATGCGTGCTTATAAGCAACTAGTTAATGGTGAATATGTGGTCCCTAATCTAAAGTGTTAACAAATAATACTAATAATGGTAATGACAGCAACAACATCCATCATGTGTAATGTATGTGTATGAGCAGCATACGGGCACGATGTGTATGACAGGGTTGTACATGACTAACTAACTAACTGTGCGGTCAACAGAGTCCTGTTTGGGAAAAGCCCAGAGAGGTGATTCATCGCGTGTGGTGGTCTGTGGTGGTCTGTGTGTGGAGGGGTGATGTTGTGTGATGAATGGAGGTATGAGTAGGAGGACGAGGACAATACAGTCCTCACATTAAACGCACGCTAGTCCTATTCAGTCTTATAATAGTATTCATGTATTCATGAAAAGAAGAATACTAATGGCAGTAATACAATAATAACACCCCAACCAATATTATACAGTAATAATAATGATACAAAGAAAAGAATAACAAAGAAGAATAATGGTTATGATAGAATAATAATCATATTACTGTAAGTGTTCTACTATTAAAAGTTGGGTTAATATAAAAGCTTTCTCGTGTGTCAGAGAAGTGGGGGGTGTATAAGCGTGAAGGTGGTCTGTTGGGTACTGGAGGGCAAGGGCATTATTATAGGATTCACTTATTTAGATATTGTATTAATTCATATGCTTATTTGTCAGGTCCCTTGAGCCTGGAGGATACCACGTATGCTGCCAAGTTCACCCAGTCGTCGGCGAGTCAAGATCCGTCACCGACACCATCGCTCACACGCCAACACTTGCAGGCGACACCCCAAGATGGACTCACTCAGGAAATGACATCATCGGAGCCCCCCGTGGCGACAACGCACCGAGACATTGATCTGTGGCCTTCCTCGCCGCAGTTTCCAACGTCTTTCATGGGGCAGACGATGGTTATAACCGCGTCCACGCGACCTTTAACCTCAGGAGACGGTTACGTTAGCAGAGAACCAGACAGCCACAGCAGGGGGCCTTTGTCGTTGTCGAGTGCATCGACTCCGCCCATGCTGTCGTCATTGCCACGGTCACGGTTTCAAACATTGGCGACGCCACCCTTGGGATTAACTGACTCTTTGTCGCAAATGGATTTGATATATTCCCTATCTGGCACAGAACTTCTCATCCAAGATACCTGCAGGTCGACAACAACAACATACCCATCCCGGACTCGAGAGCTTTCCACAAATCCACAGGTAACGCCGGTCCTGTTAACAGACGTGGAAAACCAGTCCCTACATGAACCGAGTCGGACTCCCGTAAAAACATCCAAAATGTTGATGTCAGTTTTAAGCGATGAAGCGATGATCCCAGGCCAGGATCTCCAGCCGTCCATGACAGTACTCCTCCACAACACCCCCGCCGTATCACCAGGAACAGAGCCAAGCTTACATTCAACACCGGTGTTCAGTAATACTAAGAAACCCGGTCCACATTCAGCCAGGGTGACTCAAACCTTTCCCCCATCAGAGCCCACTATGGACCTGAGCTTTGAGGTCACGACAGTCGTGAGTGACCTCAAAGATCCTACATCGCCCTCTGCTGTTCAAACACAGTACACCAGCTCCCCTGCTTCCCCACTCCCGAGTCTGGAGCCCTCCCTTGCTTCCTGTGGGACCTCTCTGGCGAGGGAGAGTGTCAATGGCGGCAGTTGTACGACGCCGCCCCTGAACGACAGCCTACTTCTGCAGTCTGAAGACGCACCGGAGTCGACGATTCTCATCTCTTCATCCGTTTTCTCAACACTCCGGGGGTCTCTCCCTCCACAGTCCAGGTTTGAGTTGGAGTTGGGTGGATCGATCCTCTCAAAGACACTGAGAGAGACAACCAGTGTTTCTGTTTCAGCGTCTCCGAAGAGCCATGCCACAGTAGATGATGTGAAGGATGAAACCGACTTGCATAGCTTTATCTCAACTTTATCATTTGTGACTTCAGTGAATACACAGACTGCCGTAGCGGTACAAACCAGCCACATGGAAACTACAACTCCCGAGATGTATGCCTCTAATGCGCTGTCCTTCCTAGCAGGTCACAGTGACTTGCCAGAAACCATAAAAGCATCTTTCACGGCACCCACGGCTTCCCTCAGTGGACATGGAGGAGTGAGGTCACCATCCGTCAGTCCATCACGTTCTGCGCCGCTCTGCTTTCCAGGAAGCCCTGCATCCATAGCTGTGTGTGAACTCGGACGACAAACACATTCCGCTTCTCAGATTCAGAGCACTTACTTCAGTCAAAATGACCAGTATTCATCATCATCATCATCATCATCATCATCAAGCCAGCTCTCTGTGAACCTTGATCCATATATTACACCTATTTTCCATCCTACCTCCACATCTACCTCTAGTAAGTTTCTGGAGAGCGCCCTTGAGCAAAGCTTTATAAATCATTGCTTGATAGATACAGTACATACAATTATCCATTCAATATTTCTGTAAAAGTGAATTTCATTTATGAATGAGGTTGTTTTTTGTCAGGAGATTTTGTATCCTATTTGCGTTCATAAATAAGAGAAAGGAATGTGGTCTACTATTATACTATATTCTTCTTCTATATTTCAGAGCCTACCAATCTCCCGCCCAAAGTATGGCACCCCATCCCGGCCCTCACAGCCACGGTGGGCTTCCCCTTCCGCTACTCCATCCCCCCAAACACCTTCCTGGACCCGGAGGAAGGGGAAGCGGACACACTCTCCTCCCTGGACATGAGGCTCCTCGACGGGCCTCCTCCTCACCTGGGCTCCTGGCTGGCCCTGGATGGCCTGGAGCTCCACGGGGTTCCCCTGGAGCCCGACCTGCACTTTGCCCCCCAGCGGCTGATCCTGGTGGCCCACGACCGCGAGGGACTCGGCGACTGGCTGGCCGTCGACGTGGACCTCCGCCGCCGCGACGCCGAACCCTGCCACCGCTTCACCGTGACGGCCCACCGCAGCCTGGCCTCCGTGCTACGCCGGCGCTCCCTGGTGGAGCTGCTGCTGGACAAACTCGGCGCGTTTTTCGACAGCCGCCATCTCGCCGTGGTCGCCATGGTTCCCGGCTCAACCGTGGTGTCGTGGTACGACCGCAGCTTGTGCCGGCGGCAGAGAGGCGCTCGGAGCGGGGCGGAGAAGCGTTGCCACGGAGACAGGATACGGCAGATGTGGTCGGAGATGAGCGGCGCGGATGGCGCGGCGAGCCTGGCGTTTTACTGGGCGATGCTGCCGGAGTTCCCCATCACCGGGGTGGGGCCGGTGGGTTACGGCCCCGACTGTTTGATCGTGAATCCCCCCACGACTTCCGCCCCTGCAGACTGTACGACCTCGCCTAACTCCACCGTAACCCTCTCCCATCCCACCGGATCCAGATCGGGTCCTCCACATCAGCCTTCGGCGATGACCACGGCGCAACCGACCGACGACGGTCACCGGATGGCGGCCATGGTCACCGCCCTGCTGGTCGTCTGCCTCCTCATCCTAACGGTGCTATTCTTCTTCGCTTTTCTTTATTGTTACAAAGCGTGCCGGAGGAGGAGCTCGGCTCCGGCGGTCGCCATTTGGCCGGCGGACCCCACCAGGCGCTCGCCGCTCCACACCGCGGACCGCAAGGCCGTGGGTCCGGGGCCGCCGCGGCTGCTGCATCACGAGCGACCTCAGCGACCTCCGATGGCGCTGTGGATTCGTCTGTCAGAGGACAGCGAGGAGTTGTTTCCACGGGGGAAGGATCAAATGTAAACAGGGCGGGAGCCTGGATGTCTCAAATTGACTATTGAATTCATGTAAGAGATGGTTTTATCCAAAGTCAAGCTCAAGGATACCTTGACATTGGGGATCGAACTCAGTTCCTTTTGGCTGGGCCATTGGGGGCTGAACCCAGAACCGGTCGGCTAGTGGCTTTCAAACCCACTAGCCAATACACTTTCACGCCCAGTAAATGTAAATTATAAAGGCCCAAGGCTTGGTATGCTGTTATTTACAACTTGCAATGGTCTCTCTAAAACCACTAACGCTTTTCAATACCTCATTACTTTGATTAGTTCTCCAGAGAAGACAAAAAGCATTGTCTTGTGACAACTTTATTGCTTTACACAACATGTGATCCGCATATCTACAAAACAAAGAACTTTGAATAAAAAAAACAAAAAAGTATATATAAAAAAAGGAAAAAAATCCACGTCGGAGTTCAATGTCTATTGTTTTTGTATCCAAGTGCGGGAAAACGACGTCGGGAGGAGAACGCTCCCCACGATCGTAAGTCCTCCGCCTCCGTAGGGGGCGTGGTCCACGGTTACTACGGTTACCGTGGCGGTTGTTGTTGCTGTTACGAGGGTCCGCTATGACATCATCTGGAGGCCTTGCCGTTTTCGTGAACGTCCATACTGAAGCCGGAAGAGAAGATGTAACAAATTAATAATCAGCCCATAAAGTACAGTTTACAGTTTTTTTTAAAGGGCCCCTATTTTACCACTAGGTGTGATGTTGTTTAGCCATTACAAGCCAGTCAAAATCAACGCTCTAGTGACATCACAACGGGGAGTATTCACCCAGATGTATGATGGATAGATCAGCTTTTATCTGATCAATTGGATGCTTTTATCCAAAACGTCTAAAATAATCTAAGTGCATGTATAAATAAATACATCAATAAATATCAATGAATGAAACATTAGCTTTAAGACTGGTGCCACATGGGCGGCACCAGAGGGAATCTAACCCTGGCACTAGTTGAGCTACCCAGGAGTGGATTACAAGAGTAAACATTAAACAGTAAACGTGATAATTTTTGACATTCACACACCCGTTATCATCTTTAAGGTGCTGGTAGAGTTCAGTCTTGTTGTTGACCGAGCTCGCTCTACCCGCAAACTCCTGGTGCTTCCTGGAGTTGGCCACCGTGATCCGATTGGTCCACAGCGCGAGAAGAGAGACCGGGCCTAGAAGACGGGGACAAAAAGAGGTGGTGAGTACTGCATTTTAACTGGCTGATGCCATTCTAAACTGATTGATTCGGTCATTTGTCTGGGTTCGTATTAACCGATTTTAGTGCAGTCTAGAAAGTATATAATTCTGTCCTGTTAAAAATGATGTTTAACAGACTATTTTTAGCTTTACATTTTGTTATTAAACTCAATAACAAGCTCCTTCGATAAGTAAGCAACTGCTAATTCCTACACATTCCTGGGAAAAATGTTAGGCCTACAAACATACTGGCCAGTGCTTTAAACAGTTCATGTTAAATGTCGACCATAACAAATTCATTTGACGAGAAGGATTACCTTTCGTCTTCTCCGAGGGCTGTACTTCCTCTGTGGCCAGGCGGGGCTTCTTGTTCAGTGGTTCTGGTGAGTCGGGTGAGTCCTTGATCACTTCAGACTCCTGCTCTTCTTTCTCCAACACCCCCTTCAGCCTGAGGGGTGTAACAACAGTACATTATAAAATGTGGGAGGGCGGGACAAAATCTAGAACTTATTCATTGAATTGATAGGTTAAAAAGTGACAAAACACACAATAGTAAGAGTATTGGCCCTTTGAGGTTCTTTATGAGGGAACATGTTATTGGTTGAAAAGTTGTAGTCACAACAATCTTTTGTTTTTCTGATAAAATGTTAAATATGCTATATTTCTGAAACCATTTTAAATATAACTGCTGGCTGTATGTTCCATGTTATTTTTCTGAAGAATTTAATTGGTCAGGACGACTTTGTGTTACACTGCTTTGATAGACACTATTACTTATTCAGCATTTAGGAGACGCTTTTATCAAAGGGTGACTTACAAGTGGATTCAGATACCTGTCATTAAGGAGCAGTTAGGTGTTGCCATGACACTATCCTGCCCTATTAATAAATAAACGACCTCTGAGAGGACCTTGAGTCCTGCCAGCTCAGTACAGGGTCCGGACAACTTTGTCACTGCTCATTGGATAAATAAGTAATATAGTCTATGCACCTCTCAGAGTCCTGCCAGCTCTTGTCCTCCACCTCCTTGTTGCCATTCTTCTCGGGCCGCTCCTCACGCTCCTCCCGCTTCCGGCCCCTCTTCTTCCTCTCCTCCTCCTCGGGGGGCTTGCTCCGGCACGCCACGATGCAGTCCAGCACCAGCTGGTGGCGCTCGGAGCCCCCTGCGTGCGTCTTCACCAGCGTCTCCAGCTCGTTCCACATGATGCGGTACTGCTCGTCCCTAGAGAGGGTGGGGGGGGGGGCCAGCAGAAATGTTGTGGTTACTAATGTGTTGGTCTCTGACAGTGGATTTTGTCTGTGCTCTCAACATAATGGTTTGGATAAAAGCATTCCACCAATTAAATTATTTAACCAACTTTTGACAAAAATCGACCTAATGGGGAAAAATAACCCACTCGCATAAACAACAACACACACCTCTTGGGGCCCTTGCCCCGGGAGCCCACAGTGGAGATGGGCAGGGGGTCGTTCTTTCTCTCCATGTCCACCAGGTTGTAGACGGTCTTCTGACATGTCAGAACATCCTCCTCACTCAGAGCCTCCTTTACTATCAGGTTGGCCAGGGGGACCACCTGGTAGAGAGAGAGACACACAGAGGGAGATAAAGTATGACAGAGGGAGAAGGACAGAATGAGAGGGAGAAGGACAGAATGAGAGGGAGAAGGACAGAATGAGAGGGAGAGCATGATGGCGAATGAGGGGAAGAGAGAGAGGCATTCATTGGAGGAAAACAATTGTGTAGAATTAAAATTTCCTGACAGGAGAATTATGAATTATGAATTAATTAATTATGAATAGCTATATTAGCTAGGTGCGTACCGCCTGCATGTTGAAGATGGTGGTCTGGGAGATGATCATGGGCCAATAGCGGGTGTAGCGCTCCAGTTGAGCCTTGGCCCGGTCAGCAGGGAACTTCCCCCCAAGGTTGGGGGACGACTCTGCAACCGGAGTCAGCCGGTTCTCCCTCATGAACTCCCCAAAGTCCTGGAATTGCAGTGAATACACACATAATTATACAACACATTTTTCCATATCCCCACACCAGCCCTAACCATGACAGACTAGATCTGTTGATGTGTTTCTAAAAGAGAGCGAGAGACTTACAGTGATTCGGTAGTCGGTCACCCGCCCCCCGCAGCCCTCGCTGATAGAGGGCGGGTCCTCCAGCGTGGAGCGGGTGCTATTGAGCACGTGCAGGAAGATCTCCCCGCCGTGGCTGCTCAGCATGTGGCTGATGACCTTTGACCCCGACTTCCGCGGCTGCTCCAGGAGCACTGATCGGCCTGATCAACGGGATCAATACATGAATATCGATCTTTCAAATCAATCAAAATAAGTGTGAGCTAGTGACAAACCTTTTAAAGGGCTATTTTACCACCAGGTGTGATGTTGATTAGCCATTACAAGCCAGTCAAAATCTACCCTCTAGTGACATCACAAGTAGGAGTGTTCATCCAGATGTATGATTGCTAGATCAGCCTACCAGCCTATCCAGTGGACTGTACCAACTGGTAGGCTGATCTATCCGTCATACATCTGGATGAACACTCCCACTTGTTGTCACTAGAGGGTCAATTTTGATTTTAACTGGCTTGTAATGGCTAAACATCACACCTGGTGGTCCCCACATAGGGGCCCCTTAATACTGTTTATACAAGTCAACAACAACATGATCAATTTAATTAGACTAACAGCCCATCGCAAAATCTAAATACTATTCACTGTGTCTCACTTGACCATTACAAACAATAAGTGAAACTGTGTGTTTTTAGACCGACACAATATTCCTGCGTACCGTTGAGGAGGAAGTTGGTCAAGCAGGATGAGGGGCGGCTGTTGACGTCCGTGGGAGAAATGCGGTAAGCACCTGTGCAGTAATGCAGCTCTACAGGAGAGGGAAAATATATATATATATATTTATAATATATAAAATACCAAAAAATCCTTTCAGTGACATCGTTTACACCAAAACTAACCCAGTAAACCCTCAGAGGGGAAAGGGAAATATTCAAGGGAAGTATTTCAGAATACTCATGAAACACGTGTCATGTACTCTAACTGTAATCAGAATAAATCCTTCTGATTTTACTTATGCGATGGCAAAAGTAACCAACAAGGTGAAAAAGAAAATTAGATTTTCATTTTCATCTCCTGTATTTTTCTATGCAAATTTTCTGTTAACGCATCTCATCACATTTGTATCTTTTTATAAGTACACACATTACGTAAACACCCTAATCCCAACGCAATGTTAAGCTAATCATCACTCCTCATGCCTGCTAGCTTGAGGGACTAAAACAAACACACACAAACGGATAGTTCCGGTCCTTGATTCTGATTGGATCGAAGCCATTGTAAAACACTGTAGAAACACACACCTGTGACCTCATAACATTAATTTTTACTATTAATTTATGCTACTGTGTGTTTATCTTGGGAAACCTTACTAGGTAGTCTGTAGTAACTGTTTTAATCACTGTTTTACGGGTTGTGCCTAACAGCCCTAGCTGTTATTAGTGTGAAAATGAGTGTAAACCATGGCCTCTCATGGCTTATGCTTGACGACCCATCCCCAGTGGGGGGTCTCTGTGCTCAGCTTACCTATGCTGTTGGTCCGCGGCGTGCACCACTTCAGTGTGACCGTCTCCTTCAGACCGCTGTCCCTGCTGGTGCTTCCCGCCATGTGCAGGTCGCCTGCAGGGGTCACAAAACAACAGTAAGGGCGTGGTTGACGCTATGACAAGTAGCACTGATGCTATGCAAATTAGCATCAATGCTATACAACCAAATAGACTATAGACCAAAAAAGTCAGATGTTTTAAAATCAGTAAAGATCAATGATAAACAATTATGTTATTGTGATTTATCATATGTTCACGTGTAAGGTTTTAATGAGGATAGATTGAAACTACATTAGGCTCACTGATGGGGCCTCCATTTTGGAAGTATTGGAATGTTAGTTATTATGTTGGTAGCAATGTTTTTTTGGTCATTGTTTAGTAATGAATCGTTAATCTATTAAATGAGTTGTCATTATCGGGAGATTCTGTAGTTTGAAAGTGCCACAGCGTTTCTCATTCGAGACATGGCAAAACATAGTTGTCATTAGCCTAGGTTACGGTATATTACAGTACTACAACTCTCTTGAGTCCTCAATATGGCAGCGTATCGCCAACAAAACAATTCCATAATGCATTCTGATGTACAAGTCCTATACCTACAGTACAGGTTAGGCTTGGGGGACAGGGGGGAATCCCAGTACCTTTCGGGCTGGGAGTCGGCACACCCCTTCAAGAGTGAACAAAACCCGGTACCCACCGCTTTTGAAGAACTCCAGGTGTGCGTCTCTGTGGTGCAGGAGCTCCACGTCGTAATTGGCCGACGTGTTGGCGTGTTGCTCTTCCTAGGTGAGTGCGAAAAAATAACGTTGAGTGGTAATACACATTTTTGTTTCGCCGGTTACACGTCTACGTACAGACATACATGCACAGAGATGGGTGAACACTGCTGATTTCATGGTTCCGAATGGGGAACAAAAAGGGTGAAAGTTCAATGAAGCTTGCTAATGTTTAATATACATAATCATATCTACCCTTATATGTGGGCTTGGATTCTTTTGTATAATACATAGGCGGATGTTAATTGCCATTTAATGACAACTAGCATCGTTATATTGGAAACTAGAACACCTTAATAAACATCTGTATCTGGTAAATGGAAAGCAGTAACAGTGAAACAGCAAGAGGAAGACTAAGACGGCCACAGTTAAAAACAACACTACTTATCGTGATAGAACAAACGGGCACACCAAGACACGACAGAGGAGATGCAGCATCATATGTGTTGTACGGAGTGGAATAGTAACAGTGGGGGGGTTCACATAAATAGGACCACTATGTCTGGACAGCTATGGGCTAAACTGCTAGAGACAGACACCAAACTCTTCAGAAAGTAAAGGAGAGGCATACTGGTCACAGAGGACTTAACATAAAACAAAAAATGTCCCACAGGACATAGACAGTTGACAGTTTGTATACTTCTATAATTAGTTGGTTGTGTATCTTTTTTTTCGGTTGTGCATTTAAGCTTTGTACTTCCATTGACTAGTGCAATGATTTGGGTTTTTTGAATCCAATCCGAGACTGAAATTGCCTCTCCTTTACTGTGACCTAAGTAGTTTAAATCTTGTACAACACAATATGCGTCCAATCGGGGGGTGGGAGGAGAAATAAATAGCTGGAATGGACGTTGTTAGCCTTGCACTACCAGAAGTTAAAGCAACTAGGAGGAGTCAACATTCAATCATAAAAGCAACACTGCGACCATTGGCAAAAAAAACAGTTGAAGCTCTATGCTGTTAATTATAAATTGTAGCTATTTATTTTATGTTTTTTTTTTTTATTCTAACCTCCGGGAACCAGATTTCCAGTTCAATCTTACACTTTCACAAAATAAATCCCAAATTCTCTTCGTAAACACAAATCTCACAGGATCCATCTTCTGAAGCTATCTTAAATTCTGTTAAAATAATTGCTTTTCCAAAACCAAAACCAAACTCCTCATAGAGGCTTTAAGAGGTGTGTGCGCTAACTAAAAAAATGCCAAACTCCCCTCAGGTTTTTCATGCGTGTGTGAGCAAATACTAACCTGTTCGCAAACATTTAATGTGGGCTAGCAAAACAGAAAATACAGCATGAAACCAGCAGCAGGTTCAAAGGTCAAGATCAACATGCAGATGAGATATTTCCAAACCATGCAGATGAGAACGAAATGAAAAATATCAGCCATGACGGATGGGTAGAAGCACTCAAACAGACAAACATAAAGTAAAGTGAGTACTAGGTAGCCGTCACAAAGGGAGATAAATATGAGAATTATGTTTACGGGAATAGACTGAGGGAATAAAAGTAAGGCCGGGTGTGGCATATTCAGAATTTTAAACAGATAATCGTATTGTGTGTAAAGATTTTTTTTTCCCATTTCATTTAAGTTAAGTAGTTTTCCTTTTTGCATATTCATATTTCTTTTAATTGTTTTAAATTCTTATTACTGTCCTTCTGTGACACCGAAATGTCCCATCTGGGATTAATAAAATACATAAAATAATACAGAATACCTTGTGTGAGTTTGCAGATGGCCAAAGAGCTGCTGGCTTACCTTCATGGGGATGTTGGTGATGGTGGTGGAGGCCAGGTCAAAGTGCTGCTGCACCAGGATGTTGAGTTTGGTCGCCAGGTGTCTGCCGGCCCGCACGCTGTGTACCTCGCTAGTGAGTAAGGGGGATATCTGGAAGAGCCAGGCAGCGCCAGTGTGTTAAACCAGTGGGTTTTTTTGGCCCGTGCTCCATTTTTAGGTCTGAAAATTCTTGCTACATCATACATTTTTGTCCCCACACTTTGTTTTAACCCTTATTGACATTTGCCAGCAATATGAATGTGTCGGTGAATATGTGCGCATCACACCACATTAGTAGTTAGCTTGTGGCTAATCATTAGGCAGTCGGTTTGTATATAAAGGACTTTTTAAATTATTTTTATTATATTATTCTGGTCATCAAAAATGTGAGTCAGCACTGTCTGCCGCACCAATATGCATATTATAACCCCAATTCCCCTGAAGAACCTGCTTCTCAGATTCCAGTTATCAAAAGCAAGAGTTCTATGTGTCCTCTCTTTACGATGCATTATTGATTGGCAATATTGAACGTGAGTTACTTCCTGGTGCGTCAAATGTAATGTGTGTGATATGTCATATTTTGTCTCTGTATATGGGTACCTGCATGTGCATGTTTTATGCCATTATAACAATTAATCCAAATGTTATCGAATTCGTAATATGGCCAAGTACAATATCCAAACCGCAGGAGCTGCAATTATTTGATACGGGTAAAATGTTATCTTCCAGATAGAAGAAAACGTGTTTGTTTGGTACAGACCCCAACAAATGTCACATTGATTTTAATAGTTTTTTCAGTGAAAATGAAAATTGTGCTGCAAAAAGATCATTCCCATTAAAAGTAAATCATATCGCAATATCTGTCCAAACATTCTTACCATTCTTGCCCTACATGTATTTTATCATGTAATAAATGTTAACTGAGCACACCTCTTTCTTTGGTCTGTCAGACACCAGCGTGTCCTCTCCCAGAGGGAAGATGTGCACCAGGACCAGCTCACACTGCTGGATGGCCATTAGCCTGAAGAGAGAACACGGTCACATCCCTTCTGTCAGGTAGAAGTAGACTCACACATAGACTATTAATGGAGGAATAGACTATGTTTAGTTGTGGATCATGGGTGGGTGAAAATACAATACATTTTGATTTAAACTAATAATACTTTTAACAATACTCACATTACATCGATAAAAGTTGAAATACCATAATTCAGAAAAGTCATAGTGAAAATATAAAAATCCAATGATCTTGAATCTGTTAAAGATCTTTAATATGGTGCGTGTGATGTGTGGTCTCCTTTAAACTTGACATACAGAAAACAAGTGCCATACCACACTATCACAGTTGCTATTAGAAAAAAACCTCTCATTTGGTACAAACCTGTCGGAGCCTGCGGCCAACTTGTTTTTTTCTAAGAGCGTCTCCTGGATACAGTCTTCTAACATGCGCACATGTGTGTCACTGTCAAGACACACCAAAATAAATTAGATGCATAACAGGTTATCACAATGTTAGTGACAAACCACAACTAGACACTAATCAGATATGGATGGATGGAAGTGGTTCGCACAAAATTTAGTCAATAGTCTACCTCTACAAACTGTTGCCTTTTTATACAACCAATGGCCCCAATATGCAAATTAGGCGACCCCACTACGCTATGCTGGTTATTCAGGTTACTTAATTGTGTCAGTTACTATTGCCCTGCTCAAGATATAGACAATAGAAAAAGATATAGAAAATACATTTAAGTAAAACAAATATAGAAACACAAATGTACATTAAGGCAATAAGAAATATATACAAAAAAAGCACAAAAAAAGGTACATTACTTTACATTTAAAATTAATGAATACAATGCAGTGACATTGCACAAGCAGTTTGCACCACAAATGTGCACAGAAGTCAGCATGACCGCCCTCCGTTGCGGATGGGGTAGGAGGGGGAGTTCTATGGGGACCACTGACCTCTTGGCGTTGGTGAGGCAGATGATGCGCCCCCTGTTGGCCACCCTCTCAGCCGTGTCCATGAGCGCCGTGCGCTGCTCGCGCTGGAGCTCTGTCAGCTTGCACAGGGACTCCACCGCCGCCACCAGGCCGTGCAGGACGCTGCAGCACTCAGGGTCCTCGCGGGGGTTGGGTGGCCCCACAGCTGCCAGTGCTGACATGAGCTACCACCGAGACACGCAGAGGAAGTGAGAAGAGAAACAGGATGCGACGGGTCCTTAACCACAGTCACGCTACATTTAAGTCAGACTCCACCAAATGTGCACACTTGTCATGAGATGTTGATAGCTATACAGGAGGGGCAATTGCATGAAAGTTTCATCCACTGTATCCGTAATGATAGTTGTTTGCGTATCGAAGGCACCGTGAAGACAAATGAATTACCTCATGGGTGCTCTGGTCTTCCTGTCTCCAAGTGTTCAGGATATGAAACTCTGAGTCACTCACAATGTAATTAATCTGTAAAAAATAAAATAAAAGAAGCTTATCAACAAGTGTACTTACTGTCTTATTATAAGATAACAACAAAGCCCACTGTTCCCATGTAACTAGATCATCTGGTGGTAAAATAGCCTCCAACGTGTTCCATATATATGGATGGATATGGATATTATATTAGTGGTGGGCCGTTATCGGTGTTAACGTGCTGTGTTAACGCGAGACTATTATCGCAGGATTAAAAAAATATCGCCGTTAATCTATTCTCAAAGTTGGGTTGGGAGCTGGGTCTATACCGGATTTCTACCAAGGAAGGTAAACGCTGCGTTTACCTTAGCGGTTTTCGAGAACTTTGGTTACATTCGACTAGAATGAAAACTGATCCCAGAGAACGGTCCAACTCGGCGGACATGTGTTATGATCATATGGTCTCATTTTGCACCGGAATTGTCCTTTAATGCATTCATCTGCTACCAGACATTGAGAAATATATTCATGTCTATTACCTTTAACCCACTGCCAATACTGCCTCAGTCAGAAAACATACTGAGAGAGAAAGAGAGAGAGAGAGAGGATCAATATCTGTATGTGTACCTGAACGGCATGTTCTTATCATTCAACGTGTTGGGTCACTGTAGCTCGGGTTGGAGGGAGAATTGCATTGCATTGTTTTATGAGCTGCATTTCTTAAACAGGGTGTTACATGTGAGCCTTGGTTAGTGTCATCCACAAATCCTTGTCCTCTCTTCAGCCCTGCGCTGCCCTTTCAGCGCTTGCCTGTCTGGCCCTCACACTGGGTCCCTACAAGGCTAAAGCAGAACCGGGTCTGGAAGCAATGTCCTTGGCACTGGTGCACTGGAAAACAGCATGGGACGGACTGTGCTTTTACTGGTTGGGGGAGAGGGGGGAGAGGGGGGAGAGTGGGGAGAGAGGTCAGTCCTGCTTTCACACTCGAAAGTGGCCTATTTTAATCCACCCCTCGGGATTAGGGATATCATGGATGATGATGATGTTTATGTTTGCAGCAAAGATGGAGTCGTCTTTGCTTCTTCTCTTATGCTACACCTGATGTATAGATGTGGATAGCATTTATACCAGGTCTAATCTCTGTGGTCCAGCCAGGGTTATGTGTGGAAAAACACCCACCTGGCTCAGCTGTGACTCCCCAACCCAACCCAACCCAACTGGACTGGACCAAAACATGTCCTCTGACTAAAAATAGATAAGGGGGACAGGAGACTCCAGTTTGTATTTTTTTTTTGTAATAGCCTATATATATTAATCCCTTTTAAACTTCGGCCATATATTGTGTTGATTCCGTGAGATTCAAATGTGTGCCTTGTTATCTTTGATTGCAGCTGATATAGGCCGCACGGGTCGGGCTCACGTTGCATACGTTATGTGACTTGAACAGGAACAGAGCCGTCCAAGGGAAAGTCATATTATATAAGTGCGTCTCCACCAGGACAGAAATAGCCTCCCGTCTCCCGGTCTGTTTATAGAGACTATGGGTTACAGCCGCTCCGCCTGGCTCACAGTGGGGATGTAGCTCAGTGGTAGAGCGCATGCTTTGCATGTATGAGGCCCCGGGTTCAATCCCCGGCATCTCCAAGGTCAACTTTTTGTCGCCGACATCTTAATTTTAATTTTAAGCTTTAGACTCGGTTTTTGTGATTGTGCAACTCCTTCATTGCTGCTCACACAGCTAAGATTAGATAAGGTTATTTTTCTATTTAGCACGCAAATTAGCTGCTTTTTTTCCGTTTAATGTTTATACTTAGCCTATGGAAGACAACCAACAATATGAATGCTAGTGCAAAAAATAACATTGTGGAGGTTATGCAGGTTAAATTAGTCCAAACTATTTTTATAAGGAAAAAACATTAAATGGCCCAAGTCTCCAAAGAGAGGATAAGGCCTACACAGAAAAATTGAAATGTACACTAACCTAACCTAGAAAAAAAATGCAGGTTATCATGCATCAATGTCAGCCTGTTTTAGCTTAGATTCAGACAAGACCGAATGCGCTGTGGTGGGACACACTATCTACCATGAAACGAGACCACTGCGAGGTCAAGGCCCTGCATCTGCTCTTCCCTGTGTCCGTTACAGGTTAGCCCAGGGAAGCACGTTATGACCTCGGCATATTTTTAAACACAAACGCCACGCCACCTCTAACTGGTCCAGCTCAATGCCCCACGTTTCCCACATGTCTGCCGTATTTGCCACCGTCTCCTGTATGACCTACATCTGATCAGACAAACACCTTACACAACCTGTAATGAGAAATGTATATTTTTAGAATAATACAGGGAAAAACCAACAAAGATGAAAAAATACATCAAACTGGAGTTAGGGTTGTGTGGTTCTTTACAGCTTCCTCTCAAAATAAACCTGTAGGCCTCATCATATGTACACATTACATATAAACTAATTGCAATCACTAACCACAGAACAAAATAGTCTTCTGGTGTTGTAATATTTACCCAACCTCATATACATTTTCAGTAAATAGGTAGGCCTAATTGATTTACTCACTGATAATAATTGATAATTGATCATAAACTTGGTGTAGCTTTGTTGCATCATTAGTTATTATTGTTGCCATTTTTGGCTTTGATTTTGTTTGCATCAAAATCAATTTTTGTTCGATTTTGTTTGCATAGAATATTCCACAGTCTCCGTGACTGAGCACAAAGTGGGGTCAGGGCGAGATTTAATTATATATCGTTGTGTTATTGTTGTATATATTATATACATGTTATTAGTGATCATCAAAACTAGTTCATTACTCATGCTCTCTGAAAGCTCACTTTCTGAACTGAACAAACCAAGCCTTGCTCTCTCCAGAAAATGTACATCCTAACGATATCTTTACATATTCTGTACCACAACAACCAAGATATCGTTGGTTCCTTTTCTTTACAGTGATGTCATGACTTTACGGTAATCTGTTTTGAGCTCTCTCATTAAGATATTGCCCTTTGAACGATGACCTTAGACCAATTATCCACGAGTATAACGGAAAGGGGTAAAGACAAAGGTTCAACTGTTCTGGAAAGGTTATCACATTTTACTATCATAGCAGCCTACTAGAGTTCGATCTCCAACAATGGAGAGGACTGAAAATATACATATCGAAAACAACAACTTCAAATTCAACTATTGACGGCCTACTGTCCCAAACAACATTTAAAAACACATATTATATAGGTCTAAAACTTATATAGGCCTATATATTATGTGTAAATTGCAAGTGGACTAAAAGTGGCAACATATGAATGTCCTGTAGGACGCCCACTCAGGTGTGGGTGAGACCATGGGTGAGTCTCAGCTGACCCCACAGCTGAACCCACTCGCATTGTGGTGTTTTGCTGCCCCCTAGTGGCTCATCCACAGAGTTACTCAGCAGATTTCCAAACCCGTTTTGGTTTCACATTATATTTAATTCAGAGAATGAGTTCAAACGATAATTAAGGGTGTCCAAAAAATATGCGGTGGAAACCACTTTACAAATTGGCATCTTTAGAAACCTTTTATGAACCAACATTTACTGTAAAATAAAGCTAAATAAAGATAATTAGAGCAAATAGTTTCGATATTAATATGTCAAACTCCATTTGAGTCCATTAAAATGGAATTTGACATTAATATCGAAACAATTGCTCTAATTACCATTGCCTTCACCAAGTCGGTACATCAGCCGCAACAGCGCCGTCTGCCGGCAGAGGCTGGCGTCGCTTTTCTCTTCTCATTCTCTCTGCAAATAAAGAGGTCAGAAATGCTCTGTGGTGCATGTATTTCCACTGTAAAATAAACATATATTTACCATCTACTTTACCTGAAAAGATAAGTATTACATATTAGGATATTAGTGTAAATAAGTCTTACACAGGGGGGGGGGGGATGCTTTGTTTAGTTTAAGATCATCCTTGTACATTTTAGGGTTTATTGTTTGTGTGTCATCATCATGTTACTCATCTCCCCACACATCGATTATTATCATAGTACTGATATGTGTCGAGTAAATGGAAGAAGGCCACCTTACCTGTTGCATATTCATGATCCTGAAATCTCATTTGAACCAGAATCCAGTAGAAACCAGTCCAATCTGCAGCCCCCTGCAGCGATGGAGGGACAGGTGAAGTCCTGCACAGCCTCTGAGCTCTGGGAAGCAGAGGAAGAAACAAGCCGAAGAGTGACTCACTGTCCATTCAGTTAAATGGACATTAAATTATACTATGGTTGGCTGTCATTTAAAATATAACACATAACAATAACAGTGATAATAATGATTCAACAAACCATAATGATTATAATGACATCATATGAATGAATACAGGTGGTAGGAGACATAGCATAACAATACTAAATAGCTCTGATTGGAATTAAAGTGATTATGATTTCATAATAAATATTCACTTGAATAATATTCGATGCTTGAAAATGCGGAGAGCACAGAGGAGGATCTGTGAAACATTTTGAAGGAGCAAAATGTAAACGGTCCAATTGTGTGTGTGTGTGTGTGTGTGTGTGTGTGTGTGTGTGTGTCACCCTGTACAAATTGGACCAGTCGCACAGAAAACAAGCGTCTGAGTATGAGGAGGCTTTTTTCTCTCAGGGTGCCAATGTGCATTTTTTTTCTTAGTTGTGTTTTTGTTGTTGTTGACATCATCCTAATGAATAAACACTGTTGGTTCAGGCTCTGTGTACCAAGCGTATGCACGGAGCTGCCTGCCCCATTGGGGCCTGGTGCTGTGCCGGCTTAGTGCAGTCAGCATGTTGTCGGCAGGCTATGAGGGCGGTCATCACCTGGGATCACGTTACGGCACATCCATACCGCTTGAAGACCACCACTCACCCCACACGAGCCAAGCCGCTCAATAACTGATCCAAACTTTAAACCACTAGAGAAAGCATCTGTCGTCTCCTTCTTGAGGTCGGGGGTGGTGGTGGTGGTGGTGGTGGTGGGGGGGGGGGCCTAATGCAAATCATGTTGCTTCTTGTTTTCTACCTGGTTCATTTGCATTCATTGCACTTTATTCTTGCATCGTGCATTGCAAATATTCTAATTTCATGAACCCCATCTTGTTTTGGTTGCTAGTTGAAACAGTGCATATCAACCTGCACCACAGACCGTATAGTAGCGATGTAGACCAGTGGGCAGAAGACTTGTATTTTAGTTTAGTTTAGTATATTTGACAATTTTTAAAATACACCATTGAAATGCATGCACATGTTTCATGTGCATGAATAAAGTCATTGAGGATGATCACGATTAAGTTAAAAAACGTATTTCCATTGGAGTCCCCTTACATGGAGCTGCCGTGTGGGAGTGTACTCCCACAAGCAGCTCTGCATTCCTGAGGGATAACCTTATCTCACTCCTGCTGGGCCTGCAGACACCTAAAACTACATGCATGCAAACAACAAAAACACATGGTGGCATCACACAAACGACCAATCAACATCTACACCACAACCGTTCTTTAGATATCCGCAACACTAATGTGACCAAATGAGTAGGCTAATACAATTCCAATTCACAGACTTATTAACATAGCAAGTCTTGGATCGAGTCATAATTGATCCAATTAATCCTTAACTCCTTCGAATCAATAACCTCTAACTACACTTTTGCTTGTAAGGTGTAGACTTCTAACGTTACACAATGATGTTCAGAGAGGGGCATTCTGCAGCGGAGGCCGCTGTCGTGCCAACAAATGTCTTCTGCCCAAAGTTGATCTGCACAGCCTGCACCGCCCTTCAGTTACGTACTACAGCTGCTTGTATCTCTTTAACAGTACATAACATGCAAACACACATAACCATATGTCCGTGGTAATAGTATGTCTTTGTGGAACGTAGGCTGTGATGATTTATGGATGGGTTATATATAAAATAAAGAAGAAATATGTATTTTGCAATTATCCTGACTCTGCTTTATTTTACCTGCACTGTTTATGCAGATTATAACCAATCCAGTCTTGTTAACCAGTTTAAATATATTTCAATGGCAATATAACCCCTGTACAAATCAGATTTTGGCAGACAATCTCTATTCAGCATTCAGACACCGGCCAGACACCAACACCCTTACATTCGGATGACAGGAAATGAGAGCGTTGCTCCACTCTGTGAGACGATCGCCGCTTGACCGCTGATGGGCAATCACAGAATCGTCGACTCTCTTTCACATTCAATTGGACACTTGCTGCAGAACCGGTCCTCCTGTCCAAACACACATTAACAGGAGAACACTTATCTTGAATGTGAATGTGTCTTTGAAATGTGGCTGTGTGCAAATGAATGGTCTGAATAGTGACGATGCACTACACTCACACTGATGGCTCGTTGGTATAGCAGATGGTGGGGCAGGCCAATGTCAAATGAGCAGTGAATTAAAATAAATACAGGTTTTAATACATCTTGTTTTTTTTGTCAAATCAAAGTTTCTCATTGAGCTTTACAATTAAAATCTTTTTTGAATTAATTTTTTTAAAGCAACTTTAATTTTGTACGTCACATAATTGAAGTAGCCTGTGAACTTTAATGAAAAGGTACGATGGCCAACCTCCAGCTCCTCCAGCGTGCGGCTGGAGAGACGTGGCGGTGCCTCCCTAAGGCCGGAGGAAACAACATCTGTTCCCAGCAGAACACATTTTTGCATTCAATGTCCTCTCTCTGCCTGTATGTCGTAAGGTCACCCGGACCGTGTTGCAACACATATAGGTGTCTGTCTGCCTGCAGCCCTGCAGCGGCCCTGCAGCCCGGGTTCTCCAGCACAGCACATCTGAGGATCCCACCTCCTGCACCATAGCTCACTTGTTGCATGACAGGTTGTGGACATTTTGGATATTTTCTATACAGTCACTTTTCAATATGGCAGGGTTAGGGTTAGAGTATTGTTGTTCTGCTTCACCTCTGACGCCAGGTACAACCTCTAGACCTAAACACTGTTGTTGTTGTTGTTGTTGTTGTTGACCATGCTGCATTATTATTGCACTTATTAGAGTGCGCCTCCATCTGCTGTGGAGATGCAGCAGATGGCCATCTACTTTCACGCATGTCTTCGGTATTTGCCTTGTGTTTTCCCTGCGACCCCCAGGGACCCCCAGCCTGGACCCCCAGCCTGGACCCCCAGTCGGAGACCCCCAGTCTGCGCGGCGTCGGCGTCAACGAGCGTCCTCCTAACGACGTGTGAACTTCTGGCCAGTCACATTCCTGCGTGCCAGAACAATGGCGTCTTTAAGACAGGTGCATAACGATTATCCCGTCCCTAACCCGGCCACCGTACGCCCATTTGAGTCGTTTTGCATCGCTAAAGACGGCCACTTACTGCCGCCGCATTCCTCCCTAATGGGTCGCCCGTGGTCGCCATCTTGGTGACGTCACCCCCGACCTGCCCAGGTAGCCTATAGAGGGGGGGGGGGCTTCTTCCTATAATAATAATAATTACATTTTACACGTTGAATATACAGATCATTTAACTACTTTTTCTACTTTTAAGATAACCAAATGAGATGATACATACATGCACACAAAGGGCTTAGCTACCACTTCAAATGAAAAGTAGAACATAATAGAATAGATTGCCTTTAATTGTGACTATACGCATGTACAATGAGATTAAAAGCCAACTCCAATAAGTGGAAAAAAAAAATAATATATATATATATATATATATAAATATACAATATAAACATAGGCAAGAAAATATAAAAAAAAATATACAATATAATATAAACAGGTAAAGAAAGGGGAGGTATGGTGCACAGTCCTGAGGAGTCATTGCCGAGTATTGCACATTGAAAAAAGAGTATTTCACATTGTACAATATTGCACAGTAAGGTTTTTTGACAGTGTTTAGTGTTTTTCAAAGAGTCCATGTGTCCATGTATGAAGTACACAAGATATCTAAAACCAACACAACAAAACGAAGGCTTAATTCCTTAAGGAAGCTGTATGTCACACAGCAAGCAGGTCTTATTAGGTGCCATTATGGTGTCCATGTGTATAAAGATGGCTCTGTCCCCTTCATACCCCGCCCGTCACAGCAGCATAATGCTCGCTCGGCTCATAAAGCGCAATTAGTAGAGCCGCGGCGGGGGCCCTGGGGGTCCTGGGGGTCCTGGGGGGTCCTGGGATCCGCAGGTCACGGTACCTCGGGCGGTGCGAGGTCCAGACTGCACCACATTGTTCCCCCTCGGTTCGGCTCACCGGGACCCCGCTGGGACCCCGTGAACGGGGACAGCACCTCATTCATTCACCGCGGCGGGGGCCGCGTTATTGGGCTGCGTGATCCGTCACGCCGGCGGTGAAAAAGGGCCGCGGGTTCGATTCCCTCTGTGAGAAAAGACGGAGGAAAACCACGTCTCCCGTGTCACTGATCCACCGTTCACACAGACGTCCCCCCCACCAGTGATGCGACTTGTCTCCCCAAATAGTAGACAATAATCAGCACATGTTTCCTACAGCACATATGGGCCCCCATAATAAACACATACAGACATATGGGGCCAGTATAACGAATATCCAACAGATGACGCTGCAGAGCTCTTTTAAATTCACTAAAAATCAATGTCAGTGGTCAAATGCAAGTGACTTAATAATAATAATAATAATAATAATAATAATAATAATAATAATAATAATAATAATAGGCCTATATAAAGTTTATGAAGCACTTCTGTGAATTCACATGGGCGAAAAAAACACCACACGGTGCGCCTTAGGCGAGCCTATATCTATTTTAACCTCTGTTATTGAGTTTACCAGGAGAGGCTTTTGCGATTAAAACTCTCATTTACATAAATGACGTGATAAACAGCACAGCAAATCACAAAGTGTCCACAGACACATAAAGCATTTGGAAATAAATCAAATATAACCAGATGAGGAGGGGGGGGGGGGTGTACATACACACCATACACACATCATCATGTCACACTTGAGGATTAGATGTTGTCCAAACACAGCGAGATGAACATATATAATAATAATAATAATAATAATAATAATAATAATAATAATAATAATAATAATAATAATAATAATAATAATAA
>JAOPJI010000079.1:30167-40553 GCA_027122695.1 Merluccius productus
ACGCACACACACACCCCTCGCCTAACTTTAAAGTGACAGTGATCCTGTTTATCAAGCATGGAAAAAACACACACAAATAGCGTATGCGAACGCACGCATGCCACTGGGATGCGCGAGGCGGACCTGTTTTCTAGTGTAGAGTCTGATATTGTTTTTGATATTTGTTTTTCAGGGTAATGTGGAGTATCTACTGAAATGGCAGGGGTGGCCCCAAAAGTGAGTAATCCATGAGTCATCGTTGAATGATCTCATACCACGCAAACTAAGTGGCAATTTATGCACAGCGGCTTCTGAGCAAATACAAAGATAGATGGATGGATGGATAGATAGATAGATAGATAGATAGATAGATAGATAGATAGGTATAGATTATAGATAGATTATAGATAGATTATAGATAGATGGATAGATAGGTATAGATTATAGATAGATTATAGATAGATGGATAGGTATAGATTATAGATAGATTATAGATAGATGGATAAGATGGAAAGACAGACAAAGATATAGATGGATCGATAGCCTACATTGATATATAGCTTGATGTATATGAAATATATCTGTATATCTATAGATATATGTATAGATAGATAGATATAGATAGATAGATGCAGACAAACGGACGCACAGATAAACAAAGACAGACAAAGACAGACAGACAGACAGACAGATACATATATTCAAAGTGTTGTTGTGTTTTTTGGCAGGTACAGCACCTGGGAACCAGAAGACCATATCCTGGACCCACGCCTGGTGTTGGCCTACGAAGAGAAGTGAGCGTCCATCACCGTTGTTTGTCCACTAGCCTTTGTTCTTTATTTTTTATTATCGCTATACCTTGTGTTGTAGTTAATTACATCTCCTGTTCTCTGGCCATCTGTTTCTCGCTTTTGTCTGTCTGTCTGTCCACTTGTCTGTCCCTCACAGGGAGGAGAAGGACAGAGCGGTGGCCTTCCGTAGGAAAGGGCTCCGGCCCAGGAGGCTGCTCCTGCGGGTAATTACTTTCTCACCACTGTCTCTTAGAGAGTGTACTGGAGGTCAAGGCACAGGCACAGCGCCACCTGGGGGTTGAAACCCAGGCTATTGTTACTGGCTCCTTGTGATTGGCTGTAATGGGGCCTCTGGGGGGAACGGTCAAAGTGAGATGACCACAGTCTCGACTGTCCGTCATCATATACGCTTAGCGGGAACTGCGGCGCTTCCAGTATCTCAACGCGGTGACTTTATCATGACCTCACCTAGCATGACTCATCCCCCTCGACTCTGCCTCTATCAATCTATCTTTAGTGTTCTCACCATCTCCGTTCTCCCTTCTCCCTTCTCTGTGCATGCGTGCCTCTGTGTGTGTGTGTCTGTGTGTGTGTGTGTGTGTGCGTATGTGCACATGTGCGCGCGTATGTGTATGTGTGTGTACATCAACCTCCAGAACATCTTCGCCATGGACCTGCGGAGCCACCACAAGGCCGAGGTGAAGCCCTCGCCGCGGATCCGCCTGTCGCTGGCACGCTCCATGAGCACCGACGTGGACCAGGGCGAGCGGGGCCGGGGGGGCATGTGCCGCCGGCTGGCCGGACGCCGCGGCGGGCCAAGGCCCCCGCCTCACGGGCCGTCCAGCAAACATCAGCGTCTGCGGCTGAGGAAGGAAAAGGAGGACGAAGAAGAGGAGGAGGAGGAAGCTATGCGGCGCAGACGGTGGAAGCACGCCGGCAAACACGACAATCAGCTGTCGGACAGCGTCAGCGAGACGCGCGGAGACAGTCTCTACGGTCGGTTGGTCGGTCTGAGCTGACTGGAGGCAGGGTACACGCAGGTGTAGCTCATTAATAACATGAATTAAGGGTCAGGTCCATCTGGTTATGCGTCGTGCACCAGTATAGACAGAGCTAATGGAGCAACTTCTCCATCCTGGCACTCTACCATACATAAATGGGATAGACACCCGATTACTTTCACAACATAAGGCTCGTGTTTATCCTGTTCAAATGAAAGTGAAACAGTGCTTTACCAATGACTAAAGTATTGGCGTTTCACTTTAGGTTCCTTTCTAGGCTCTAGTGTGTATAGACTAACGAAAGAACGATCCTTTTAAAAACAAACTAAGTTGAAGTAGGTGTAATATACTAATTATTGTTCCTCTCCTTCTCTCTCTCTCTGTATTTGTCTCTTCCTCAGGTCGGTCAGAATGCAGTTCCCCAATGATTCTGCAACAAGAAGACTTGGCGACGGAAGAAAGCATAGCGCTGAATCTCCTCGCCAAGACCATCGCCGAGCACACGCTGGCACAGGCGGACACCACCTCCGACGAAGGCACCGACAAAGAAGCTACGACCGATGGGCCGCTGAGAAGTTCCTGTCCACCCAGGGAGACACCCGTATCTACGGGAGGCCAATCAGAGAGCTGGGATTGCACGTCAGAGGCAGGACCCAAAGACAACCTAACCGACAGCGGCAAAGTGGACATCGGCAGCAGCGCAGGCGGCAAGGAGTCCCACGGCGACGCATCGGCCAACGCTTTGTCCGGGGATGGGGAGGGGGCAGGGCTGTTCGGCTGCGCACTGGAGACCCAGCTCCCCCTGGCGGGTCACGCCTGGCAGAGGAGCATAACATCCGTGATTGTGAACATTCAGGGGAGCAGCAGGCCCAGAGACGACAAGAAAGCCGAGCGACTCGGAGTTCAAGAAAGGTCCGACGATGCGACGCGGAGCACCACGGCGCACCCGTCGGCGGGCGACGCGGGTCCGACCGCGGGGACCCCCGAGGAGAAGGTGATTGTGACCGAGGTGACTATCAACTCTGTCACCGTGACGTTTAAGGAAGCCACGGTGGCAGAGGGCTTCTTTAAGGGCCACTAATTTGGAGGCGGGGCCTGATAGAAAATCGGGGGGGGGGAGGTCAGAGGAAAACAGATGTTTTTGTTATCACTCATTTTGAACATGTAAATAGTTGTTTGTATATATATATATGTATATCTGTGTGTGTATATGACAGATCCTTCCAAATGTTTACAGACATTATTTTTTGGAAGATTGGCAAAATTCCTAAGTTGAATTATTACAAATTGCCTTTTTAAATTGGTAAATGAGTGGTAATTTTAACATTGTCTAGATTTGGTTTGGATTAGCAGCCAGGCAGGGCAGGGCACTTGGGCTTCTTCAAACGTACAATAGCAAACGGAAGCGTCCACAGGAGGAAAAGACTGTGTTTGAAGCTTGAACGTTATAAACTACATTATTACTTCCATGCAGCTACTTTTTCCAGTCAAATCTCTGTGCTTTCCAGGCTAACTGTCGGTCACACACTGAAAAAAAACAACTGTTATTGGGGCCTGTTTCAGTAGCTCCGTTTTCTAACGTAATCCTAGCCTTTTTGTAAACGATAGCCCTTGCCTTTTTCCAACATTTAAGCAGTGCATGCCCTGTCCGTCCCTGTGTGTGCTGTGTTTCAACTGAAAACGTTTATTTCTGTCACACACATGAAAGAAGCACGATACAATGAAGAGAGTTAATGGATGCATAAATAGAAGTACACTGTTGTGTTAGCTGTCTTTCTGTCCTTGTAGTATGCGAGTGTGCGATGCTAACTGGTTCTATTTTTATATTACCTTCTGATGGCACACGGCCGTCACTATAGCCTTTGTGTAATATATCAAATGAAGAGATGTCAGTTTACAATAACATTACAGTGCTGTGTAGGCTAATGTGCAAACCGACGCAAGTGCACGTAAGGTCAAAAGGTTGTGAGCTACTATTTATCGCATGTCACATAGGATAGCCTAAATTATATCATTGGTCTCAATGAAGTTTCCCTTTGTTGAATTGTTGAACATGTCTTTATGAAAAATGCCTTTTTATTTGGACTGTATTTACAATAAATATGGAAACATGTTTACCAGGGCCTGGCGCCTGTTTCTAGATGTTTCTTATATATAAGAAAAGCAAATACAGTAAATACAAACCACCATTTTTCAAAGGCAACAACAAAAACACTGCTCTCTAGACCAATAGTTTTGAAGTCATCAAATCAAACATATTTACAACATCACTCTTACAGTCTCTGTATTGTATAAGCAGGACAGTTTGGGGACCCAAACCCCAATTTTTAAATCCTCAAAAGAGCTTAGAGAGACTCAAGAAACATGGATGCTACATATTATAATTTCTATTTCCAACCACCTATTTGAACACTGAATAACAAGCACAGATGCCGACGAGCTGTGTAGGGATTTGATCAATCATTAACAGTGCGCATGTCACATATACATAGACAGATAGCATCTCTAACCAATATCTAATCACACAAACTCACCAAAACAATAGTAAGAGTTAGAGACAGGACAGCTGATGCCTTGATAGGTTTTGGTTTTGTATGATTTCGGTGCATAGGCTTATAATGCTTTAATATGCCTATGACGTGTAATACTATCATATTGCCACTAGAGAGCACATTGTTCGCACCAGGAACTGAGCAGAAAGACCAGTGGCACAAAAACCATTTGTCTGGTTCTCATTGCTGCTGTTAATTATTGATGCGTGCGATTTCAAGAGCATCGCTCATTATAGGCATAGGACCAAATATATAAGCTGAGTCGCAAATCCTGAAGTCTGATTTGTTTGCGATGATGAAGTCCACGTAAACATGTGGGTCAAGTTTGTAGGCTACATTAACTTCATACATCATGTGCAGGTGACATATAGCGGAGACAACACGTCCCTGCTGTTTAAAACGACTACATTCAGTCAGTGAATGGGTGGTGGTGGTGGTGTGTGTGTGTGTGTCCGTGGTGCCAGTGGACGGGATGCATGTGATGGAGGAATGAGATGTGGTCATTTGGGAGGTGATGGTGGGAGTGCACGCCGCGTCATTGAGTCCATTTTTATTTCGTGTTGCTGGGGCGGCGGTGGTAAAAATGCATGGCCAAAAACCCCCGTCGAGGTATGACAGTCATTCCCACGCGCACGCGGAGCGGGGCGTCAGCGCCTCCTAGCGGCGGGTGGCTGCGTAACGCCGACGCAACCGCCTTTTCCTGGCGTATAAACGCCAAACACATAAATACATACGGGTTTGTTTTACTTAAAGCAGCTGGCTAGGTGCGTGTAATGTATATATGTTTTAATAATACATTGAGTAGACATTTGTTGAAGAACTGTACTAATTTGAATAGACTCGACCCATCAAAGACGCTCACGTCACACATTACACCATATCAACACGACGCCGCACAGGTAGCCGGTTTTGACACCTAGCAAACACAAATGACGACCAGACAGAAACGGACATCACGTTGTTTTTTTTCCTCCAGCTTAGCCTCGCACAGCCTTACCTATCTCTTATCTCTGTGCCAGCGCTGGAAAAAGGTGAACCTGCTATCAGTCTGGTATAGGGAAGAAACATGATAGTGTCGGGGGAACACGTGGGGGGGCGAGCCCTGTCATAAAAATAGCTAAATCCCGCAAAAGAAACCGCCACATAAAACAGTATGAGACATTATGTCGATTACGTGATACGAAATCTTCATCAAAACGTGCAATTGTCGTATAATGTATTATATAGTGTAGTAGGTTGCTAGCTCGGAGGTTGTGGTTGTTGTTTCCCGTAGCGACGGGGACCTTGGAAACGGTAACACGCAGATAACGGAAGAGGAGGAGAATGCCGACTGAAATGGTCGCCCAATGGCAGGCTTTATACCAACATACGTCCAACCGTTATGCCCATGTTGTGGTCTTGTTCAGTCGGCAGCCCCCATACTTCGCTTAGTCCACTGCAACGGAATGGAGGATTTCTAGAGGTTTTACCGGGCCATCAAATGAGCTCAATTGAATTGCCCAACAGAAAACATTTCTATAGATGTACAGCAATGCAGGTGTTAGAGCGCGCGCGCGCGCGCGCACACACACACACACACACACACACACACACACACACACACACACACACACACACACACACACACACACACACACCACTTTAAAGCAATAGGCACAGGAAAGTCAATAAAGAATGGTTGACTTCAGCTTGTAAATGTAAGCGAAACATAACCCTACAAGATGGAGCGGAGGCCATTTAAGTGCTCTTTGAAAAAAAAAAATTAATCACATGGCTTATTTGTAATTTCCATTTTATTATAAAAACAGTATTTGAGTCCACAGTTTGTTTTTCCTTTGTACAGTAAAAAATATTAAATTAAAACTCCCAAAGTTCTTAGCAGAAAGATAGATCGAGGGCGGAGTCTCGCGAGAGGGACGGTGGAGGGGTGGTACGGGAAATGGGCGGTCCTTTGCTCTCGGAGGGTGGGAGGCGGGAGGGAAGGCAGGCGGAAGTCCAGGGGAAGCAGCGACTAAAAATAAAAATAAAAATAAAGAAAAAAACGCAGAGGCACAGAGAGAGAGAGAGGGACAGACACTGTGGGGGACGACGCCTGGTCACTCCTCTCTCCCCCCTCTCCTCGTAGCTGTGCAACACAGTCCATTTGGATAGATACACCCTCCATCTTAAAAACTCCTCTTGAACGGCGAGAGTCCCGGAAAACACGCGTGGACGTCCCTCCCGACGCCCCTCCCCCGCCCCCCCCCATATACTAAAAAATATTACAGGCACACAGGTATGCAAAACAGACCACCTTGCCCGCCCCCCCACCTCAGACTCCCCTCACTCAATATTAAGTGTCTTTTTTTTAAGGAAGGAGTGCACATACCCACATGCACACACACACTCACACTCTCACACACACTCATACATTCAAAGAGGGGAGTGGGCTGTTTGTGAGAAAAGTCCCTTCCAGCGACATACCCAATACAGTAGCCGGCTATAGGGGGGGAGGGGGGGGGGGAGGTTGCCTCCAAAGTCTCTTGGCTGTCCAGGAGCTTCCCAGCCCTCCTCCTCCACCACCATAACAACACTGACAATATCATGATCCTTGTACTCCTGGCTGGACACACCTTAACCAAATACATAGACGGCGAAATGATGGATCCTACACCAGCCCACCTCTTCCGACCACCAGTTAACAAAATATATTTCTCTACCAATTGTAGCAGTCTCAGGGTTCATTATAACAAAACAAAAAGTAAACAAAAAAAAAACAAAAAAAACACCCCACTTTTGAACAAAAATAAATAAATCAAAAACCAAACATTTTAAATGAAGATATGCATCTTGTTTGGATTTATAATAACATTAATATTTCACATCACTCTGAAAAATTCATACGACTGAATGATGGGAAGAAAAAAAAAAAAATCAACATAAAAAGTCCATTGCATTAAAATCGCATTCTCTTTAATTCTTTAACGCTTTTAAAATCTTTAAAAACATTTGTAAAAAAAAAGAAAAGAAAAAAAAAGAAAAAAAAAAGGCAAATGCTCCACCATCCACCCCACCCTCCCCAAAAAATATCCTGTTTTGTATCCTCTAAGCGGGGGTATAGAGAAACTATCCCCTCCTTTGTACACAATTGGCAAAAAAATATATTAACAGCAATAACTTACAATTCATTTATTCTAATTCATTTATCGACTGGTTGATTTATTGTTGCATCTCCCATAGGAAGTTCAGTTCAATGTATCTTTATTGAAAACATTTTAAATAACATTTAATAATAGTATAAAAAAACCCCGAAGGCTAAGTATTAAACCTTAATAACAATAATAACACTGTCCTGGGTGAGTGCAGTTTCTGCCATGAATCGCAGAGTGTTTCGGCTGGAGCCTGCAGTCCAGTCCTCACTACATGATGTCCAAGGTGTTGTGATTCATGTTGGGACCCAGCGGGTCTTGGCCGTTGCCCCCGTGGCCGTGCAGACTGGCCATGCCACTCAGCTGCGACAGCATAGCGTTCTGGTCCGACCCAAACTGCTCCATAGTGTTCTGCTGCTGCTGCTGCTGCTGCTGCTGCGGGGGTGGTGGTGCCCCCATGCCCTGGTGGTGCTGGTTCATGTGGCCCGGGTGTGGGGATCCCGTCTGGGTCTGCGGGGAGATGTGATGAGGCGAGGGCTGGGGCTGCATGCGCGGAGACGGGCTGGAGTGAGGCGGCTGCGACTGGGGCCTGGGCGAGGGCTGCGGCGACCGCACCTGGTTGGCCAGCGTCTGGGCCTGGTGGTGCGGCGAGGGCGCCATCTGCTGCTGGGGGCTCATGGGGTTGCTGTGTTGGGCCGGAGACCCCCCGGTACCCAGGTGCTGCTGCTGGAGTAGCCTCTGGTGGATAACCTGTTGGATCAGTGCTTGAGAGGGCTGGGAGGGGCCTCCGCCCTGAGGGCCCGGAGGACCTTGAGGCTGCGGTTGCTGTGGGCCGCCTCCCATGCTTCCTCCTCCCGGCCCGCCGTCCCCGCCCTGCAGGCCGGCCATAGCGTTCTGCTGCTGCATCTGGAGGTGGTGGAGCCTCTGCTGGAGGACAGCCTGCTGCTGAGCTACAGGTCCTGGGTAACCCTGGCTCTGCGGCCCTGGGGGACCACCAGGCTGCTGGGGACCGGGGGCGGGTCCTCCGGGTTGCCCAGCCTGAGGGGGCTGCATTCCAGGCTGGCCCATGTAGACCTGGCCCTGGGGAGGCTGGGGCTGTTGGAACTGACCGTGGTTCATTCCCATCTGCTGCTGCTGCTGCTGCTGTTGCTGCTGCTGCTGCTGCTGCTGCTGCTGCTGTTGGAGCTGTCGTCTCAAAAGCAGCTCTCTAAACTGAAGGTTTGCCATCGGAGGCCCCTGGCCCTGCATCCCTCTGCCCACCCCTGGCTGCTGCTGCTGAAGGCCACCCATCATTGGTCTCTGTTGCTGCTGGACCTGCTGCAACTGGGCTATGGAGGTCATGCCCATGTTGACTCCTCCCTGACCGCCCATGTTAACTCCTCCCTGACCGCCCATGTTAACTCCTCCCTGACCGCCCATGTTGACTCCTCCCTGACCACCAATATTGACTCCTCCCTGACCGCCCATGTTGACTCCTCCCGGACCACCCATGCTGACTCCTCCCGGACCACCAATGTTGACTCCTCCCGGACCGCCACCCATGTTGACTCCTCCCTGACCGCCCATGTTCACACCCCCCTGACCGCCCATGTTGACTCCTCCCTGTCCGCCCATGTGCAGCCCTGGCTGCCCCGCCCCTGCAGCGTTCATGTTCATCTGCGGACTGCCGACCGCCATAACGTTACCCACCGGCACCCCCGCAGGGCCGGGGCCTCCAGGGACCCCAGGGGGCCCCTGCGCACCCTTGTACTTGGAGGCCCTCTGCTTGATGAAGGCGGCCATGAGCTGGGGGTTGGAGCGCAGGATGTTGAGCACCTGCTGCTGCTGCAGAGGCGAGCTGGGGGAGCGCAGGGTCCGTAGCAGCTCCTGCAGCGCCGCCTGGGGAAGGTTCCCACCGCCAGACCCAGGAACGCCCCCGGGGCCGGGACCAGGTCCGCCAGGCACCCCTCCACCTGCACACTGCTGCTGGACCATGTTCATCAGAGCCACATGGCCCTGGTTCTGCTGTTGTTGTTGTTGTTGTTGTTGCTGCTGCTGCTGCTGCTGTTGCTGCTGCTGCTGCTGCTGCTGCTGCTGCTGCTGCTGCTGTTGTTGCTGCTGCTGTTGTTGTTGTTGCTGTTGCTGCTGCTGCTGTTGTTGCATTTGTTGTTGTTGCTGCTGCTGCTGCTGCTGCATTTGTTGTTGCTGCTGCTGTTGCTGGGGTGTCATGCCTGGGTGCGACATCTGGTTCATCATAGCCTGCCTCTGTTGCGGGGGCATCGCTGCCCACTGCTGCTGCTGGGCGTTCTGAATGGGAGCTCCCATCCTCTGCTGCTGGAGCTGGACTTGCGGTGGGAGCTGGCCCTGGGACAGGTTTCCCTGCTGAGGCTGCTGCACCATCATCCCTAGTGGAGCTCCCTGCTGCTGCTGCTGTTGTTCCATGAGGGCCCTGGCTGCAGCCGCTGCCGCTCCTTGGGCCTGAGGTGGCATACCCTGGGGCCCGACCATCCCTACAGTGCCAGGGTGTCCCATGCCCATCTGTGGCTGTCCCGGAGCCTGTTGGTGGTGGGGATGTTGTTGCATCATGCCTGGAGCCGCCTGGGGCGTTTGTCTATGCAGGGCCATCTTCCTCTGGGCATCGGCCACTTGCTGGATCTTCATGGCGATCTCTACGGCGGCTGGAGGAGGGCCAGACTGGGGCTGCTGGGTTGGAGGCGGGCCTTGCCCCGGGTTGGGTGGAGGCTGTTGGCCACCAACACCTCCAGACATCATGCCACCCGCTGGCTGCTGCTGCTGCTGCTGAGGGGGTGTCGCAGGGCCCAAGCCCGGCTTACCCTGGGACTGGTGGATGGGGGAGGAGCCAGGTGGCCTGTTTGCGTAAGGGGGGAGGTTGTTGTGGTGCTGCTGCTGAGGAGGGCCTCCAGCGCCACCTTGGTGCTGCTGCTGCTGCACTTGG
>JAOPJI010000079.1:61398-73441 GCA_027122695.1 Merluccius productus
ACACACACACACACACACACACACACACACACACACACACACACACACACACACACACACACACACACACACTTCTCTTACCATCCCTGACATGCCTTGACCTGGCACTGTCTTCTTGTCCATGTTAAACTGGGCTAGACTGTTTGGCATGCCTGCCTTGTTCTGTAGCTGGGGGCCCAGCCCCACCCCAGGGAGTCCCTGGCCCGTAGGTTGGCCGTACGGACCGCCATAGGGGACCGCGTTGGCCATCATATTCATCTGGAGATTGTCGAGGGGAAAGTGAGCACAGAGGAGACAGAATGACAGAGTGAGAGAGCGCAGAGGGATTGGAAGAGTGTAAATAGTTTGATACCCTGAAGTAGGGGAAGGAAATATGTCAAATATACAATTCAAAATCTACAACATTGATGAGATGCACCTGAGATCAAGTTTCGACAGGAACAAACATGTAACATGAAAAGAAATGCATGATGTCATTTAAAGACATGTCCCACATGTCCCCTGCTACGTTGAACCATTCTGCATTCAACTAGTACTCCTACGAGTTCATGCTGATCCACAAAGGACCCACAAGTACCGGCGGAAACAACCTGATATGGTTCATTGATTGTTGTGATGCGTTTGCCGCCTGGAACAGGTATGAAGCTTGCCTTCCAGCATACAGTGGAAACTAAACACCTAGCTTGGCCTTACAGCTACAAACCACAAACAAGTGGCCTCAACGTGTATTTAGAGCGTCAATTAATCCTACACAAATGATGCTAGTTATCCATAGAACACAGAAATCAATGGCTCACAGAGGGATATGGTGCAAAGATCACTGCTTTCTCCTGCTCCGGCATAATGCCGTTGATGCAATGTGCCACAAAAGGTCCTCCAGAGCTCAATGTAAGTCTGGTTCTTAATGCTTACACCCATGTGCAACACGGAGTCCATTTCACACAGCAGACTTGCATATACAACTAACTGCTCGAGTAATAACTGTATTTCATCATGACGTTTGTTATGCTTATTGCTTGTGAATTGAAGATTGAGGTTAGCAAAGATTGTTTTGCTACATTACAGCTGCTTGACAAAATTGCTTAGACATTGACAAAACATTGTTTAGAATATTACGCTAGCTAAATGGAAAGATTCTATAGAGAAACCAACGCAAATAAGTTGCAATGGGTCTATGGACCCCAGTACTGTGGACCTACCTTGTTTAGTGCTCCAGGTTGCTGTGGTCTAATCCCGGTTGGACCACCAGGTCCCATCTGCTGCCCTCCCGTCTGCCCCTGCAGGGTCTCGGCTAACAGGTTACTGTTGCTGCTCATGCTGCCGTTGCCGGGGTACCCCATTCTGGGCGACCCGTTCATCATCGGCCCCCCCATCAGGCCTTGATGCTGCTGCTGTCCATTGTTGGCCTTGTGGGCGTTCATCATGGCTGCCGCCCGGTTCATCCCGGACACGCCTCCGGCCATCGCCGCCTGCTGCTGCATCAGTCCAGGCTGCTGCTGCTGCCCCCCTTGAGGGCCAGCAGCCGTGGCGTTCATGCCCCCCATCATGGACATGGAGGCTCCAGCGCCAGTGTTATTGGGGGCGCCCTGCTGGGGTGGTGCTACAGGTCGGAGGAGCTCCGACAGCTGTTTGTGTTTGGCGGCCGCGTCCTGTCCTCCTCCGCCCCCCATGCCCATGCCGCCCATCCCTGATCCCAGCCCTCCAAGGCTGGTGTGGATCTGGTTGAGGTCCCCGCCGTTGACCAACCCCAACTCAGAGGAGTTGATGAGCTCGTCTGGGAGGTCATGCTCCAAGTCGAAGAGTGAGGCGAAATCTAGATGGGGGAGAAAGAAACGGCTTAAGTTTAATTATTATAATTTTTTTTACCAGGAACAGATCATTTTGTTGAAACACTAACCACCTTCTGCAATTCATCTCTGACAAAAGAAACCCTCCATCTCGAAAGGCTACAAAAAACTAATCAAAACTACAGACAACGGTTTCAGTGCTACCGTCTAGCTTCCCCGGGAGCATTCCTCAAAAGCTACCTGCCTCCAGTAAGGAGCTGGGAGCGAGAAGGGGGGCCAGTGAAGCAGAAGCTGCCACTCAAGAGCCTAGGCACCTCTCCTGGGCATCAGTTTGTGGTTTGATGGGGAGCCAAACATGAGGAGAGCATGCAGTAGGGCGAGGGTGTGAAGCCACAGATGTAAATACTGACTAGGCAGGGCCGCTCAGGACACCGTGTCTACAGTACCATGGGAGGTGAATCTTATACTGATTCCATGCACTGAGTATTCACCAGAGCTGGTAAGGAATTTGAGAAAGTGCTTCAAGCGTTGGGTGAGGCTCTACTAAGAAACGATAGAAATCTCATATTTCCCCGCAATTGTTTCGTAGGAGCGATCGCCAATTTGCTTGACAGTGTGAACGAGGAGGTCTTAATACTGGTCTTTTCAATAACACTGTACATATTTGTGCATAGATTTAACTTCAATGGATTGTCACAGCGCACGCGTTTCGGGGTTCAACCACTGGAAGACATTGGAACGAGTGCTGTGTTAGATATTGACTTGATGGAGGTCTCCTGCCATGGTCCGACTACAGGTGACACCTCATCCTTTCTTCCCTATTTTTATCTTTCTCTATAAAAGACGGAGAAACTTGTCAGCCATTTTAGCAAATAAACCCCCCCTAACATCTACATTATTCAACCTCCCAAAATGTATACAATCGTTGGTGTCGGGAGGATTATTATTAATTTGTTTTTAAATTAAACGAGGCATAACACAAAATATAATGTACATGTGCGTGCAACAAATCCATTGACGTACTATACTTTATCAAAAAGAAAAACATGAATGGGGATTCACCTCACTGTTTATCATCAAGCTCCAGGTGGTTCCCTACATTTTGTCGTCATGCAGGAATATCGTAAGGCTTTCGAATAGATATATGTATATATATATATAATTTGCCATATACAAAAATAATACATAATAAATAAAAAAAACGTGCATTAAAAAAAAAATCACACTTTTATCATATACCCTTCGCGGAGGACTCAATAGATGGACACACACAGAGACACACACACACACACAAAAAGACACGTCTTAAAAACCAAAGAGCAACAAAACCACAGTGGCTAATTAAAAGGTTTGACTTGGGTTAGTTGGGTTTTAGCAGCAGGTTTAGCCAAACGCAGCAGCATTCCTCTCACAGCTAGACAACAATGCTTTGCGCAACTTCTCCATTGAAGTGAGGTCCAAACAATAGCTAGCTGGTTAGCAACAGTCGTTCAATAAAATTGTGTTTTTTCCTTGACCGTGTGACGACATATAGCAATTCTGGGGAAACAATTGCGATGTGCCGTTGAATGGCGCTAAGTTAAATAGCCCTGCACACATGTTATCCGACGGTTTGCGTTTCATTTCGCGTGCAAGCCACCAAAGAAAAACTACGTTGAACCGGCAATGTTAGCATCCAAGCTAGTTGGGAGTACCGTTATTTTCGGATGTTCAAACGGACCTTTAGCTACATTTCACTCTGCACTTTGTATCCAGATAAAAAAAGGGGGACGACTGCGAGATATGTCGTTTCGTTTATTTGGCTTTGTGCTTTTTTTTAAAGTCTCGGCTAGCCCACTCAATAAGAGGCTTCCCAACTTAAGGGAACTGGGGTGACTTGACTCTTCCATTGTTTGGCGGTGGATATTCACTCACACACACTCAGTAGCTAGTTAGCCAGATGGGCTACTATGCGTTGGGATAAGTTATCACTACATTACACCTGGAAAGCACACACAACTTGGCTAGCGACACTTTCGCAACACGTATTTACACACAACATGGCCACATTGAGCCATGCACGTTATAAAGAGCAGTAAACTGTGTGTGGCAACTAAAGTTAGAAAGAACAAGCAACTTGCTCGCCTTTTGCAACTGCAGGGAAAAAAAAGCCAAGCCCCATTAACCTGTGATTTTACACATTGTGTGCAATTTTTGCACATAGTTAAGCCTTATGAACAGGAGAAGGGGGGGGGGGGGAGAAAGAAAAAGTAAATGTATGTTTACCATTTCCATCACTGGCAGACACTGAAAGAGCTGGAGAGGACAGCTTGGGCCTCTTGGCTGAAGGCGGGCCGGAGTCCAAGACATTATCGGCCATATTTTTGACGAATTAAAAAAAAAATTGCTGTGGATCCACACACGGGGGGGAAATATATATATAATATATAAATATATATATATATGTCCCTAGTTAGCGTCCGCGTCCTCCTCGGGAAACGTTTCCGACTCTTCCCCCACCGCTCGAGGGGGGACGGTAGGGGGGGAGAAAGACGAGGGCGATGTTGAACTCTTCCCCCTTCAGGAGGTCCTTATCCCTCTCAGGCAGATATGAATCCCCCCTCCCCTGGCGGAGATTTTAAGTTTCCTCGCCGGGTTTCCTCCGCGTACAGCGGGAGGAGGTGGTGAAGGAGGTGGAGGTGGTGGTGGTGGCGGTAAGGTGGGCCTCCTCCGACGACTACCTCATGTGGCTTCCTCGGCGACATCGACCATGTCCCGAGACCCGTCCTCCTCCCTGGTGGTGGTGGTGGAGGAGGTGATGGTGGTGGCGGTGTATCCAGTCCGGTCCGCCATGGTCGGCGGAGAAACGTTAGGACTTGGACCTGTGAGAGAGGCGCGCGTGTGGAGAGACTCCTCTCTCTCCTCCTCTCCTCTCCTCCTCTCTCCTCTTCCTCTTCTCCTCTCCTGTGAACGGAGACCGACAAAAACCGCTAGCGAAAAAACGCAGTCCCCGCACGACCCTGGTGGTGGTAACTTTTTCTTGGTGGTGGGGGGGAGCTTTTCTCTCATGCAACAGTTAAATCCTTAATGGCATTTTTTTTTGTCTTTCTTCCTTCCTTCCGCCTGATGTGAATTCTCGCCGCCGTTCACGCCAGCAAGTCCGACCATCGCCTAGCTGCTCCGTCGGTGTTTAAACACTTGGACGTGGAGTGACAGTCGTTGGAAATGTTGCTGCGATTTACGCACGGAGGCTATTTTTTGCAAGGGGGGGTGCAAATGAATAAATCCAATAAATCACGATTCAGTCCGACCGTAACTCGCTTTAAAAATGGATATCATTTAAATCCCGTGCAACCTCACTCACAAGGCCCCTTCTTTGCGTTGTTGGACGTGAACCATTGTGCACTTAGTGTATACATTTGACCATTGCAAGGCACTGGGTCAAAATAACGGACTCATATTGCACATTTTTAGTTGTTGCGCCCCTTCGCACGGATGTATAATGCAGCCAATGGGGTTGGCAATGGTTGCAAAAAAAATTCAAGAGAAAAAAAATGTCCAAATCACTGCTTGTCTGCAGCTTGATTGCCAATCGATCGGGATGCAGATTTCCCTCTTCTGGAGGAGTTTCTCAGATGTTATCCAACAACTGTTTAATAATTAGTGTACAATCAGAATGATCCAATTAGTTTTATTTTTGCAGAGGGGGTTGCATGGGGTTACTTCTAAAGAGATGTATCCCAGATCCAAGGAAAACACTGGCAAGCTTCTCAGATTGAAAAATAGCATGGTTATTATAACTACTGCAATTTTTTAACTGTCACTCACTGCGTATAATCATGCACGAAAGGCAAATTGCAAAAAATAAGACTCCCGAAAACAAGCAAATGCGACCTTAGGCAAAAAAATGCAATAAAACGTCGGGCACAAAATATGGCTTCTTTAGAAGTGAAAAACATTGGATCTGCAAGAAATCATCCTCACAACCCCAGATATTGTGGGTTCAAAAAAGCCTCTCATTGACTCTTTGTGATGGAGAAATGCCCCCCTTCGCGTTTATCCCAACAAAATTTCCCTTTTTTCTTTAACGCCGTCTTCCTTCTTTCCACCGGTCCCTGGAGCCCGTGAAACATTTATGTGTATAATTGTCTATGCGTGCTATTTCCTCGCTCCGCGATGGACACATAATGATATTTCACGTTCATTTTCTCTCTCGCAGGGTTTTCTCCCCCTTCGCTATATAATATATTGCCCTCTTCCGCCTCTCCTCTCCGTCTGCGCTCCGCAAAAACACCCCCTTCCTTGGATCCTCTTGAGTATTTCCTTTTTTTGAAAATCGCCGATCCGTTTCGTCGGTTTTTGCGCCTCGTCGTTCATATATATATATCTTTATGCGGTGTTTTTATATATATATCGTCGCGTTAAAAAAAAAACGCCGAGACACGACGACGTCCGCCACAGTGAAGTCCCCCGGCGGCGACACGCGGGGCGGCTGTTATCGGCGGCGAAGTCAGGCTCCTTCTTTCGGTATCTCTCCCGTTTCTTACTGTCTGTCCGCACAAACAAAATGGCGGCTTGTTGTTTCTACTCCTCTGATACGGGGGGAGGGTTGGAGGTACAGCAACATTAGGCGTGTAGGGGGGGGTGGGGGTGAGGGTGTGTGGGTGGGGGAGGTTGGTTTGGTTGGTGTGTGTGTTCGGGATTGCCCGGAATACGGTTTCGTGTTTTTTCGTGAGTTGTTACCGATAACATAATAATCTGTAGGGGCCAGTCGCGCTCCACCATCACCACCATCACCATAGTGTGTGTGTGTGTGTGTGTGGTTATTACCGCACGTCGCAATTAACTTCTTCTCAACAAGCGACAAATGACGGCCAACATCAGAGGGGGACGCTGGACGTGTGTGTGTGGGGGGTTATAACGTTATATCCGTGTCTAACGTTACAGCCCCCCCCCCATAAAAAACAAAACACCGGAAAACGTGAATTAAAGGCCGTTTCCGCGGACATCAAAAGGCGACGTTTTCTTAAAACACGAATTCGGTTACATGGTTGCTGTGGTGACAAAATGGAAGAATACGTTGGGTGTCCACAAAGAAAAAAAGACAGCCCCCGTTGCTCGGTGTTTGCGCTTAATGGTCTGGGTTTCTTTTTTTTTTTTTTTACATTTCACGGATTATTATTCCGATATTTCTTGGGACACGACACGGTGAGCTGAATTAATATAAAAACCTGTTTTAGCTCGCTAAAGAGCCACGTTTGGGAAGGAGGGAAAAGAAAAAAGCCACCAATTCGGCCACACCGGACAGCAGGGCCACCACGAGCCTGCACTGATGTAACACGATGCGAAGTCATTTCCATGTGATGAATATCGTGAAATGTGGTATAACATAAATACATGTGGTAGGCTGTAAGTTGGTGATGTATCCATGTACACAGAGGACACCTCGGCCACAGGGTGCCCATGTTATTGCTGTGTTAACCAGCTCTGCATCCCTGTCCTCAGGACAATGTGAACTGTCATTTAGAAAATCAAGCAAATGGACAACACCAACCCCACCTAGAGCTACTACATGCTGTTAAACAAAAAAGGACTTTAATTGAATGGTATATTTAAAAATAATCGTATTATCCATAGAATATACTTTTGACTTCCAGATGTACGTGCACGTCAATGCATGTTTCCTCTGTACCCCGAAACCCACATACAACACAGGTATGCAAAACACAACGTCGAGGCGCACACTTTGAAGACCACGTAGTGCACTGCGGGGTGCCGTGTAGGACCGGCGGCTCCGCATTAACCGCCGCCGACGTTGGCCCTGCCCTATCTCTGGGCGCAGGCCCTTTCGACGTCGGCAATGGTCTTTGGTGCGTCGGCGGACAGTATCAGAGGACCCCCCTCGTCTCGGACCACCACGTCGTCCTCGATCCTCACCCCCAAGCCGCGGAAACGCGCCGGGGCCTGGGTGTCGTCTTCGCTGATGTACAGGCCTGGGGGGAACGGAGTGAGAGAGGACAGGGGTCATTTAGCGCTTCTCAATCTCTAAAACAGGAGTCGATCCACACGGTAAAACTATAGTACCGGACAAGGGTTATGGAAGTCAGGGATTCACAGTGGATCCAGTGTTCGCAGGGAAATGCGACTGCTTAGTTGCATAGACAATGGGTGAAAAGGTCCCTTAAGGTCAAGGTGGGCATGCTGTACCAACACAGTAGAATAGCACATTTGCTACAGGCACAGCGCAGAGGAGCGGAGGATGCTTTCCTTGACATTGCCTGTAGAGATGAAGCATTTGGTATTCACAAGTATTTAATCATTTAGTGGATGCATTTTTTCAAAAGCAACTTGCAGTGAGAGCAGGCAGTGGGTTGGACCTCTTGCTCAAGAATACCCTAGAGGTAGCCTGCCGACATTGGGTTCTCAAACCCAGAACCTTTCGCCTGGGACAGCCCAACCGCTACTAGACTATCCTGCGCCCACTGAAAGAGCAGTTAAGGGGCTGTAGATAAGACTTAAGAGCCATTATTTGAGTGTGTGTTATTTGTTAGAAATGGGTTGTGAGAATATCTGTTTGGAGTTGACTGCGCCTGCCTCTGTACGAGACCATTTAGATTTGAGACTGCTCCCGGCTCATTGCTGACCAATCAGGGCATCTCTTCCCTGATTGGTTTGGGGAATCCATTTTGCCTGTCAATCACAGGTGCGTGAATGCTACACTTATCAATGGCGGAGAAGCAGCGGGAGTGTACTTTTTGGGGATTTTATTTAATTTTTTAAATCTTGCTCTCTTCTGCTTTTATGCTCTCTCTCATGAACTCTCAAATCTCACCCACGGCAGCTTTAAGTGGGAGGAATTTGAACAGGCAATATCTCAGTGTACCTGGTTCAATGGTGATTGCCATCCCCGGCTGCAGGGCCTGGGAGCGGGACAGCTCAGGGGTGTCGTGGACATCCATGCCCAGGTAATGACTCACGTGGTGGGGGCAGTAGCGCCGGGCAGCCTGTGGGGGAGAGGACCATTTTAGAGGCCGAGTAAAGGCTGGATGTTTTTCTAACCCAAAAGGACCTGTAATGAAACTGCGTATACACGTTGTTTTTTTTACATGGACAAGCTTGATGTCTGTACAACGTCCAAACAGACGCAGACATTTTTCGCAGGTAAACACCGGAAGGAGACCAATCTCTTGTAATATGCAAATTAGCAAAGGTTAAACAGAACCTTTGCTATTTGTTTATTACCTACACCTAATCACTTGATAGGTGATAGACTTCCCTTCCAGATACTTGAGGGATATGGCATCCCTATTCAATAATAGTGATATGTTCAAATTGCACAGATAAAGTCCTTTGACAATTGAGCTGTGTAACAAGTCTGATCTTAAAATGGCCCTGCTGTATGAACTCAACTGAAGGCGCTTGTGAAGCCTCCTTGACTCCACTCTAATTGTAATAAAGGGCTATTCAAATAATCCTGACTTGAAATAACATGTTCTGTGCCCTTGTCTTTCAAAGAGGTCATTGAACATTATTATTATAGTAGAGTGTCGTAGAGTAGTCACAAGTATCATGTTCTTCACATCCTCATTTTACCAATTGCGTGCTGAAGTGCTTCACCACAACACATGAAGAAAGCTTTGGCTTTCAGTAGAAACGCTTAGTGAAGTTTATTTAATCTACATTTTAATTGACATACCTAATCTGTCGATTCACAATAGAAGCATGGTGCAGATACAAAGCAATATAAATATCAAATGTGTTTCTAGGTGGTCAACGCAACGCATGAAGACAAAAACCTTGGAAATATTTTGAAACTGATAGTTTCACTTGACTGACAATATTTAAGAGGGGTGATTGTAAACATGAATATAATGTCTTGTAACTTTCTTTTGACAAAATGTTAATCATAATGTAATATCTTGTAGTTCACCTTGAGGACATGTGCAATAGGATATAAAATGGATGACATAATTGGTCAAAAAAACGAATCACAGGCACCTTTACAAAGTAAACCTAACTTTGCTAGATGACCAACTGAAATATTTCAAGGAGTCTACTCTAAAAGAGATTGTTGTGTGGATTTAGTGAATGAAGGAGAGGAAATGTAGCTTACGATGTCAACTTGCTTCGGAGTTTAATAAAATGGAGGAGTTAGAGCTCAGCAGCTAATCAAAGCAATAGCTAAGCAGGTTAGCGCAAAACAGCTACAATTTCTCTTCAATTTACCCATTTCTTAGCCAAGAAAAATATGGACGTTTGGTTACAACAACCCGATATCCAAATGAGGGATTAGCATGTCAATGCATCCTGAACCAACACTTCACCGTACACATAAAGCTAGCATTGTTACTTTTACCTTGTGATTGTTAGCCGAGATGTTTGAGGAAGCCCTAAATGCAAGATGGGTTTGGCTTGTTCATTTCAGTTCAGTGTGACTACTATTGGTAGTTACACTGGCATATTGTGCCTTATGTAGGGTGCAATTAGGTCACCTTTTAAAATCGTTTCATTTTAGCCAGGGGAGGGTACGACCATTTCCTCACCACAAACCATCGGTGAGGGTTTGTTTAAAAATAAACACAAGCTAAAGTCTTTACAAAGGACTACTGTTAACAAGGATTGCACCCTGGTTGTTAATGGCAGGGATTTCGTTTCACAAGCGTTAGTCAGCTACAAGGCAGAACATACTTTACTTAAGCAGTATTATAATACAAAGCCAGTAAGCGCAAGAGATTTGTCCTCCATTTAAAATGACTGCTAAAGATCACTGTTTAAAGTATAAGGCCACGCTACTTTCTAACAATCCAATGGTTTCTTAAACTAAGTGTAAACTATGTCTGGTGTAAACGCATCTGGTGTACGTACCTTAAGGACATCAACGTCGTTGGCGGAGGCCTTAACGATGCCGAGCCGTCTCAGCTGCATCCCCAGTAGGGCCAGCATGGAGCTGTAGATGTGGTCCAGACTAACTCCTGGAGAACACATAGACAGACAGGCCAGCTGGACCTCCAGCACCGCCTCGTACAGCTCTGCCTGGGCAGCCTTGAACCTTTTCAATGAGTCAATGAAGTACGGAAAGAAAGAACGAAGAGCACAATTAAGAAACAGCAAAGTAAAGAAAGAGTGAAATAAAGGGCGAAAGAGAAAGACTAAATGTCCATGTAAAATTCTGAATGTCTTCTTCTACACAGCCCAGAGGTTCACACACTTGATGAACTGAGCAGCGCTGGTTGAGTTACAGAATGGCAAGCACAGCTGGTGTTTGTAGGTGCTATTTTTTTAATCCAAGGACAACAACAATGTACACCACTATATATTCAGTCCCACACACACACAGGAAAGAGGTCAATTAAGCACAGATACATCTGTTGAAGGCCTCAACCCCCCCCAACTCACCGGCCATTCACTGGCCATGTGCGAGTGATATCGCTGACATAACCAAAGTATTCACAGCCCCCGTCGAGAAGCACCATCTCACCATCCTGCCGGGAAAGGAAAATATTCATCACCTTGGTCAAAGGCATATCTGCGGGTTGATCTTCACCAAGCTGATTTCATGAACATATGGCATCGGGCGCAGCTCCATGGACATGGCGTGTCCCTTCACCTTGATAACCTGGTTGTTATTGATGTAGTGCAGCGTATTGGCGCGGTTTCCTCCAGCAATCACAGGTGGATAAGCCAGGAAGTTGGCACCATGGACACGATTCTCAAAATCAAACTGGAAAGACATGATATGTCAAAAGAGTCACGGTTTCAACCATGCAGATATCTAATCACTCGAGTGGCCAGATATATGTACTACACATCCCAGCTCTTCACCATAGGTTGAGATAATTGTGCTGGGTCAGAGCTGCATTCTCTACTGAAACCACAACACAAGCCAAAAGCACTCACAATTCACAATTTCAGCATTCAATAACAAAATTAATAAATAATTATTTTTGACAAACTATTCTCAACAAGTAAACCAATGAAATTACAGCAAAAAAAAAAAAAAGCTAAAAAGATTGTTTCTACCTTAGCGAAGATGAGGGCTTCATCAATCTCGCCTTGAGTCATTGCCATGGTCTTCCTGAATGCCTGCAAAACAAAGGCATGAAGACTTAGGCCGTTTCTCAATACCAAGTACGCCAAGTTCGGACATGCGTACTTTAGTAGTTCGGACTTGGTAAGTTCGACTCGGGAGTACAAACTCCTGAGGACGGGAGGACGCAGTCCGGTCATTCTGCAGTTGGAACAGCAGCGGACTTGATGACGTCACCATCTCAGCTCGT
>JAOPJI010000079.1:96911-111439 GCA_027122695.1 Merluccius productus
TTGACAGCTCTGTTTCGGGTCTTGGTCCATCCCCGTTTGGGTGGTGTCGCGGGCGCCCTTGCGCGGGGGGGGTGGGTGTGAAGTTTGGGGGGGGGGGGGGGGGGGGGGGGGGGGGTGTGGGGTGCAGGTTCCTGGTCAGCTTCATGGTGGACGCCCGCGGCGGCTCCATGCGGGGCAGCCGCCACAACGGCATGCGCATCATCATCCCGCCCAGGAAGTGCACGGCGCCCACGCGCATCACCTGCCGCCTGGCCAAGAGGCACAAGCTGGCCTACCCCCCGCCCATGGTGGAGGGGGAGGGCCTGGTCAGCAGGCTGGTGGAGGTGGGCCCGGCCGGGGCTCAGTTTCTAGGGTAGGAACCCCCACACCCACCACTGTTGTTTTTAATACGATAATATGTTGTTTTATTTGTTCTCTGAGCATGAAGACAAGGTTACAATTTGTGGAGAATAAAACTATCTGTGTAGTTATCTATATAGCTATCTATCTATCGTTGCATGACTACTACTACTCATTGTAGTTACAGTTGGAGTTTGATGTTGAAACAGTTTGGGAGAGAAGGGGGCGTTTGGAAAATATTTGGACTCACTGCGTAGGTGGCACACAAACGCACAAGCAGGTCTCTGAAGCTGGAGTTGTCCACTCCAGTTATGGTTATGCAATGACCACAGTGCAAGCACTTCACTCAGTCATAGTAATCGCTTTGGTAACACACTCGCGTTTGGACCACAGATTCACCATTAACTAGTTGCTAAGATCGTCATTTATGTACAACAACTTCCGGTTTAGATTAGGGGACCACATATTCACCATTAACTAGTTGCATATAAGCACAAATATTGGCTCTATATTAGTCATTATAAAGCACTTATTAATGCATTATTCTGCATGACCATATTCTACAACTACTAGGCCATTAACTTTAATATCAGAGTTTTCCCTCAATAACCTCCTAATTACTGCTTATTGATAGTAAGTAAGGAAGTTGTTGTACATACATTACAATCTTAGCAACTAGTTAATGGTGAATATGGTCCCTAATCTAAAATGTTACAAACTTTATTTTATTTTATTGAACTAGCAACATGTGAAAAAAAAACACATACATTTATTCTTACATTTTATTTATCTGTTGTTGTATAAAGTGGGTATCTTACTTCGTCCACGGTGGGGGGCACCTGGGTCAGGTTCTTGCCCACACAGGCCACGGTGAGCTGGCCGCCATCACAGACGCACATCTTGGGGCACTTGGCCGCTTCCGCCGCGGGGGCCCCGAACAGGAGCGCACCGCACACCACTAAGGAGAGGAGAAACATCTGGACGGACCGCAGATGCGGTGACACCGTGAGGATTTAACCACGATGTCGACATGGCACGATACTCACGTTAAGATGCGAGATAAATACATTTTCAAAAAAAATGCTTTTAATGATTATTCACTAAACACATTATTATTTATTTTATTATTATAGTATAAGCCCATGTCATTTTATTTGCAGTTCTACATTTTTATTTTTTTATAAAACTATAGTTTGAGGTATCACAAAAACGGTTAGGCCATAATTCAGATTAAATACACTCACTACGACTGCCTTACCTCATTTGTAAAAGAGTACTTCAGTTGATACTTCCCCCCAAAAAATGCAGCAATGTGTTAAAGCTCAAAGTGTGTCCAGTGCGGCTTATTCCCAGTGTGCAAGTGTCCCAGTACAGACACCTTTACCGTCTGTACCAAGCATGCACTGCTGTGAAGGTAAGGCCTAACTTGGGTGATGCGAGGGTAGTTTGTGAGTAGTAGACTCACAAACACCGAGCTGGGAAATTCTTTGGGGCTGACCCTCGGTTGTGTGCCCCCTCTCCATTCAAATTAACACATGTGTTATACATTTTCGTGCTAGTTACAAAAAAATACCATTAGGCTACAACCAAAGCCTGTTTGAACTGCTGGTCAAAAAATCTGACATGCAGTTGTGGTGCTCGGGACACATTTAGAGACGACAGAAGAAGTTTAATTTTTATTTTTAACAAAAACCAATGTAAATGTAGAACCCCAAGTAAATGATGTCCCTTTTTACTTTTATTTTGCATGTTCACACTATTCAAACACTTACATATTACAGATTTTCACAGAGCTTGTGATCGGTGCATATAACAGACTTTTGCTATGTGATCATGTTCTATCTGTGCCATTGTTACATTGGGAAGTAATAATCACCACAGAGGTAAACAAGAAGAGGTATTCGCAGGGTCCACTACGTGCGTTGCTTGTCGTCAGTCTGATCCTATTCAAGTCAAGGTATTCCACACAAGCCCCTCCCATCAAAGAGCAGATCAGGGCCTCCCATTGGCTGCTATAGCTGATTAAGAACCGATTAAGAAGTAGTGGGGTTCCTGGGGACATGTGCTTGTCCACTGGGGTCCATCTGTCCATCCATCCAGGGTCACGGTGGTGGTGTGTGTGTGTGTGTGTGTGTGTGTGTGTGTGTGTGCTTCAAGTTTCATTTGCTCCTTGCTTAAAAATAGTGAGAACATCGTCCGTCTTCATATTTAGTCTTGTCAATTGTGTGTGTGTGTGTGTGTGTGAGAGAGAGAGGGAGAGAGAAAGTGGACCTCAGCTCTCACACTGGAGTCTCTGCAGTGTGGACTGTAGGCTGCTCCTGGCACCATCACACGTCTCGAGGGCCTTGCTGTTGCTACGGAGATCGTCACACGCAGTCAGAAAACAGTCAAGTATCACAGCACCAGAATAAAATTGAATCAAACAAAAATGTGAATATCCCCATTCCTGCTAATATTAAACAGGCTAAACCAGTATGTTTATCAAGTCATTTCCAAAACTCCCTCCACCGTTCACCCAGTGGTATTTACATGTTTATATTCTATAGAAGTGCACCATGTCCCCTGGAGGGGCTCATGGCCGTGAGTGGAGTTTGCTAGAGGAAGGGGGATACCTTGGTCTGGGCCGGCTGCCTGTCAGAACTGGCCACGTCCTTACCGGGACATGAACGCCTCCAGCACAGCCACGCTCTCCTGGGGGAAGTAGTCCTGGTGCACCACGTGCTCCAGTGCCCGCAGCTGGCCCGACACCACGCGCACTGGCTTCACCTTGTCCTCGCTCTGCATGGACACACAAGGTCAGTACTCACATTCTCTTTCTCTTCTTTTTTTATTTTAAAGGGCCCCTATTTTACCGCCAGGTGTGAGTGTGATGAGCCATTACAAGCCATTTCAAAAATGTTCATGCGACTACCCTCTGGTGACATCACAAGTGGGAGTAAAACACCTGGTGGTGAATTAGGGGCCCTTTAAAAAGGAAAACCAAACCCTGTGTTGGTGCTACTATCAACATTTAAAAAATGCCTTCTGGCACACTTCTGGTCGACACTTTGTAGTGTCTTTGTAGACACTACAAAATCAGATTGGGGGTGGAGGTTGGGGGGTATAGCCAGAACGTTTGCTTGACGTTACCTGGTAACCCAAAACTGACAGTAACAATTAAAATAATGCAATAGCATACGTTTAACCCATAGAGGGCAATTTGAGCCCATATTTATATCTTATCCTAGGTTTTCAAACTTTGTGCATTGAAGTTGAGATTTGGACCAGGACAGGATCAATCCATATCACTATCTAACTACACCACTTCTCATCTTGTTGTTTCAGGGTTTTGTTTTCCTTTAAGAATGGTCCCTGTTGTTGTAAATCACAAGAACACTGTTGTTAATCACAAGAACACTGTTGTAAATCACAGAATGCCCACTGTGCCGCAGTGCCCACTGTGCCGAATGCCCTTAACACAAGTCATCCCTTTACAGTGGCCTTATCTCCTTAAAAAACACTGATGGACAAGGTAATAACGTCGGGGAGATGATAAACGAGTCATCTTTTAGAACACCCCATCACCATCAAAACAAGCTGATTTTCGACAAATGGAGCTTCTGAAAACTCAAAACAATACACAAATGCACACACAGTGTACCTTTATGAGTCCCAGTAACACCAACAGAGACGAAACAAAGTCGTAGCCCTGGAAGGACGGGGTGGAAAAAGCTTTCCTCAAAACAGCATCTGTGAAAGAAGGCAAAACAAAAATTTTAATCTGTGGTACAATCATAAATTACAATACATTGCATTATCTAGTGCTTTTCAAGGCACTCAACGCACTTTACATAGTGAGTGTGGGGGTTTACACACCTCATCCACTACCAGTGGAGAGGTGAGAAATGAAACTATCCAATTATAGACCACGGGATGATTAGGTGGCCATATTGGTGTGTCCTGGCCAATTTGGGAATTGGGCCAGGACACGGGGTTTAGCCCTACTCTTGCAACAGTGCCATGGGATCTTTAGTGACCACAGAGAGTCAGGACCTTAGTTTAAAAGAACTTAAACACAGTACAGAGTCCCTGTCTCCGTTCTGGTGCAGTGGGTATATTACATAGGGCACCCCCTAGTGGCCCTCCAACACCTCTACCAATACCACCTGGTCTCCAATCCAAGGATGGAACAGGCCAGCCCTGCACAACTTCTTGAGAGTACCAGCAGGGCAAGGTGCTGGCTGTGGTGATGGAGCGATGGTCTGAGTAGTGGGACAGTTGACTAAAAAAACCCATTGAAGATGACATAAGAAGTACAACCGCTCAGGAGGCATCCACCCCTCACCAACGCTGTCCAGTACTGCAGTCTTGACCTCCTCATTCTCCTCCTTGTAGACAGAGGCGATCTTGAGAAACGCCTCAGCAGTCTTCATAGCATCTGAAATGTCCACCTAGGCAGGGGATTAGGGGTGGGAGAGAAAAAAAAAACTAAATAAATCAACTGACTTAAGTATCGCTATGTATTTTAAAATATATATTTTTTAATACCCGAATTGATTTACACGGCAAGTTATTTTTTTCACATTAAATGCATACAAGTACACTCAATCAACAGTAGCATGTAACCTTTCCTTAAACCCTCCCAGTATAGCAATGATTAGGGGTGTCACGATTCGATTTGACTTTCGATTTTAAGATCACGATTTGATTCTTGATTTAAACAAATTAGGATAAGACGATTAAAAAATAAAATAAATTCAGCACTGACAGCTATACCATTGTTAGACTACAGATAATTGTTTTTATGCCCTGACAACTTCAAATTATTTTTTTAAAAGATAGGCTACATGGTATGTGTGATATAACCACTATATTTCTTTAGGAATGTACCACACTAAGGCCATATGGTATTTTAAATAATTTATTTAAAATATACTTGGAATCTACCACTTGAGTTTTGAGAATCTTCATTATTGGTATCTGTTTGTGTCCAGCTCTTGGTTTGTTTCTAGACATGCTGAGTTTGAAAGAGGATTATGCACATTTGACCTAGGGCTGGGCAATATATCGACTATCGATTTTGACCACATCGCCCAGCCCCAATGACTGCTCAAGCAGGGACTACAGGGACAAAGAGATGGTAGGAAACTCCAGGAGTCATTAAGGGAACAGCGCTATCGCAAACAGCCCTGCAGTGACTATATGGTCTATTGACTAAACAAATTGCTGTATTCGACAGCAGTTCACCAGCCTATGCGAACATGTTCATTTGAATTTCTGTTGCAAGTATATCTCGGCCTTTAAAATCAACAAGTGATTGGTCTTTGGCAAAGGGCTAAAACCAGACACCATTACTGTGTGTAAAAAGGAGCTGTGTGAGTTAGTTTAGATCACCTGCTCCTCAATAAGAAGGGCCCTCTTGGCCCCCAGTTTGAGCAGCTTGTCTGGAGAAGGGAAGCTAAGGAAGGAGGAGACGTCTGGGGGTCGAGGGGCTGAAGCAGGGGTGGATACCTGGGGATTACAAGAGCAAAGAATACATATTAATCATTATGAATGAAACAACGTGAACAATAATGATCCATAATTGCTCATGTCACGTGATAATGGACTTCTATGCCAACTGATCCATCTGGTCCTATGATAAAATAATCTAAAAGTACATTTGCACATGGGATTTCTATTCTGTTTATTTATCTTCCCTTTTCTCCAGTACTTTCCTCCTCCTCACCATGATCTTACCTTTTCTTCAGTACTTTCCTCCTCCTCCTCCTCCTCCTCCTCCTCTTCTTCCTCCTCTTGGTCTTCTTCGTCCTCCTCCACCCCTTCTTCTTCATCCGTCACTTCCCCCTCCTCTTCCTCATCCTCTTCCTCCTCCTCCTCATCATCTTCATCGTCGTCGTTATCATCATCGTCTTCTTCTGGCTCACCCTCGTCATCGCTGCAGCAATTAGAAAAAAACAAATCCGTTTTTAGGTTTATTTCCAGGACAGACGGCTTTCCATCTGCTCATACTGTGTGCGACTATGTTTTATTAAAATCGTTAAGGAACTGTGTTATGTGCATTCTCTTATCAAAGGCCCAAATCATATAAACTCGTATTTTTTAGCTTTAAGTAAGCTGACAAAGATCCTGCTGAAGCTAGTTAACAAAAGGAAAACAAGAAAGCCATTGTGTTGGCTTGTTGTAGTCACGACAGACAGATTGCTTACACATTCATATCCTGACATGCTGGCATTGTGTATCCGTCTACTAATGAGCCTGCTCAACAGTGCAGACCAGCTGACATACAATGCGTCAGATGACAGGATCCTGACAAACGTGTTTAGCAGCAATATTCACTGTTTGTCCTTTGTCTAACATGTCCTCTCTCGTAAAAGGAGCGGTTCCTCAAGCAGCAGTGGCTGGTTCACACGCCTGTCTCACCTGAGGGAGCCCAGCAGGCCTCCTATTTTCATACTATCCATGGCTTCCTTCAGGGCCTCGCAGCCTTCATCTCCCAGACTGTTACCTAGACACAAACATTGTTCTTATTTTATTACAGTCATCTTGTTATTCATCAGAATTTAAATGATATAGAAGAATTGGCAAAAAAAAGAAAGTGTGTGTGTGTGTGTGCCTACCGTTGAGGTCCAGCTTCTCCAGATGGGTCTTGCTCTTTACTGCATGTGCCACCGCTAGAGCGGCCTCCTCTGTGATCTCCCCAAACGACAGATTCAACTCCTGGTCAAAAGTGAAGCAAATCAAAAGATCCAAATCTTAAATGGTGATACTCAGCTCGGCATGAATTTTCACCGAGCCAATCGGCGTCTTAACTAAAACTGAAACTAAACTTAAAAATAGAAATTGAGGATAATTACCAGGCTTATATGCGTTATGTTTGTAGCACCCGATCTGCTGCGGCGAGTAAATTTTACCTTGAGGATAGGAAGTCCTTCTGATACAGTTTCTGCGATGGCGATGGCTCCTTCGGAACGCACCAGACAGTCGCCGAAGTTGATCACCTGGACGCTACGTAAATGTTTCAGGGCCTGTGAGGTGACGCATTGTAATATATGTATTTATTTAGTAGTAAGTAAGTCAAATGATCTAGATATATCTGTAGTACATGCTGATACAAACAGCAACAATCACATAAATTACATTTCCCCCTATACCTGATATATTTTATTTTTTTAAGTTTTACTTTCCGGCCCGGAGTAAAATCTTGTGTTCACTTTACTTGTGGTTAGTCCAGGGCGTGTGCTTGCCCCGTGTATAAAATGGTGGACACTACCACATGGCACTAGTTGTGCTCTTGCTTTGGCGTAGTTAACTACATGCCCAGCTCTTTCAGCTGCAAAAATACCTCATTGCATGTATAAGAAAGCACACAACATAAAAAGGGGTGAAACCAGGATTGATATTGGCGAATTTGAGAGGTGGAGTTTTGACACGACCCTAGAATGTTGGTTTTAACTGCTGGTTGTTATTGAGTGAGTGCTGGCCAGTAAGTGGGAGGGGCCACATTAGGACAAAAAGTGGTCGCAAGGGCAATTGCACGTTTTTTTAAATTCTGCTATTAAATGCTAGCAACTGATAGAGGCGCAAATCTTACACCTCGTCACTTTAAAGGGCCTCTATATTACATCTGGGTGGACACTCCCACTTGTGATGTCACTAGAGGGTAGTCGCATGACTATTTTGAAACAACTTGCAATGGCTAATCACACTCACACCTGGTACAAAAATAGGTGCCCTTTAAAACGTTACCATAACGATATACATGTATACGCAAAAAGTTCTACCCGTCTCTCATGCTGATGAATGGTGTGGGGAAAACCACCCAACTCATCGTTTTCTTGATACATTTTTGTCTGATAACCGAGACTACATTGATCTCATCATCGGTGCATAATATCTCCACCACCTTGCAGTTACCTGGGCCATGGCGATAGCTCCCTTCTTGGTGAAAGTGTTGTCGTTGAGGTTGAGGACACGGAGTCCTGCGTTGTGCTGCACGGCCGTGGCCAGCGCCGTCACTCCCGGGTGGTTGATGCCGTTCTGGGGCATGTGGACCTCCTCCAGGCTGCCCATCAGCTGACAACAGCAAACACAGCGTGGGTCAAGAGGCGGCATATCCAAACTACAGTGTAGGTAACGTACAAGCAAAGAATACCTCACCATATACTTTATAGGGATTCATGAGAACAGGTTCAATAAAATAATCTTCCAGTAGATTAGGACTGCACGATATGGTAAAAAAAAATCATATTGCGATTGCGATATGATTCACCATTAGTGGGAATGATCTTTATTGCTTCACAATTTTCATTTTCACTGAAATAACTATTAAAATCATGATGTGACATTTGTTGGGGTCTGTACCAAACAAACCAAAAAAATGCATAGGCCAGGGCATCTCTGCAGCACTTAATTTATAATGGTGTTATACATTTACATTTACACATTTTACCCATATCAAAAAATAGCAGCTCCTGCGATTTGGATATTGCCCTTGAGCATATTGCGATTTTGAGAATATTTTGATGAATTGTTCAGTACTCCCTACAGTAGATATTATAATACTATAAAGAACTGTTATTAGCATCAACACATAAGTAGTCATAAGGTAAAGTATTCGTTATTAAGCTATGTAAAACTACTGGATTTGTGGAATGTACGTAAAAATAGGAAAGTAGGGTTGATGAAAAGATGAGGGGTGGCGCTCATTGGTCAACATGTTGAGCAGCATTGGATGTTAGGTGGGCGCAGAACACAGACAAGTCGTCGGGTCGACTCCTGAGCCACCAGGTCAATCGGATATTCGACGATTTGTGGTTTAAAAAAAACAAAGAAATGTGTTTCCAGCTTTACATGCCATCACGGTAAATGGCTTACGGAAGCAAGTTGAAGTGGCGGCCGCGATAGAGCCATAGGCTAAATCCAACCATAACATTAGAAGAGAACCAATGTTTAAAATAACTGATGGATATTAAACAAATATTCACACTCCTTAATAAAGCCGGAAGCGAAAGACACAATCAGTGGTCCAAGTCACTGTGGGTCTGTTGGAACCTGACTGGGGATCACCTCTCTATTTCCCTCTGCTTTCACACCATTGCTTCGGCTTTTCAGTTTTAATCTAACACCAGTAGACCCACCGCGGACTGTCCCATTAGTTCCCTGCTTAAGATAGCTTTATTACGGAGCGTTAATAGCCAATATCTTTCTAACTTTTAACTTGCGTTGATTGATTTACATGTTGATTGATTTGAAGTTGTGTTGATTTAATACTTGTGTTGCATACAACCATGCCAATCATCTGCATTCAAAACAAGACTGAGTTAAGTTAACAGCTCGTCCAGATCTTTTTACAATGGTCGAGATTATTTCGCCGCAGCACTTGCCTGTCAAGGTTTTTTTATACGTTGGTCTGTCATTAGATCTAACATGAAATCTCCTCTTGAAGCATTAGTTCTCTTGTAATAATTATGTTCTCTTTTCCATGATTACGGTCATGACATTCCTATATGTTAAGCCTCTATATCATGTTTAATTAGGTTTTAATAATGAACATAAAAAAAACAACAACCTGCGATTGTTCGAGAATTCGAATCGACTTGGAACTCTGAACGACGATTCGACTTTTAGGGTACAGCTCTAATTCAATCCCCTGTAACTTTGTACCTGGAAGGCCTGGGCTAGTGCCCTGGCCCCGTCGTTCTCCAGACGGTTCCTGCCTGCAATGAACACCTTCAGTCTGAGGGGGGCGCCCAGGGCACTAGACTTCTTATGGCACTCTATCAAAGCTGCAGCCAAAATCTGAAAAAAAACATTTTCACCTTTAAATAACAATAAGAATTTTTGATAACAATATCATTGTGATTTTCTTCGATGTCCCCAAAGAACCACGGTGGATGGTCATCAGGGCGACTGACCTTGCCCCCTCCGATGCCCATTCCACAGTTGTTGAGTTTAAGCTCCTGCAGCGTGTGGCAGGAGGTGCTCTTGAGCAGCCTCTCGATGGCCTTCACCCCATCGGGGCCGAAGGCGTTGTCGCTGAGGTCCAGGATGCTCAGTCTGGCCCCGGCCGCCATCACAGCATCGCCCAGAGCGTTCTAGGACCCACCGGCAGGGAGGGAAGACACTTATACTATACTGCATGAACAAATACTTCCGTCTCAAACAATGATTAGGAGTGATGTCCACAGTACACAATAAAATGGTTTTGGGATTTCTCTTGGTGACGTAGGATTTTAAGGGAATTAAATAATCAGATGAACCAGAGCACTGATTGAGGCCACACATTTATTTGCAAACACCCTGTACAAGAAAAAGATTTCTGAAAAGGATAATCCCGATAGTGTAGTGTAGGAGATTCCATTAAAAAAACATAAGGGGCCAGATATGTTCAACTAGAAAAAGATCTACCAAAAAAGTAATTGCAAGTATGTGTAATGTATCATAACAAGACTGATATTTAACATGAACGTTGGCTGCTTCTAATGGACTGTATTGGAGGGTGACAGAAGCAGGATATTACCAGAGCAAGAGGGATCTCTGAGCGTAGCCGGCCTGTGAACATATCACTCCAGTAGCAACACTGAGGAAGGGAGATAAAGTAAAACAATGATAAGTAGCGTTAATAACATCGTAGCCAAAGTAGGGCTGAGTGTTGTCTTTTCCTGGTTTTAAAGGCTGCAATACAGTAAAGTGAAAAAAAAAACTTTTAATGTGTCATGTATTCAATTCACACAGGAGTATACAAGAATAGGCCTCATCATGTTATTTTATATAGACTATTTATTTATTGAATTACCAGAAAACATGTTATATTGTGATCTAGATTTTAATGACCTGTAACGGGATAGAGGTATTTGGCCATATCGTCATGCCCTAGGCCAAAGGTATTTGGTGAGGCTCCATTCAACATTATTACAATGGTTTTATATTGAGCCTCACATCATTTTGTTAAACACTTCAATTAAAAATGTTGCTATGATGTGGACTCCAAAACAAAATGTTAACAAACAAGACTTGTTAAAAACCGGCAACATTTCGCAGCATTAGTCTCAAGACCCTTGAAGTCAAGATCAGGCATCAAGCAACTGTCTAGTTTCAGGTGTTTAATAATGATTAAATCAACGAAGAGAAATGGGAGAAAATGGGGAAACATTAGATAAACCATGTGCAACCAGTCCTAACCTTAAACTGGCTCTTGGTCTCGAGAGCCCTGGCAATGGCCTGCGCAGCCTCCACACCGATGGTGTTTCCCTCAAGCCGCAGAGCCTGTAGGCCCTGGAAACCCTCAATCTCCTTCACTATCTCCTCCACTGGAGAGAGGGAGGGGAGAGACAGACAGCAGCAAAAGCAGGCACACATTAGTCAAGTTAGGGATAGGGACAGGTTCAAATAATAATCACACACAGGTGAATGTTGAGCATAACAGTTCATTATCATTTAAGTATAACATAATATATTAAATATAATGGCTGACTGCTAAAAATCAATGTAAACATCGCTCTACAAGAAGAACAGAAATTGCCAACTAAAGTAGTAATGAACTAAAGTAATAACTAAGTACTAACTTTTATTTTATTTTATATTTTATTCATCATTAGTAGTTTCCATTAACCTGGGCTGCACCCATCCTGATTTTAATGCAGTTCATTAATATTTGGCCATTTAATTAATGGTGACCATTCCATAACTATACCCTTTTTATGGGTACTAAAATATTTGTCCGACATGTGATACTCACCAGACTGTGCATTGTCCAGCTTTCGTCCTTGGCCCTTGTAGCTCAGCTCCCCCTCCTCTACTCCAGTCTTGGCCAGGGAGTCAGCCAACTGTGCAACAACATCTGTCGCCATCTGGGCACCTGACAATTCAAACGTGTATTCTTTTAAATGGGTTTCATGAAAGCTATGTTTCAATTCTTCTTCTTCAGTCAATAGGATATAAGTTGCAAGGACATTTTAAATCAGAAAAGCTGTGGGTTCAATCCCCACCGTCCACAGCCTACCTGTCAGCATTTCTAACTCTCTCTGCTGGCTGTTCACCAAGTAGGCAAACATGTATTGGTTGGATAAAACTGTCTTCTAAATAACACAATTGTTAATTATAGGCTTACTGTCTAAATCAGCCATTATGAAACTTATGTTAACTTAATCACATAGCTAAATTGTAGAAGTGTATTTTTTTAAATAGGAAATTAGGTTGTTAGAGGAGCAGTTATGTCTAAAGAATTGAATGAAATACAGAAAGCAAACACTACATAGCAAGTATATTACAGCACTATATGCAATGTAAACAACATGGAAATTCATACAAACTGTATATATTTATTGGTTGTACGCTGATGAACCCAACATAAAGTAAATGGTGATCATTTAGATCAACAGCATCCTATGTGGACGCACGTGTGTCCCACAGAAAGCCTTTAGCAACTCAACAAAACACATGGAAGAGCTGACATTGCTGTTTACACATAGCCCTGACACCGGCTAACGTTAGCTAAGCTATCATGCTATCATGTCAGAAGCTCATTAGGTCAAGCATAACACAAGTCTAAACAATAACAGAGGCATATCAAACACCATTGCAGTGTGAGATGAGTGTCGCTTTAGTGATATTATATGCTATTTTGCTAGTAATGTGATGGTGAGTGTGAGTGGACGTGGGAGCAGCTAGCTAGCAAGCTAACACAGGTCTCTGAATGGTGGGGCAAGTGCATCACACGCTCGCATGGCCCTTCCAGTTATTTCTATTCATTTCCAACGGCGACACAATCGCCAAAAGGGGGCCCGGTCTCTTGGTTACCTTCCTATCCGACCCTATACCGAAAGTAAACTGACTCTAACGTATCGATTCAAACTCACCGAAAGCAAAAGTGTTATCGATACTTCAGCGACGTTGCGCTAGCAGATATATTTTCGAGTGTCGCACTCCCGCTCACTCTCACCTAACGCTCGAAGCCACGCCCACCTCGCGCTCTGCATCATGGGAGTTTCAACACGCGTTGTTTTTTTGTGGTTTTTTTTCAGACAGCGACGGAAATGCCCTAACAACATGTGTTTTTTCAAATCACACTTTTTCACCCGATGTGCTCGCCATAAGTTGAATCTCCTAATAAATAAATAAAATACAAAAAAAATAACGATTAAAAAAGTCGCTCCAGGACCCCGCGGAAAAAGGGGGCGGGAGAGGAGGAGGATATGGAGGAGGAAGGCGCTTGACAGCGCTTGGGCTGGAAATCGAAACTCAATCTTTAAAATCAAGCAAAGACACATATTTCACAATGTGGCTGACTCGGAAATGATACCTAGGCCTCGGTATTGCTACTACTTGAACTCAACCTCTGTCTCAAACGACACGTCTGCTGTCGTCCAAGCGGAGATCTGCGGGTAAAAGTCCGCCTCAACTTGTGGACGTGAAGCGCGGAAGAAGAAGCAGAAAAAGGAGAAGAGGAGGAAGAAGAAGAGGAACAGGCGACATGTGTGTATTGTTCTGCTCAAGTATGAAGTGAAGCGGTATTTCTTATATGGGTTATGATCGGGTTATGATATGGTTATGATCATCATTTGTAGTGACTCTGGTGGATGGGGGGGGGGCTGTGTGTACATCAAAGGGACAACAGATTAAATATAGAGAAAAAGTTATGTCTGTCTCTGTCTCTCTCCATCAAAGTGCATTTCTGCAGTGATCTCTCTCGCCCCTCAGTGTACAAAGATGGACTCGGAGAGGAAGAAACGGAAGGAGGCGATACGAACGGCCCTGGCGTTTATAGAGTGAGGACAAGTTGCACTTTATTAAATTCCCTTTTTTTGCGCTTTTCATGTCTTCATTTGTATTTTTAATTTGTATTTTCATTATAGTTGTCTTGTCTTTTTCTGTTTCTCCAGGTCCCCTCTTCCTTACCCAGACGCCGACGGCTGCACGGTACAGACCCTATATATATATACAGGAAGTGTTTTTGTTGTTTTCTTGTTGTCGTGTCATTGTTGTAGCGATGCACTCTTCACACTTCTGGTTTATCAACTTGCCTCCCCTCCTGTCCTCCTCCCTCTGCCTCCCCTCCTCCCCATCTCCCCTCCTCCCTCTTCACCTCCTCCCCTCCTCCCTCCTCCCCATCTCACCTCTTCCCCTCCTCACCACCACCCCACACCCCCACCACCGCACACCCCCACCACCCCACAACCACCCCACAACACAAACAGGGGGGCCCCCAA
>JAOPJI010000079.1:134541-149528 GCA_027122695.1 Merluccius productus
GTGTGTGTGTGTGTGTGTGTGTGTGTGTGTGTGTGTGTGTGTGTGTGTGTGTGTGTGTGTGTGTGTGTGTGAAACCGAGCCAAAGCAAATATCACCATATCAACAACATGTATTGATGTGAGGTGCTTCAGTCTTATCATTGTGATTTAGTTCCATAGTATCATAACATAGTAACATAAAACACAGTTCATGTGTTTTACAGAATCACACTTTCAAGTCATAAACTAAATATTCGTTAGACTTTAGCTGCAAGATAAACATCTAGGGTTAGGGTTAGTTACTGCTGTTATTGAGACTGATGATATCTTGGATGGCCGACAATGAGCGACAATGTGTCCTTTTTTTTTCTTTATGCGAGATATCTGGCCTTTCTTCTTTGGTTCCCTTCGGTGAGATGCCACAAAACGCCCCATCAGTGGGGCCTTCTGCTTCTGCTCCCTCTCCCAGGGGGACATGTACGCGGACACTAGCCAGCCCCTCAACACAGAGCCCACTTTGTGAGCGAGTGGAGGTCAGCCTTTCCTTTCCTTTGTTGTGGTGTCCCTCTCGGCCAGAACTACATGCAACCACGGCCAACACAACCTTTTACCGTGACGAGAGCAACAGCGTTGTTGTTGTTGTTACCACGACAGCCGTTCCTAGGGGTCTGCAGCGTCAAGCTTCAAGGCTATACACCATGTAACGGTAGCCTTGTCCTGTCACCTTGTAGTTCAGTTCAAAGGAGGCCCTGGTAAAAATGTCCACATTTTTGTTCATTGTGTTGTGTGCTTTGATTGGTCGGAGCTTGGTGCCTTTGTTGAAAGTGTACAACTTGGGTAGCCTGTAGCTAATAGTGGCTTCTGAAGACCGTGAACTTGAATGAGTCACTGAGTCCCTCTGGACTTTGTGCTGGCGTCTCTATTTTGAACATTTCCTTAGTGTCCCTCATGGAATTTTTATTTATTCGTTGTATTATTTTAATCCCTTCCCTAGTCTTTCCCACCCTACCCACTTTTTTCAGTCTTTCTTCCGGACTGTTTTTTCGACCTCTATCCTTCTCTTTGCCAAGACCTTCCCTTTTCACTTCAGTGTAAGTCTCAGGCCGGTTCCATTATTGCATCAGCGCCGCCTAAGGTTCCTGTACCACTTCCTTGTGTTATTTGAGTGGAGCTGTTAATCTCTCTCCACCTGGCCAGAGTGTCCCATATTCGGCATCTTCCAGAGAAGGAACCGCATTCAAGAATGTGTGACGAATAAAAGGTTGTGGTTAGTGTCCTCCTCCCTGTCCCAATCTTTCTGCTTTTGAAGTGCCTTCTGGCTAGCAGTCAAAGAATGTTGCAACTTCACAGGAACACTTTAAAGCAGGGCAGGGAAAAGGGCAGAATCCAAAGGTTGGTCGGCTGATATGGCCCAGTATAACCACAAAGCTGAGGAGATCAAATGGCCATAGATCTGTGAGTAAAATGTCTGGTAGACATATGAGCTAACCAGCATGCATCAGGATCGTCCATTGTTTTCTTTTTACAATGGAGGCCGCATAACACATTTATATAATAAAACGGTTGTCGTTCAGTTAATTGGTGTCACGGTTAAGGGTGTATTTAACTTCTGCGTCACTAGGTCACTACTTTACTTCTGGGTCGCTATGCCGGTGCTTGCATTTACGGTTCTGCGTCCCAACGTTTAGTTGCCCGTATGCCATGGTGGTGGATGGCGCAACCACAGCAGTTATTTGATACAGTACAAGTATAAATTAAGCTTTACAGTGGCAAGGCAAGAGGATTTAGCCATGATTCATTCATGCTTCTATGAAAAAAAGACACATCTTGCAGATGGGATCTTAATCATGACAGACATTTCTAGTCTTTGTGAATCCTCAGGGGCCCTAATTGGAAAGTGTACAGTCCCATGGCCCCCTTTTGTTTTTAATCCCCTTTGTCAGCACAAAACATCTGATGGGTCACCATCGGCAGCTCCCAAAAGCCTCATTAGCCGTAATCCCACCCTTCCCTAACCTAGCCGCTCCGAGGCTGTCTCCAAGCAAAGTTTCTAATGTCGTCCCCTGGCAGCTCCCGAGCACAGAGTGCTTCGTAAAGCCTGGACTCCTGATCCCCCGTCAAATGAGCAGATTATCCTCCCTGGAAGAGTTAGTCCGAGAAAGGGCGAAGCAGGTAACGGTTAACGGACCGCAGTGGAAGAGGGTCAACAGAGGGCTTAATGTTGACTTGATCTCCTGACCTGTGACAGTCAGACATCTGCACAATGGAGGGGCTTATATCTTGTCAACTTGGTTTGAGTAAATTGAGACTCAGACCCATGCTCTCTGTGCAAAATAAGACGGAACAAATAGTTATTGTTTACCACGATGGCCATAGCAATGTCGAGGTTGTTAAAGTTAATGTGATTTTTAGGGTCATCCATTTGCTACCAGGTTTAAATTGTCATGTTTGCAAAATGTTTTATATACTCATTCATACATTCAGCTTGCTCTCCTTGAGACAGCCGTTTTTAAGTGGTTGCAAAATTGTATTATCAAGATGATCCTTGGCAATTCTACCCCTGCATTGAATAGCATATAGATGTATCCGTCTTTTTCCCAAATCCCCTAAAATCCCATGAAGACGAATCCAAGATGCAAGTTCATTACATTTAAGCCTGTGTAAATGAGGTATACCAGACTAACTCAACTAACATTTTAGGAATGAGTTAGTAAGAGCTGAACTCTTATGAAGCCTCTTGACGTTGCCAAAGTTATTTTCTCCTGTGGATGGGTGCGCTGATGAGTATGATGTACAATACAGTAAAAACACGACCTATGTCCAATGTGGGTCACGCTTTAAGCAACAGGGGTCACGGTTGTGTTGGACAGCTCTCACACCAACCCGTACAAACCCTGTGCTTGTAACACAGCATTCATGCAGCTCGAGATTTCATGAATGTTTTTCATTCTGCAAAACCCCAGTCTTCATGGTTTCATCGCCCATCATTGTCCAAATTCAGTTAGCTTCAGTGATCACAATGTATGCACGTTATGTAATGCTCATTAGCTCTCCCACTAAGACCACTATTTTTCTGGCTTAACGGACTACTAATCCAAGTTGTTTTTCTTTGGTTCCTTTAGTGGAAAAATCACGCCCCCCCCCCTCTCTCTAGTTGCTGCTGTGGGAGTTGTCGATGGAAGGGAATGAAATTCAACACTAGTCCGCCACAGACCCATTGGTCCCTCAGTACTGAATGTTGATTGTCCAATCAAATGGCCGACACTACTCATTTGCATAAAGCTAACTGAAGTTCAACTTTTGTCCCAGCCCCTCAACGCGTCGCAAGCCCCTGCACACGAGCCGTCCCGTAATCCTTTCACGTGTCCAATACAAACTGAATGGGAAGCATGAACACAAGCAAGGACACGGATCTGGTCGGGCCATTATGGTACGTCCACATTGGCTGTTTTAGGATGCGAGGGGACGCACCGCTTCCCAGCATTGGATGCTTGAAAGGCGTATCACTAGGTGGTTACGATAGATGATTGTCAGACGCTCCCCTTATAGCCGGTACTACTTGAACAGCCAGCGCAAACACTTCCTGGCTGCACTTGATTGGACGAACGCTTTCAGTTGTGGGCTGTCTGCTTTTGGATTTCAAACCGGACCAACATGGCGGCTGCCTCACAAACGATGTCATTTAACAGCTACAAAGTACACAGTACCTATGATTGTAGTTGGGGGCCCCCCTCTCTAATTGCTGCTGTGGGAGTTGTCGATGGAAATGCTTAAAACCAGAAAATTAAATTCAACACGAGTCCACCACAGACCCAGTGGTCCGCCAGTACTGACTGACTGTCCATTGTCCAATCACATGCCCGAACGTGTGTGCCTTTGTTCCACCATTTCAACGCGATGTAGCGCATTTGGTTGTCGGGCCGGGCCGGGTGGCATTAATGCCCGCGAGGCAACGCGTTTGGTCTGGCCGGGCCGTTACCGACCCTGAACAAAACGGACAAAATGACTGACGCACCACACCTCTGATCTCTCATTCCTCTAGCTATCATTCATCTATTCTTACAGATATTATTTATTCACATATTCCTCCTTTAACTTAGTCTGCTATCCTATAGTATTTTATTTCACTTTTTTATATATATGCTGCAACCGAAAATATAAAATAAAAATAAACAAATGAAAAACGAAACGGAAAACAACAACATATAAAGTACCAAACAAATCAGAAAAAGATGAAAAAGCACACAACTGAGAGAGAACTGAAACTGAAAAAGCTCTGAGCTATCTCCCAAGCTCTTACATTTTTAGTTGGTTAGTTATACCAACAACCTACATCTGGTGAGTCAGACTGTGTTTTGTTTGTTGTTGTCGTGCCACCATACACTTTGTTTTGGTTTGTAATGTTGCTTATTGGTTGGTTGGTTAAAAGACAGCTGAATAACCGTCCAACCGTTTCTGCCCATTTTGTTGTTGTCTTTGCAGTAAACACGACACGTGCACCTTACAAAACCAATGATGTCATACTTTTACACGTTTTATTTGGCAGCCCCCCCTCATCTTCCCGTGGGCCTGAGACTCACTTGGCATTAGCTGAATATCATCCTCCCACACGTTTTTAGTTTTTCTGAACATGAAATGAAACAGGCCAACATAAAAAAACATTTCTTTTGTGTTCATATTTGCATACCATTTGTTTCATTTCACTTCCTCTACAGCTGAAAAATGTAACCCAACACATTCTTTCCGTGGCATGCTTAACATTTAATAACATCACGTTTCCACACCGCCTCATATAAAGGTTACAACGGACCGACACACAGCTGGCTAGCATGTTTTGGCACTTTCATGAGGGTCCAATCAAGGCATGTTCCTGTGATGTTTTGTCCCACACAAAAGTGGCAGAGCTATGACCAGCTAGCTGTGACACCTAGTCATATAGAGAGGAGGTGATTGACGTTAACACATCTGAACCCAACCTTCTAGTTTCGATGTCCTTTTAGAAGCTATTGATAGGCAAGATAAATCTTTAATAATCCCCAGAGGGAAATTCAGGTGTCATAGCAATGAGAATGAAACATTGGAGAGGTGCATGTAATCGTACAGAGTCTCTCGCTCTCTCTCTGAATGAGAACATAAAGTATGTACAGTTTTTCAATAAATATATTATATACAAGTGTGAATTAATAGTCTCAGTCTATCAATCTCGGTCAGTCAATGGACATAAATGTACATATACACTGTTTGTCTTGCAATGTTGTCTTGAGTAATTCGCTGCTCGTAATTCTTCAAATAATAATAGTAATGGAAATTGTGTGTGTATGTGTGTGAGCCTCGGTAGCGCTGGCTCCTGGAGCGTTATGCTTCCTGTCTCATTGTTGTTTTAAGGCTGTTTCCTGTACACACATTTAGTCCCATGCATTAGAAGTATGGTTCGAAACGGCGTGTGTGTTTGTGTGGACACAAGGGGGAAATTGGCCAACAATCAACATTGTTTCTATCCACCATATGAATTGTAGAGAGCAATGTGTGTTTATTGACCCCTACGACAATGCTCTCTACATGTAGTCACAAAACCAGTGTTAAAACTTGAAAGCTCAGGGCTCAGTCACTCTCTGAAGGGAGGCAGATCGGTGCCGTACACGCGTAGTGGGGCCAGACCAACGATGAGCTGCATGTTGGCTCTTCCACTGCCTTCACCACCTGTTGTCAACAGTAAAGGTGCGTGGGTGGGTGCTCACACACACACGCACACGTGTGGACCAGATGTGTCCAAAGTGCAGCTTTGGACAAGGCTCGCTGTTGTTTTACGCGTTCTGCTTTGTTGTTCCTGACCGGCCACTCCCTCCCAGTTTCCAGAGCTATAAAGATGATCACATAGCGTTGACATGCTGGACCTGCCTAAAGCCCTCCTCCAAGATGGCTAACGCTAACCAGCACTAACTGCTGGTGCTGTGTGACGACTATGGTGCAGTTTAGCTACCCACGGCTGTGGTTTAACGTGTGTGTGTGGGGGTTTGCGTTTGGGCCTTCATTTAACGTCAATACTGTGTATATGCTGTATTTGTGGGCTTTCTATTAGTTTGTGTTTGTATTGGCCACAGTGGGTTCATGGGTTCATGCATAGGTTCTTCACACTGCGGATGCGGCCGTCCGGATAATGAAGTAAAACCTTGGTAATAATCCGGCAGCTGGGTGGGTAAAGAAGCAGGCGCTGCCCACCACTATGTCGAGCCGACCCCTGTAAAGCACACACATTTTGTTATTTGTTCATATTCTATTATGTTGTGACATGGGTTCGTATCTCCTCTCCGGGCAGTAAGCAGCATGGCAGAGAAAACCCCAGAGCAGCTGGCGACGGACAATGAAGAGGGGACGCCCGGCTACAAGCCCCCGGTCCAGAAGAGCCTGCAGGAGATCCAGGAGCTGGACCAGGACGACGAGAGCCTCACCAAGTACAAGCAGACCCTGCTGGGGAACGCCAGCGCCTGCCAAGGTGGGTCTGCCGCGGGTCTGCGGACACCGTGTTCCTATCTAGAACATGCGGTCAGGTGCCAGGCACGTTGTGGGCTCGTGGCGCCGCCGCTCTGTTGTCATTTTTTAATTTGTTTTTAAATAATTGAAGCACGAATGTTGAGAAACATCCTGCACTCATTGAGAGCAGATGTGCTGGTGAAGTGGAAGTGGCTGGGTGGGTTAGAGTCGGTTGTTAACACGCACACACAGAGTGGACTTTGAGCACATTTAGAAAAGCCCATAAATGTGGGGGAATTAACGGTGGTCCCGGGTATGTGGGTCTAGATTTATAGTTGCTTTGCTTTTGTATATATTTTTTTACTGTTGAATCACATGTATTGAGGCTTCAGTTTAAAGGCAAGCTGCAGAACGCATAGGGACACTTAGTGGGACCAAGAGTTGTGACTGCTTTGAAATCGGGTGGCCATGTGACACAACAGTCCTTACTAGGACTGTGGTGTGTGAGAGGAGGATGGTGTGTTTTATACACATGCAGAGTACGACCGCCATGTTAGACCTGCTGCACCAGTGTGGTTCCTGTAACGTTCCCGTAGATATCGTTGTGACGCTGAAGGCATTGGACTCCTAAACCACAGCTATTCAGCTCATTGAAAAGTCAAATTATTATATCATTGTGAAAGGATGGTTTCACAATTATATAATCATTTCACTTTTGGTGATGGTTTATATAATTTGGGCTACTTACTTTATAATGTACTTTGAAATGGTAACCAAAGAATGACACTGAATTGATTGTGAAGTAAAACAAATTCGGTTAATTAGAAATGAACTCGGACCATAGACGTTATCCGTACTACCGCCGCTCTAAATGGAAGGAAGGCAGTTGCCATAAGCATTTGTACCGTATCTTTAGATTTACCTACTGTTTGATTATATAAAATATAATCGTCCTTTCATGCCATGAAGAGAAATGAATGCTCCTAGGTGTGTTATGTCTTGTACACATCACAAACATCTTCCCTTTGGAATGTGCAAAAACCCGTTCTTCCAGTTTATCGTCTGGAGACGTGGTCTCTCCTGGCGCTCCACAGGGCGACGGGAATAACCCGTCTCTGAGGAGATAATAATAATAATAATAATAATAATAATAAAAAAGGTTAGTTATTTCTCCTGCAGAATATTAGCAGGTAAAATGAACATTCAACTGGGTTTATTTCACTGCTTCTGTCCAAATTATTCAACACATCCAGTTGCCATTAAAAAGGTCAGTTTGCGATAAAAGGTTATTTGAATTAAAAATAAAATCTACAATTACAATTGATTTTAATTAGGATGACATCCTAATTCCTGTCTTGTTTACCCTGTATTTTATGAATGCATTATAAATCTCTTCTTGCTTCTCTTGTGGGGGGTTGGGGATGACAGACCTGAGTGGTCCCAACGTGCTGGTGACCAGGCTGACCCTCATGTGTGACACGGCACCCAAGCCCCTGACTCTGGATCTGCAGGGTGAGTGGACGCGCATGCGCATGCGCATGCGCATGCGCACACGCACGCACACGCACACAGTCAAATGAGGTGATTGCTTTTGTAAGCGTGTTAACGAGCCATTTGCTGCTGGGCCTCTCCTGCCCCCATGTGGTCGACGGGGATAACTACAGGCACGGACTGGCGGCCCTCAAGACACAGACAGGCGGCAGGCAGGCAGGCAGACAGACAGACAGACAGACAGACAGACACACACAGAGCGCTGTGCCCCCTGGTGTCCAATGTCATCTTAGCAACGGGGAACTGTTGGAATACTGTCGCCTCATTTGCTTGTACTTGCGTTTTCTGAAATGGACACGTTTTGTACAGTCTGGTACAGTCTCTACATTAACATCCTAAGCACCAATTGTATTTACTGCTATTGTGTCGTTGAGTGCCAACGCCAGTCAAATCCTTCCTACGATGAGTTGTATTAGAAATGTGTTGAATTAGAAAGACGCTGAAATCCTATAGTTCCAGAAATATGCTGGGTTGTTTTTCTTTTTTGCTGAAACTTGTGAAATGTCTGGCCATCAGCTCAATGCGATACAAGCTGACGTCAAGACAGGCATTTTATTAAGAAATCAAATATGAAGCGTTGGTGTTCCAGGGGACCTGCAGTCCTTCAAGAAGCAGGCGTTTGTGCTGAAGGAAGGAGTGGAGTACAAGATAAAGATCAGCTTTAAGGTGAGCGCCGCCCTGGTTACATGGCATGCACTCCATCAGTGGGCGCTCTTTTGAACAGGAAGTGACGTTATGTTGACGTGATGTTGTCGATTGTTTTTTATTTTATTTTTGTGCAGGTCCAAAGGGAGATTGTGTCGGGCCTGGTGTACCACCAAGTTATGTCCAGGAAAGGACTGAACGGTAAGACTGTGACCGTTCATCGGTTTAAACTAAAGTCTCATCCAAACTCTACTCTCCACTACGTATATAGCTGAGCAGCATCTACGCTAACCTCTTTAGGAGCTGCCATTGTTGTTTTTGAACAGTTGCTTCTTCTCATCACACCTAAACCACTTCCAAAAACCATGTAGCTGCCAGTAGTTCCTCTGATTGTGTCCGAACAACTGTTGGTTTCGGACACAATCGCATAACTTGAAGCCTGGCCAGACTGATCTCTAGAGACATCTCTAGAGAGATGAAAAATGTGAATGTTTTACTTTGTTTCGCTTCATATTTGTTTTTCGACCAATCATGAGGCGGGGATCTTTAAGCGTGTGATTGGCTAGCAAACACAAGCAACCAGGGGGCAGTCTACTTCTGCTCCTTCTAGCTTCCCCCTGAGCAGCGACAGCTGTATTGTGTTGAAGGCACTAGAGAAGTAAAGACAACATGACCCTCACAGTGCTCCCAATGGGTGGGGAGGGGGGGGAGAGAGAGACCATCTCCAATATATGCGTCTTCAAATCAACATCTACCTGTGTCGGAGGGCCCCAGCAAAAGCCACTAAGGTGGCCACAGCATATTGCTGTGATGTATTGCCTACATTATTGTAAGGGACTTTATGTTTTACTAATACATCCGTCGCAGGTGGTATTAGGTGTGCATTTATCTGTATGTGTAATTGCTTAATTAATTAACGCTGTTTAAATCCCAGCCGTTGGACGAGGCTGAGGCTGGCTTGGCTAGAAGTGTATTGTATAATTATAATTCAAATGGACTTGAGTACGAAGCGAGGGGGAAAAAAAACAACCCTGCTACATTCACGCCCGGTGCGCGTTGCTCCATTACTTTTTTCTTATTTCCTCTGGTGTGTAGTGGACAAGTCTCAGTACATGGTGGGCAGCTATGGGCCTAAGCCGGGCCAGGAGCTGGAGTACCTCACCCCGCTGGAGGAGGCCCCCAACGGCCTGATGGCCCGCGGCACCTACAACGTCAAGTCGAAGTTCGTCGACGATGACCGCAACGTCCATCTTGCCTGGGACTGGAACCTCGCCATCAAGAAAGACTGGAACTGAGTTCCCTCCTCCTCCTCCTCTTCCCTTTCACTGCCCCCCAACCGCCATCTCTCTCTCGCCATCTTCCCCGTGTCGCCCTCTCTCGCTCTCCGTCTTCCCATTGTGCTGTTTAGGTAACTTCTTTTGTATTTCTTAGTTTGGGAGTGTTTGGTCTTTGCTGCAATGCCATTGGCCTGCATTTGCAGTAGGTCAATGGTGTCAGTGACAAGATGTGCAATCATGGTATCCTGGTTATGTTGTATGTGTGTGTGTATGTATGTGTGTGTGTGTGTATGTATATATGTATATATACACGCCTCCTCCCGAAATCAAAGACTTTGTAAGCCATTTAATCATGTGAGAAAGCAGTCATGTCATACACCCCTAGAACGATAAGATTCTCAACTGTTTGTTAATTATAACCATTTTTAGCCAAGTCAAACAATTCCAACAATTCCAACCCCAAACAAAAGAATGATCTTTTTAGCGATCTTTTTCCCTACACAAACTATACATCATATGAAAGCTGAGACTCTGCTGATTCCAACAGAGGCCAAAGAGGCCAAAAACCATCAATAACCTCTTTTTCTAGTAACAATCACAAATGATGTCTTACCTTTTTGTTGTTTTTGATAATTTAAAACCACCATGAATGGATAATCCAGTGTCTGGGGACCATTTTGAAACCTCCCAATCATATACAGGTAGTAGGTAAGATTGGGTTTCACAGAAAATAGGTCCACTGCCTTCAATTTTTATCGCCACCTGGTGGCCGTATGGTGCAATTGCGATGGTTGGCCTTGGTGTCCTTCACTTCTACTGCCCCTGACCTTTCAATAGAGAGGGGTCAAATGTTGAAATTGAACAATGGGTTCTCATGTTTGTATTGTCATTTTTGCATTGGATTTATTGTTTTATTTGGAAACTGCCTAAACCTATCTCTGAAGAGAATAATGGGATAATACCGGTACATCACCGGTTAACTCTTGATATATCCAGGTAAACTGGTCATCATTGTTGGTGACTACCTAAAACCTTTAATTCATTTCATTTTTTTAAACCCAAATGTATTGTTTTTCACTCTTCCTCAACACGTGATTAGCCGCTGGTCTGTGAGTTGAGGAACACAACAGCTGGTCTGCAAACCCCCACATCCACGATTTTCGCCAGCAGGTATTTGAGCTGCCGGCGTGGCCTTTTATGACATGGAAAACCCTTGCGAAAGCTTGAACCAATAGAAACCGAGCCGTTTGCCTTCAGAACATACATTTTTTTAAATGTATCAGATTAAGTGGTGTTACATTAAAAAAACAATTTCTGAAACGCCATGTTTAATCTTGAGGTCAGCGCTATAATGTACCTGTATCCAACATATCTCCAGTACTATGGATCACCATAGTGCCGTTTTGTTTAATATTTCTATCTGGAGTTTGATGCTTACCTGTGTCAACAATAAAGTGTTTGAAATGTGCCTGCATATGGTGTCAAGCATTAATTTGTACCACTATTGGCGTGCTAGTCATAACCGTTTTAATCGGAATCTGCTGCTGAATTGAAAAACGCACAAGGTTTTGCCAACCTCGCCGAAGATGTGTTGACTGATCGAAGATTGTGTTGAATTGTGCCATTGTGTTTCTTTTACAAATTGAAAACCACTTTTAAGTCAACGTATGCTTTAATTAAAAACAATGCATTTGGTGTGTTACAACAAAACATCCAAGCTGATAGAATTTGAGGTTTCTCAGGATGCTCTGGACATTGGCAGTTTCAGCTTCCCTTACGCAGCAAAGCATGCTGTGTGTTGCCATGCAATGCATGGCAACACACCTGTTGCCATGATGCATTTTCTGCATTGGGAGGGGGGGGAGTTAGAAGTCAGACTCCTCCAGTGGCTTTTTCTCCTCAACACCCCTGAACATGTAAATGAACCCAGCTAACCTTGTGTTACGACATGCCCCTGCAGTGTCAACAAAACAATATTACAGGAGCTCTGCTGTCTGGCAGTGTCTTGAGCCTGTAGCACAATTCTATCAATATACTCTGTACTGTACACCGTCTCATGCAGAGCAAGTCAATGTTGATGGAACAAACTAGCAAGTCTCCATTATTTAGTTTTTGACAAGCACCTGTACCCGTGTTCCTAACCCAGTGTCTGTTCATAGATTATGAGGTTAATATCCAATTAGAACTGGCGATAAGTGAAAGTCTTTCCATTAGTGCATCGCTCTGTTACGTGAATCACATCCAACACTGGATTGTTATTCATGACGGGAATCCAAACCACTATTGTAGTGTATTTCAGTAGTAGTAGCAGTAGTAGGAGAGTTTTTACAGTAGCTCAAACACGAGGCATTTCACCCTTCTCACAGCAGTGATGTCATGCCGTGATATGTGCACCTTTTTATTTTCAAGGAACTTGAATTAGCAAGTGCACACTCCGGCAGCTAACGGTAAGCATCCCAACATTTCTAACCAAACACTAAAATCACACCTTGGGAACGGCACCATCTTTGGTAAAACGGGCACCAATTTAGAACCAATCACAAACAGCAATTTCTATAACCTCTGTGTGTCGCTTCTGTTACCATTTAGTTACTCTTCAAAACATGACCCAAACAAACAAACAAACAAGCAAGCAAGCACCATCCTACACAGTGAGGGGAGTCGGATCGAGTACAATAAGAAGCCTGGTCCGCGTGTACAACTCATGGCGTTTGGCTGCCATGGAGCGACGCTGGCGTAGCGGCCATTATCCAGGAGGAGGAGATCCCGTCCTGCTGGGTCTCACTTGCCGCTCTTGCGTCCCTTGTGGGAGGAGTGCATGTTGACCTTGGTCTTCTGCAGGCGTGAGAAGATCTCCTTGAAGAGCGCCTTGTACTCGGGCGTGTTCTGCCCCAGCCGCTTGTCCACCTGCTCCACCTGCCTGCTGAGGCCCTCCAGGGCTTCCGGGGTGGAGGGGGGCGAGGGTGGGCCGGCGCAGGCACCTCCAGCATCGCCGCCGCCGGCGCTGCTGGGCCCCGTTGCAGAGGCGCCGGCCGCCATGCTGTAGTCCTTCATGGAGGGGTCCCGGGACACGGGCCGGGAGGTCTGCACGCCGGCGTGGCACAGGCTCTCCTGGTGGCGGCGGCACTTGGCCAGCAGCTCCTCGTACTTCTCCAGCAGCGTGTGGTACTGCTCGTCTACCTCGCTCAGGATGGACATGCCGCGCCTGCCGCGGGCCGCGTAGCCACCCTGCCGCCGGCCCGCCGCTTCCTCACGGCCCGAGATGGCGTTGAGCGCCGTGTCGCTGCAGCTCTTCCGGACGTTGATGCTCGCCGCCTGCTGATCCCCCGCCATCCCGGCCCCCGCTCCCTCCTGCGCTCCCCTCCTTGCGCCCCCCTCCCCCAGCTCCGTCTCGGGCGTGTCGATCTCCGGCGCGTTGGCGAGGAGCGCGTGCTCCAGGCTAGCGTCCGCGCCCCCGGCGTCGCCGCCGCTCATCAGGAAGGCCCGGGAGCGCCTCAGCTGCTGCAGCTCCAGCAGCTCCGCCTCCAGCTCCCGGAGGCGGAGCCTGCAGCCCTCGGCCCCCAGGAGCCGCTGCTCCAGACGCTCAAACTCCTGCAGGGCCGCGGCACACTCCCGCTCAGCGCCCTCCCGCAGGCCGCGCTCCGTCGCCATGGACTCCCGCAGCGCCGCCAGCGACTCCTGCAGCCGCTGGTTCTCCTGGTCGGCCGGGCGCTGCTCGGCCAGGTCCACGCTGCCGGGGTTGGCCACCAGAAAGCCATCCTCGTACCTGACGCATGCAACACACGACACGGCGATGAAGGAGAGCGCGGTCTTGTTGTTCTGCATTTTTAATAACATGCTGAGTGAGTAGGAATGAGATTCGCGCATTGCACTTAAAGGCCAAGGAGACAAGTGGAAGTAAATGTTGATTGCACAGTGTAGTGGCTACAGAATAATGACGTCGGTGTTAAGTTTGGTTCCTTATAAGCCACCGGGCACGAGAATCTTGCTGGCAAATCGATTTACGGCACAAAGGAATATGTATTTCAAAGATTTGTTTTCATACGCATTCGACAAGAGTGCGTGGAGGTGTGTGCGGTTGACAGCTGGTTCAAGCAGCTGCACCTAGTCCAAGTCACTCTGATGAGACTCTGGGGCTGGGTGGGGCTGCACACCTACGGTGCACGAGGAATCACGGCACACAGGATAGACCAGCTATCGACGCACACATTTAGGGAGAGAGCCACTGTCATGGCAGCGTGTTCCATCTGCTCTGGCTTGTGACATCTTGTCAGATCTCTGTGTGTCGGAGGAGCCCAGCAAAGCCACTGGCGGTGGCGTGCGGCAGGGTTGACTGCCACAAGAGTGTGTGTGTGTGTATGTGTGCGTGTGTGTGTGTGTGTGTGTGGAGGACTTTTAGTCACCTGGGGGCGGTGCAGAGCTCCTTGAGGCAGGGGAAGGAGTGCACCGTCTTCCTGCGCTCCGTCTTTTCCCGCCGCACCCGCAGCTCCTCCAGCGTGCGAAGCTCCTCCACGCGGGACGTCAGGCTGTCCACCTGACCCTGCAGGGCCTCCGTAATGCCCGTCAGCCTGGAGAGAGACACACACACACACACACACGATTGCCATCGATTATGTTACATCATTTGCTCTTTCATCATTGTACTGTAAATCTCTAAGCTCTGCTAAGCTCAATGTTGTGACCATGCAAACGAACAAGAACACTGTTACAAAATAAATAAATGCATAACTGCTCTCATTCAGCAATAATCTAGTTGGCCATGGACTAAAGGCTCACTTATAATCTAGTAATCCTTGCTTGTGGTTTTGAAATAGTCTCTAGTAGTTTGCGTAATGCAATTGCACATTGCATTTTGCAAACAATTACTAACCCTATGATTTTTAATTCACCCAGAACAGAAAATTAAATGTAACTTGTAAGATAAACGCTATAGCAAGAGTGGATGGCAGGTAGAATCACAATGTCGTGTGTGTGTGTGTGTGTGTGTGTGTGTGGGGGGGGGGGGGGCGGGGGCGGCCCGGGGTTTCTTCTGGGGCGGGGCCTTGCTCTCCAGCGGGCACCTCAC
>JAOPJI010000079.1:149628-166769 GCA_027122695.1 Merluccius productus
CTCTCCTCTCCTCTCCTCCTCTCCTCTCCTCGCCCCTCTCTCCTCTCCTCCTCCCCCCTCTCCTCTCCCCTCCCTCCCCCCCCCCCCCCCTCTCCCCTCTTCTTCCTCTCCCCCTCCTCCCCTCCTCCTTCCTCCCCCCCCCCCCCAACCCCCAACCAATCATCTCCTTTTCTCTGTATTTGTGTCCTTGTTCTTCACCCCAATGTGGGCCTGCCAGGGGGTTAGGATGAGGAGGGAGGGGGCGTGGCCTGGCCTGGCCCCACCCCCCCCTGACACAGTGCAGGCTTCTCCGACAGAACAACACCACTCGTAGAGAAACCTCTGGGGCTGAGAGGACTCGCGTACCTCCAGGTAAGAAACCAATCATTTTAAATGTTCCTTCTCCTCGTCTGTCACTGTTCTCAAGAGCATGATGCCTAAAAATCAGCCCAGAGTGTGACCATTTCAAATGTATTTGATGACTGGCGATAAATGGCTTCTATCACCAAACTTGCACTTGCATGTAGTGTAGTTGACTTGACCTGTGACGACCAAAGAGACCGCTTCGGGCGTCTATGCTAGTCCAAACTCGCGTTCAAACACAGAGGCTGACCTATGCCCGAGGAGAATGTCAAGAATGCTTTTAGTTTTTCTTTTTTTGAGACACAACATATATGTTGGCCAGCCTCACAAACGTGTAAGGTGAACAGCCATGGTGTGAGCCAAGGAACACCCAGCCCTGAAAGATGACACACTGAGTATTATGTGCATGCGTGTGCGATATTTATGGAACCGGTGGCTTGCTAAACTCGTTGGTGTAGACTTCACGTTCATCGTACCGCCATGGAACATCTGCCTGTGGTAAAACTATTCACAAAAACAATGTATTTATGAATTATTCATTAAATAGACAAACAACTATTAAAAAGTGAAACCAGTTAAAAACAAAGAAATGTACGAGGTAAAAAAAAATATTGCTATATATATATATATATACACACATACATACATACATACATACATATATATATATATACACACATACATACATACATATATATACATATATATATACACACATACATACATACATATATATACATATATAAAAACAAAACAAATCAAGATAGAACAATTAGCTGAATCAATAGTTTTGGCCTCTATTGTTTACCGTCTTTAACCACATACATGGACCTTGCTACTGTCGAGCACATCAGCGTTCATTATTGACTTGCTTCATCTCGGGGCTCCACGGAGCTTGAAAACAACTATTTGTAACACTGTAAACCACAAGGGGCTTGGCGCGCCATGCCCACATGGAGCAGTCTATATACTGTCCAGTGTGTCTGAATGGGGAGGAAACCGGACGACTCTCTGGATGGCAGCACAGCCTGGGAACATGGGCCTGGCCGCCGGTATTTGTGCCTGAACAGCAAATTGCTGCTGACAACACACACACAGACACACAGTTCCCCTGAAATGCTCCCAGTGGGTTTGTAAATCATGAGAACCCAACCCCACCCACCCACCCCACCCCAGTTGTCTAGCTGTCTCCACTGCCAACAAGCCAGCTGGCAAAATGCCCATGAGTAGATCCTGACACGTTAAATGCATGTCGAGCTAGGCTGGCAAGCTCGTGGCTCGTCCACCATTTGCTTTGGGTGGCTCTGAACTTGATGTTGTCTGTGCTGTGCAAAAAAGGGGACTAGTGTCAAAAAAGACAAGGTGAATAATGAAAAGGGATTTCAGAAAGCTGAGTTCAAGGTAATGAGTCACACGTCCCATGACCTTGCCTTGGTGGTCACAAAGGCCTGTGTGTATGACACATGTTCATCATCAATTGAGAGTCAAGGTGAGGTCTGTGACGGCAGCACTATGGCCATCTCCAGTAAGATGAGATGAGGGAGGCAGTATTGTTATTGTTTCCTATTTGCAGGAGTTTCAATGCTGTCAATGTACTAAACAAACTGTGAACAAAAGAAAGCAAACACTTCTTTGTATGTCAAATCCTATACACACACACCGAAGACACCTGGCAAAAAAAAAAAAAAAAAGCTTCAGATGAGCACACTCCCATGTAATATATTCCTGCCTAAATTCTGAGAAATGTACATAATTAACTCTTGCCCTCCGTCAGTAAAGCTACTGCGGCCGCTTGCTCTGTCTGTCCCAGCAGGATGGAGGCCAGAGAAGAGGCACTGGGCCTCCTGAACAAGCTGTGGGTCAAGCTGCAAGGTCTGCCCAACGCGGATCCCATCGAGCTGGGGGCCTTCTTCATCCTCTTGGCCTTCATCCGTGAGTTCTGTGTAAAACGCCTTACAGGGAATCCACCTTGGATCCATCCTCTGATATGTTGACATACATTATAGTGAGTGATCTGATCCGATCCTAACACGTGTTTATCCCCTCTTGATGTCCCTCAGTGCTCATCACACTGATGATGGTGCTGACCTGTGTTTTCTGCTGCTGCTGCAAGTCCGGCACCAAAGGAGCTACGCGGGAGGCAGGCGAAATATTCTGAGGACCAACTCAACGGATCCATGTCTCGCTCACTCTCTCTCTGTCCTTCTATCAACGAATGAGGACCCTTGGAATGTGAGATCCAATCTCAAATGGGTTAAAATACCGGGTCTCTCAATAGCACATCAAAAGCAGAGATGACTTTCTCTGAGGTCGTGGCAACACATGCTTGGGTGAATGTAATGCCAAATATGGAGACATGTAGACACAGGCGTTTTATGTGGACAGTACTTGCGACTCATTGAGCGTGCGCGCCTCATGCAGTGTGAAAGGTGGCGTTAAGAGGAACCCAGCCCTTGATCAACACTGCCACTGCTGGCAAATACAGACAAGGATGTACTGACATACATCCATATATGTGCACGCGCACGCACACGCACACACACACACACACACACACACACACACACACACACACACACACACACACACACACACACACACTTTCAGGAGAATCAACATTCCGACATTTCAGAGGTCAAATAACGCTGCCTTTGACCCGAGATGGGTGGGGCCCACACAGGTCCCTTTGTTAATGAGCTTGGGACGCGGTGTATGTATACGTGTGTGTTAGCTTTGACTGGGGCGTGTGAGTCATGCTGTGCCCTGTGGTTGGCTGTGGTGCAGGTGGCAATAGGACGGAGGAGAGAGGCAGGGGAGTTGTTATTGGGGGGGGGCAATTATATCATGATTCCAACAATTTCTTTCCAATCACTAATTGAGGGCTAATAGGACAGTGTTTGCAAAGAAAATCAATGGCAACCACACTATACTACTAACCAAAACAATACTGGTTGAAGCAACAGGTGTTTCGTACATGATTAAATAAGGATTACAAAAAAGAAATGCCAAGGGAAATGGCAGCGCAAAGAGATAGGCCACGAGGAGTGAGGAGTAGTGAGGAGTAGTGAGGAGTGAGGAGAATGTAGTCAAAAAGTCAATGCTCTTGGGAGTTGATGTTAGTTGTGCTAACCAAACAAAAGCTTAAATGTTCAACTCTGCCCTCTGCTGTATGTAAATAATATACAAATAATGTTTATATTGAGGACTATTAAAGTTTGGAGTATTGTAGATTTTCAATAGACATCTGTCAATTATTGATTTGATTGATTTGATTTGATTGATTTTAGCCAATCTTGTATTGTTTAGATTTGTGTGCGTATGTACAGTATGTACAAAAAAGGGAATTAAACTTAAGAGAGTCAGTTTACTTACCTTTCCTGTACGCAGAAGGACACCATGGCCTCAAAGTCTGTGATTCCCGCTTTGTCCATCTCCTTTTCAGACCCACGCTTTTTCTACAACAAAATGTGTGTGAATAATCATCAATAAAGCTTTATAATAAAGATTCATTGACAAACGAGTTGAGGACTGTCTCCAGTGGACCAACAGTGGTGCCCACCTGCTTGCGGGCGATCTCCTTGCGGATGAGGAAGTTCATCTGCTCCTTGTCTTTGGGAGAGTAGTAGGTGCGACAGGAGGAGGGAAGCCCGTCTCTCCCCGCTCGCCCGGACTCCTGGTAGTAGCTGGCCAGCGACTTGGCCAGATTCCAATGGGCGACAAACCTGCACAGGTTTCACAGGGGATAAAAAAGACATGAGCACAGACATGCATCGTGCATGTGCACAAGCTAAAGTCAATCGAAGCAACAATTTTATAGAAAGGTGAAACAGAATTAAATTCAATTTTCACCGTTGTTATGATACATCATGTGTATAGAATCATTGGGAATAAAAACATGTCTCTCTTATCAGTCTTTCCACTGGTAAGAAAGGTGGACACTCCTCTAGCAGAACAAATCACAACAATTGAACAACAAGGCATCTTTCAACATATTAAATCTATTTATTAAACCTGAACTACGCAACGTTTTCAGTCTTTATCCTAGTTATTATTACTTTATTTGGGTGCAAGCTGTGGCATTTCACTGTGTTCCAAAATTAGATTTACGCCTTTTGGATTTGGAGGGGGAAAAAAGCCTGGTTGGATAGAGCCATGCGATTAATTCTTAAGACAGTTCGGACACTTTATTCACCGTTCACAGTCAAAAAACACTGCAAGAAAGGTCATAATTGTCTTGTCCCACCTAACGTTAGCCTTGTCCACACCCATGCCAAAGCTAATCGTGGCTACGATGACCAGCACCTTGCCCTGCATCCAATCACTCTGGACCTCTGTACGATCTCCTGCCGGCAAACCTGGGACAGCAAAAGGATTACAATATAATGTGTTCATTCACTGTGTGTGTCACTTCTCCTTTGTTATCCATCAATTTGTCTGATTCTTTGTTATCCATTTAGCTTCATAATAGATCAGGTGAGTAATACATATTATATAGGATAATATAATAGAAACTCTGACCTGCATGGTAGGGCTTAGACAACACTCCGAGTCTGGTCAGTTGATGGGCCACGGTTTCACAGTTCTCTCTGGTCCGACAATACACAATCCCACAGCCCTACTCCCACAGTACAGTGAAAGGTGGAACAAGAGTGTTTTTAGTCTCCAAAGGAGGCCTGCATCAAAACATCTACAGGCTTTTAGGAAGCTGTATCCTGTATTGTGAAAGAAAATGAGGAAAACATGAGGCTAGGTTTCTTGATTATATCCAATGTAAAACAATAGTTTATGTGCCAGTATTTCAATAAAATTCTAAAAGAACACTCCATTGAGTCCAGAAAGGAAAATCAGGCATTACACTTAATGACCCCACATCTCAAGTCTGTTTACACTGGCAAAAGAAATGTAGGCAATATGCCTTGTTCGACCCAGGTTCGATTCCCACCTGCAGTCCTATCATCCCTTCTTTTCTACAGCCCACTTTCATGTCCCCCTTTACTCTCCTGTCCATAAAGGAATACAAGCCCATAAAATAAATAAACAAATAAATAACGATATACATCATTCAGTTCAGTGGCAGATACTTGAAATGAAAGAAGACTTGGTATGGGCATGGGTCCACAATCTCTGGTGGCGCAGCGTAAACCCACCTGCCCCTTGGCCCCGCTGTTCAGCGACAGCGTCTCCTTAACGAAGGCGTGGAGGTGGGCGTAAGGGTCCTCCAGCAGCTCCCGGAAAATGACGTCATAGAACAGGTTGCTGCGAAACACCGGCGTGGTGTACGACAGCACAGAGCGCAGTTGCAGAGAGTCGGCAATGTCCTTCTGGACCTTTTGGGGCGCGGTGGCCGTCAGGGCCACGCAGGGGACCCCCCGCAAGCGCTTGCGAAGGTTGCCCAGCTTGAGGTAGTCAGGTCTGAAGTCGTGCCCCCACTGGGAGACGCAGTGGGCCTCGTCCACCGCCAGCAGGGACAGCAGCTTGCGGGAGCACAGGCCCGTCAGGCAGGGCTGGAAGGAAGGGGACGCCACCATCTCCGGCGTGATGTAGAGCAGCTTCAGCTTGGGACTCTCGCTCTGTAGGTCAGCGAATATGAGGTGCCGCTCGCCTGCTGGGAGCTTGGAATTGATGGAGCAAGCGGGAATGTTCAGCTCCCTGAGGTGGTCCACTTGGTCCTTATGGGAAGGATTGCAAGGGGGAAAGAATGACAATCGGGACGAAAACACTGGCTAATGCTTCATCTAATGGCCCACAGCTTGTGGCCAAATAAAGAGGTTATATAACTGGGATAAAGACTTACCTGAATGAGAGCAATTAGAGGGGATATGACCAAAGCGATGCCTTTAGACATCATCGCAGGAAGTTGATAACAGAGAGATTTGCCCGCTCCCGTGGGCATACATACAAAGACATCTCTGTCACCTAAAAGAAGATGGTTTTATCTGTTACTAACAAGGCATTCGACATTTTCAATTTACTTGCGACTGCAAGCTAAAACGGGTCTGTACAAATAATTTCCATAATTGTAACATTAACATTGCTTCCATTGCCCTGTCTTAGTTACTGTTGCAGGTTGACACTAGCCAGCTAATGCTTGGCTAATCTCACGGAATTATCTTCAGCTATTTTACGAATTGCTCTGGTTGTCACTACCTTTGATGACTGCTTTGACGACATCTTCCTGTAGCTTGGACCTGAAGCTATCGAACCCAAAGTGCGTTTTTAAAGACTGTTTTAACGATGCCATTTGTGATCTTGTGTGAAAGTTATGTAGCCCTCTTGGCATCAAACTTCTCTCAATGGGTCGCAGGAAGATGACATCATTGCTGCATTCATGAACGGCTAGACGCTAGCAAGTGGATTCGGAACCGTCGCGAACCTCTTTCTATTCACCTCAGAGGCATAATATTACTATACTATATTATAAAAATCTAATAATATTTTTTATGTTAAATAAACGTGCTCAAACAACAACGCTGCCAGAAGCCATGTGTTCATGTTTTGCATTGGAAAGAGCAACAACAGCTGTGATTGGACCACCGGTCCTCATGAGTCATGGTATGGTACACGCCTTTAGGATGACGAAGAATACACACAGCAACGTTTTGATTCAGTCAGTGGACCACATCTATTCATTTATTCAAAAGAAAAGGTTTGTAAAAAAAACCTTAGTGAAATCTTATTTTAAAATCTGAAGAGTGCAACTCTGGCATAGGTCTACTGAGAATGTAACGATTATAAATTATATCCTTTCCCCAGCAACCAAAGGTTGCTTTTGGCTGACCGAGTTTGTCCTCTGACTTCTTCCTATCCTCATTTTATATTAATCATTTTAATAATTCATAGCTTGATTTGTGCCCAGCAATTGCATTATTTCAGGTAGCGAAAATGAACTGTTACACCAACCACAGCCCAATAGACCAAACAGGGAACACACATTCATAGTTTGTTTTATTTCTTATTCACAGAAAGTGCATTGTTACTGCAGGGTTAATATTGCACAGTATGTGGTATGAATACTCAAGTGTTCTTTACATGTTATGAAAATACAGGTACATGTGTGTGATCAACGTTTGCATTTAAATTTTAAGTGGGAAAGAGGAACTAGCAACAACGCTAATGCAGCAGCACTGAAGGTGGTTACACAGAGTAGCTATTATATCTTCTGGCCTAATTGTGGTCTTTTACAGCAAAGAATGTCTGGATTATACTGAATACTTAAGATAAGAGTCATGTGTGTCGTCTGATCCCTACTGGAGCAGCGAAGAGAAGAATCAAAAGAAGCGAAAGGCCTTCAAAAGGATGGAGACTTCAGGGCCAGAAGCAGGAGACAGGGCAGAGGCAGTTGGACCTAACGACCGGAGCGCGGATCACCAGGTCCTCGACGATCTCCACCGTGCCGAACAGCGGGTAGAGCTTCTCTGCGCCAAAGCCCTCGTTGTAGGTGTAGATGTGGGCGTGGGTGTCCACGTCGTAGAAGGACAGCTGGCCATGGTCGTGGTCCAGGTGGACGCCCACCCTGCGGGGGATGAGGCCCGGTGGCAGCGCGGTGTAGGGCACGGTCAGGGCCTTCAGCTCGCTGCCGCGCTCCAGTCGCAGGGTCAGGAAGCCCGTGTTGGTGTTCAGGGACTTGAAGCCCTTCCTCAGGGCCGACTCCCGGGCCACGCCCAGCCTCCAGTCGCGCTCGCCGACCTCCACCTCCCAGTAGCGGCGGCCAGAGGCGAAGCCCTCCGCGCCCGTGGCGCACCACCAGCCGTCGAATCGCTGGTGGTAGTTGGCCACGTCGCTCCTCTGGAAGCCGCAGCGCATGCGCTTGTCGTTGCCGGTGATCAGCAGGTCGGGGTTGGCGGTGTCCAGGTCAAGGGTCACTTCCACTGATGTGGTAGAAAAAGACATTGGTAAAGAACCCCATTCAAAAAATGTATTCATAAAATGATATTGTTCATATTCATATTAATACTATTATAATAAAAACAATAACAAGGTACCTGCAGAGTCGGAGATCCACTCCCAAACTGTAGCATAAAGTACAAAATACTATGGTTAGCATTGTTCTATTACTCGGCTGTTTTTAACATTGTAGATGTAACAAAAGCATAAGTGTATAAATCATAGCAGTCTCCCTGCTCAGCTGTTCACTTACTTGAGTGTGGAATGTAGCGGACGGCTCCTGAAGTTTAAAAGAAAGAAGAACAGGAGATCATAAGTCAGTAAATGTACAGAAAACCTTTATGACCTTTCTTATCTGATCAGTCCTATACACACCAATTTTCTGAGTCCTTTGTTTCCAGATAAACCACTGCTGAGGTATTGTCCCCTGTCGAAAAACAGAAACCTGTTAGCGACGTAAAAAAGACAGACTGACCAACATTTGACATGTTATTGAATGAAATGACTGCAGACTACAAATATGCAGTTAACTGTACTTTGTGAGTATGTATACAATAGATCAAGCTTCCATACCTTCTCCAAGCTTTGGCAGATGAGGGTCCACATGACCAGCTCCATAGCGGTCAGCAGGTTGGGCATGCGGCCCCAACGCCAGGCAGAATGCAGGTCCTCAAGCACCTTCGCCACGGGCTCCCCGGGCCACACGCTTTGCTACACACACAAGCATGAGTATGAGTTGATGGTTGATTAGATGGGTCAATTGTTAACCGGATAAGCTTGTTCAAGCAAACCGCACAAGGGAAGTTTGCTGTATTATTAATTTTTAACTATAGTTACTAAAATTATGAAATATATTGGTCCTGCTCTCATCTCACCTCCGGCTGGGCCCTCAGGTCCTTGGTCCAGTTGAGGATGATGGTTTTGGCCTGTTGTAGGCTCTCCTCGTCATTCAGGTCTTGCTCAGTGAGCTCAGGCATCTCTGGCCAGCCATCGCTCTGCATTGGCTTTTTCTGGAGGAGCACAACGTGGTGAAAGGTTCCACATTTCAAGTGTGCACGATTCCCAACAGTTTTGTTTCCAGGTAAATAAATAAATAAATAATAAGTGTATTTCTCTACGGCTCTAATCCGGCTACCTTGCTCTCCAGCATGAAAGCCCACTCCAGGATAAAAGCCTTGCAGAGCAGAACGGGCCAGGTGTCTTCCTGGTTCCAAACCTGTTCCAAAACCCCAGACCTCTGCAAGAGGAACATGCAAGGAAAACAGCCGTAGAAGTAAGCATTGCTACACACATTTCTATAAATAAGACTAAAAACCAGCAATCCAGTCCACTGTTGATGTTGGGTCAGAAGTACACTCTACTTGAAGGTTGTTGATTATTATGGCTAGGACATCTTGCTCGTGAACATGAGCATCTCTTATACACTCGACTCTACCCACCCTATGTCAGGGTTAACCAATAAACAATGGTCAATGAAGGTGTCATGCACTGTCCTAACCAATAAGCAAACCTTACAAGGTCACGCTCTGGTCACACGTTGCTGATGCTGCAGTTCACTCTTTTAACACCACAGTTTTGCTTTGCGGAAAGCCTTCAGCCTTTGACCTTCAACTACAGAGTCAAATATAGCTACCGGTAGTTATTTCTCAATTCTCAGATTAGGAGTAATGCTCTGACATCAGTCACTGCTATTTTTCAGCCAGCAGCAGTAACAGTAGCATCCAGTAATGCTACAATAGTGCAGTAGCATTCAGTAATGAATACTGATGCACTCCATCTTGCGGTTGCTAACGCTAGCATTTACCTGGCATACTCGGCTGAGGTCTCGAGCCAGATCCACCACAAACAGCTGGTTCTCCTCCAGGGGTTCCCTCTTCTCATCCTTCGCTCTTTTACGGGACTCCTGTGGATTATAAATATAGCAAAAATAAATTGTTAGGTAGCTGATGGAGAAAGAGAGAAATAAAAAAAAACAGGAATGAATGAAAGCCAATGAAGAGTGGGTTTTGCAAGTAACAACCTACAGAGGACATAGAGGCGACTTGATCAAAATGCACATTGTGCTTTTTTCCCCCCTGTGTAAGCAGTTAGCTGCCAGCTCTCCCGTAGCCTCTGCGCCTCATCTAATATTCCTCCACACCCTCCCTCTGCAATGGCCAGAGGATATTGGCAATAGGCTAAATGCTAATCCCCTCTGTTATCACTATTAATAGCCCCTTTAGGAAATAGATATCTGAAAATGAGCCTCCATTTCGATTCCCATTGAAATAAAATACACCTGTGCATATTTGCTTGTGCATGTATTTATGTTCGCTGTATATCAAGACATGAAAACCTTGAGTTTGGCGGTAATGTTCTTGGCCGGTTCGACCATGAAGTGGAAACATTGCATCATGTTGGCAGGTTTTCAGTGGGAAGCTAGGAGAGAAGGAACATTATACATTAGATGTGATGTAATTAATTATGAATTAATGATACGACTAGCTGGATTGAATTGTCTGTGGGGTTTTAAGTGTCTGGCTGCATTCTATTAATATATGAATATATTCAACAATAAAGTTAACACAAATCGTAACAATGTGCAGTGACCTCTGTTGTAACGCAACGTATCCAGCAGCCGTGTATGGACACAGAGCCGCTGTTTGGGGTTATAACAAAATAACAGCATGTGTCATCCTAGATTCACGTCAATCATTGCCGAACCTAGAAATGAAATAGCTTTCAGTGAGTGAGACAGGAAGGAGACAGAGCTTTGTTTCTGAGCTGTGGACATCTGCTCAAACATGTGTGCACCACACTCACACACAGACAGGCACACACAGACACAGACACACACACACGCACACACACACAGTCACTGTTAAGCCCCCCAGTGAGGACTCGGAGGATGTGGCCATGAGAGAGAGGAGCACTGCTGACCTCTTCTCTCCTCCTCTATCCTCCTCCTCCTCGCTGGTCTGGTTTAGCTCTAGAACTGACAGTATTTGTTTTATTGTATGCACACACACACAACAATTATATATAGAGTCTGTCTGCTTGAGCAAGATAAGGTGTGGTGTATGTTGGCAAACCCCCTCTACTTAGGCTTTCTGCAGTTTTCTAACTGAAAAAATGACACATAGTTAGTGTCAGTTATTATCAGGGAAGGAATATCTGTAATCGTATCAAAATCTGCTTTATATAGCTATGCTACTACAAATATAGTTCTTGTCATCCTACACAGATACATTTGGAAAATAGTGATTCATTATTAGTGAATGCATTTTTCGCCCCTGCAGTTTTACTGCCTATAAGGCTATAAGCTTGTCTCGGGGGAAACATGACTACGCAGGATCCGCGTATCCATGACAGATGAAATCCTCCACTGCGCACAAGGTCTCCAAACCAAGCAGCTCCTATGACTTTGCGGTAGTCTTTTATTATTGACGCAGCATTAAACCCGCACAATACTGCAATATCATTTATATATAACATCATTTATGGTCATGCATTAATATCTATAGGCCTATTGGCATATAATATCCATGGTTGCATGACCCGAAAACTAAATGATTTGGAAATCGGATTGCCATATTAAGACATATTCAATAATACAAATAAAACAAATAGATCCTAAATACTGATGATATATTTAATCCTATTATCCCAGGTGATGCACAACCCTACCTTTGTCAGAGCTTGGAAACGACTTGCTTGGTCCTCCGCCTGCAAAGACTAACTGTCCGCCCGGTGCGTGTGAGTGTATACTGCAGTGTCTGACCTTGTTTACATACAACACTTGGCCACTTCTGGTCGGCCTTCTTCGGCTATTTCCGTCACTGGAAAGGTGTAACGGTACACTCAAGCGGCCATGTTTGTGAGGTGCATTTACCGTCAGAATTAATGGAGGCGGCCACGCTGCCTCATCTGATAGATAAGGCTATTATAATAGGGTTAACACCCCTCCTGAGGCATGAACAACCCCACGTCCTGAAGCAGTTACACTTTACGGTGTCCTTGTTACCGTGTAACAAGGTACCGTGTAACAGTAACTACTGTGCAATAAACAACGTAGCGACATGTAAAAGCATGTAGGCCTGTCCTACTTAATTTGTAATACCATTATGGAACAGCATGCAGCTACACAGTGTGGTTAATACTACATATAAGTACATGCTGTTACAGGTGGTTTGGCCTACATTGCTTATTACGTGTGTAATTACACGGTAACAAGTGACACTGATTGTAAAGTGTTACTGTTAGGTCTTTCACAGCCTGGTTTCCTCGTGTAGATCATGTCAGCTTTTCACTCAAGGCTGGGTCACTGCACTCGACCTTCCTCCGTCTCTGGGTCCCCGAGCGGCCCTGCTCCTGGAGGTCATGTCTGCTCGAATGTGCCTCCCATCCTCCTGAGCCCACTGCTCTACATCCCCATGTTGGGACAGTAAAAGCATGGTGTATGTATCTGTCGTTGCTAGGTCCACGGTTGTCATGCAGAGGGGTCGGTCACAACGTCTTTCCGGGTTCGAGTCCCTGGGCTGTTATTTCAGTGTGAGGTTAAATGATGCTTGCTTGGACGTTGTTGCCCACACCTGGCCTAGGTATATCTTACCTGCCTCTGGAAGGAATGGGACTTTGATCCCTCAGCCCAGGCTTATGTATAGTAAAGAAGTATACATTTGCATACTGAACTGAGGATGACAAAGCTCTGCATGGTGGAACCTGCAGATGTGCTGATGTGAGGACTGCAGAGTCCATCACCTGCTTCCGCAAGAGACTGAAGACCCACCTGTTCAGAGCTCACCTGGACTCTGCTTAGCCTGCGTCCTCTACTAGCCCTCCCCGTCCCCTTCCCATTGAAAAAAACAAAAAAATAATATTTTGCACTTAGTATTTTAGCACTTATCTCTGTTGTATCAATGGGTTAATGTAGCAATTGGGTGTGCTTGAAACATGTGAAATCCTTACTGTACCGATAGCGATTTACTGTTGCACTTTCTTCTGACAAATGTATTGTTACTAAAACAAACTTATTGTAAGTCGCTTTGGACAAAAGCATCTGCTAAATGCCCTAAATGTAAATGTAAAGCGATCCAGGTAAAGTAGCAAGGAAGATGTAGGTATAACAGCAGTTTTTAATCATGCACTCCACGAGGCGCTGAAATGTACTGTTTCAGCCATTTCAGCTGTGTAGCCACCGGTCAAGTATCGAGTATCAAGTATCAAGTATTAAAGACCTTTGATGAGGTCGCAAAGCGACTCTTTAATTCTAGACATGTTTCTCTTAGCCTCATGTCGGTGATATCCCAGACACAATTATTATATCACCTTTCTTCTGCTCAAATACAAATCTGCCTGTCCTGTTTATGTGCCCTAATACCATCTCCTACTCTGTGAGGGATGCTGCCTCACTCTATGGAGAAAGGCTTTTTGGCCTATAGTGTTACAGTACCACAGTTGGCCGGTGGACCAAGTTGGTTGTGAATATTTTATGTTTTTCCCGCTAGGAAAACACGGTATAGGCCTAGAGTACAATAATCAAGATCATATCAAAATTATGGACCAGATAATGGACTGCTGTAACCATTTGAAGGCTTATCGATTCGACTTATACTTCTCCTTGACTTAAGTGACATTTCAATCAATTGTTGGCAAGGGAGCATCCTAGATAGAGCATCTATTTTAAATGCCATAAGCGTCTTGAAAAAAAACATTGTGTGAAATTGTAAACCAAGTGATGTGTGTAGGCCTATTTTTAGTACCCAATTCATTAAAACAAGACGACAATAGTATACTATAGCCTAATAAAAGCACACTTCAGAGGAGTTTGTTTTTTTGGCGATGACAACAAAGCTTTTTCATTAGTGTGGTGCTCAAAGATTGGAGGTTATAAAGCCTGGTCTCTAAATACAAAGCCCTTCTGTGACAAGTTTCAAACGCCACCTATACTTAGGCCTAATCTCTATCCCTAATTAGTCGTTTGCAAGTTAACAACAAGTCTATAATTAAGTAGGGGGGGCTCATCCTTTTCGAGGTATAGCTCAAGGGATTACTAAAACAGAGACATTTTTTGTCTCTTTTCAGTCCATTGAAGACTGACAAGGTTGTCACTCCACTACCTCCAGCTGTTCCTGACTCCAGCTGTGCTGGAAACAGAGCGACTCTCTCTTCATCTCCCATGGCGTGGCCCCTGCAGTGGTTCAATACAATACAACGCCCAGGAGGCATAACAACTCAGCGGATGACATAATAAGGTCGCTATGTTAATGAAATGAATGAATGAATGAATGAAAGGACAGGGGTCAGGAAAGGCGACGCTTCTTGACAACAGCGTCGTCAGCGCCTGTAGTTCCACTTAGTGGCCACGAGATGTCAGCAGCAGTCAGCCTCGGTTCGACGCTAGAAATAATACACGAATTTTATTGTATTGTAATATATAAATAGTTAAAACAAACCAAAAAAAACATACTCTTCTTATGGCCGTTATTATAGCAACTGAACATACACATTCATTGTCCTTTGTCAAACCTGCAGGCATGTAGGCCCAGTAGACTACAAAATTAAACATCCATTTTTGCAGTAAGTGAGAAACCCCTGACAGATGCTCAGCCACACTTGAGGTGAGGCGAGTTTGGTTGTCATCACCAAATGCCTGTCACATTTACCCTGGTTAAAACAAATAATATTAACATAATCAACAACGGCAAGCCAAATAAAATCAACAGTGTTGTATAAGGGACATTACCAAACGCATAAAACACCTAAAAGAATCTTCTCTGCATAACCATTTTACAATAAGGAGTAACACCCTGTGAACAGGTGTGTCTGGTATAACCTGCAGGCAGAGGAGCGGTCACAGTGCAAGATGTTGGTCCAGAGTAGAAAACAAGGGCACGCACATTGACAGCCAAGTGAGCAATATTTAAAAGATACAATCCGATGGACTTCACCTTGAAGCGCACAAAGTGGCAAACAAAAGCACCTCTTCATTTAGGCGATTTCCTTTCATTCTGTATTAAATTGTACTCTCTGTACTTTCTTTTTCACAACGTCTGTTTGAGGCCTCTGTTGAACCTGAGCTGTGCCAGCCACCTCAGGCAGGTTGAAGCTCTACGGTTAGTGGTTCATCCTGTTGAATGGTTGACTTAATATGGGGTTTGCCAGTTCATCTACCGTATAATCTGCAGGAAGTAGTAGGAGTGAACGTGTAACTCTTGTCTACTCTACTCGAATGATGCAGAACAGATGTTGAAAGCACAGCAGTGCATCGGGATGGAGACATCTTTGGTCAGTTTTCAGCACACGAGTGATCTGACTCAGATAGCATTAATATTCACAAGGTCCAAAAGCTCATTTGCATTCCCTTTTTGTCATTGTGGAATCGCACTTGTCTTTACCAAAAAGCTAACCTCATCTTTCAGTTTATCTGTCTTCATCGACTTGTTGTTATTGTCCTTCGACTCTATGGGTCTTCCAAAATGGAGGGTCCTCAGACGGGGAAATCGGGGCTGTCTATACTCTCGTTGGTGTCACACTGGTGGGAGAGCGTTTCGCCGTGAGCGACGGGTCTCCCCGCCGTGGCGTCCGCGGGCTCGGGGGCGTCCAGGCTAGGTAACAGGAAGTCGTGAGGAATATCCACGGAATGGCGGACGCTCTCTTCGTAGGTTGGCGGTGGCTGGAAGAGGACAGGCAGACAGACAGACAATCAGACTTCATTACAAACTAGAGCGATAGCTTTGGCCCAACTGTGCTGAAACTAATTAGAAACTAAACAATAGTTTCTAAAGCACAATACACTTTACATGTGCCAGGGCCTGCATATTCGCTAATTGGATTGTAAGGAACAACTTAATATACACGCACACGCACAGGCACACACGCACACACACACACACACACACACACACACACACACACACACACACACACACACACACTGAGTGACAATGGTGAATTTACCATATGTTTTGACGACAGGAAAATAAAGCCACATTAACAATGAAGTTGGATCGTGATTTGTGCATAGGGGATGCAAGGCCAGTCAGTCAGGCTTACCAACCTCAGATAATTGTTCTGCCTGTTTCGGACTGAGGTCCCCTACTCGTCCACTCATGGCGCCGGTGAGGTTTTACGCACAGAGGCAACAGGACGTGGTCGCTACCTGTGAATGATCTGGACCATTACGCACTCAACTCAACTCAACTCAACGTGAATGATCTCCATTACGCACAGAGGCAACAGACGTGGTCCCTACCTATGAATTATCTGGACCATTACGCACAGAGGCAACAGACGTGAATAATCTCCATTACGCACAGAGGCAACAGACGTGAATGATCTCCATTACGCACAGAGGCGACAGAAGTGGTCCTTACCTGTGAAGGATCTCCATTAAGCACAGAGGCGTCAGACGTGAATGATCTCCATTACGCACAGAGGCGACAGACGTGAATGATCTCCATTACGCACAGAGGCAGCAGCAGTGGTCCCCACCTGTGAATGACCTCGGTTGGGCTCCAGGGAGTCTCCAGACGGGGCTGAAGACCCTCCCCTCGCCCCTCTTCCAATAGAGACGCGCGTATCAGCAGGCAGCAGGGCAGGGACTATCATGGGCCCCGGGGCCCCCGAGGGCCTCCCCCCTACTTCCATAAACACGTTTAAAAAAGATGTATTCATTTCTTATTCTGATAGGTTTTGCATATTGGGTTGGGCCTATACCCTTAGAGTGACTTAACGCTGCGGCCAGGCCAGCCTCCACTTGGAAAAGCACGGTCAAACCAGCCCCCCACGTTGATTGGTGGTACGCGTAGATACTAGGCATGATTTCAAAATAAAAGCCACGCTCCAGTGTTGTAGTCGAGTCACTATGCCTCGAGTCCGAGTCCAGGCTCGAGTCTCCAGTGTCCGAGTCAAGTCCAAGTCATTAAAAAAAATCA
>JAOPJI010000079.1:186399-205817 GCA_027122695.1 Merluccius productus
ACACACACACACACACACACACACACACACACACACACACACACACACACACACACACACACACACACACACCTGGGTTAGCACACTGCCTCTCCTCCAGTCTCCTGGATCAGACTGCAGAGAAGCAATCCTGGCCTCATACTGAGCCGCGGTCTCTGTCAAGGAGAAAGATGAACAGAGGAGAAGAAGAAGAAGAACCATAGCAATGAGAAATGATGGCTCCACTCATTCCCTCTCATATGGCATAGGGATGGACAGTATGGCCTTTATCAGGAAGATTATCAGGGTGAATTGAAAAAGCATAACAAACAAAGTATCACATGCAAAATGGCTTACAAGACAATGTGAATCTGAATTCAGACTTTAGAGCACAGTAAATAAATAGGATATGAGGACGGGACAGGACACAGAGGGATGGGATTCGATAAACAGACAGACACAACGGATAGCCACGCTGACAGACAGACAGACCTCTGAGAGCCTCCTGAAGAGACTGTATTTCTTGGTCACATTGCTTCTGGAGTTCAGCAAGTTCCTCTTGTTTGCTCAGCTCGCAGATCGTCGCCACACCCTGCCAGTGCTCTATTTGGGCTCGACAATCAGCTAGTTGGGCCTGCAGGCGTTTCTCTGAAAACCAAACAACATGCTGAGTTGCCATTGCAAAGTCTTTGTAGTGATAGAGGCAGATAAGATAAAACATATCAGCAGTAGAGGTGGTGTAGAGTACATGCTGGTTTCAGGTAGATACGCTTGGTTTAGTGTAGGCTACTAATAGCATTTACATTTCCCTAAAAAGCAGATGTTTCTGAAGACAGTGTTCCTTTATTTTCTCTACACAAAAACCAAAACTGCACATGAAATGAAAGCTTCAATTCAATTGTGAATTGAATGTGAGAGTCGATTGCAAGCATGCTGAATAGTGAATGAAGGAATTAATTAATTAATATTTAATTCATGTCATGCCACTCTGTGGCCCATTCCATATGGGATTATATGACACATCAATAGTCAAACAAAAACAATACAAACAGAACAGCCAACCAGACACATTCACTTCAGAGCAAGAACACATAACAACCCAAATGCAACACAAGAAGCAGAAAGCACAAAAGCAGGCACATATAAAATAAAAATACACTCCATACAAACACTCATACATGCGCCCACACATACGTATACATATATATACACATACAAAATATACATTTTGTCTACCTTATTAAAAAGAGTCATAGTATCATAGAAGGGACAATACAAAGTGCATTTTGTTTTCAAGATTTCAGATTACAGCCTATCCTGCTCAGCAGTCTGTATCAATACGAGGGCCAAGTATGCCAGCTCTGATTTTCTGCTTTTTCCTAGACAGGTTCTACAAGACATCATTCTCTGGACCGTATACATGCTTAATTCTGATGCCCAGCTGTCCTTTAATTGCTGAAAAATAATAAGTATTTCACTACACTAATCTCTACTTTTTCTTCTCCACGACAGAACTCTTCAAACCCAACTCTTAAAAAGATGTCTCCCTAGCCCATGCTTATATTCACCACACCATCCCACTCACAAACCTGTCTGACGAGTTTATTGGTATTCAGCCCCAGAATCCTCTTCCAGAGGCGCATCATACACACAGCCAGGATTAGTACAAATGTATGTACACCGAAGACATACCGCCTGGCTCTGTTGTGGACATTTTTGGGGTACTGTTTAAATCCCCATACCCCTGCTATACATAATCCAACACTTGGCATACACACACTTGATATAGTTTGGAGTAGGTAGAAAAACTGATATCCTTCAGACTCCCTGAAGCACTGGGTTTGTTGATCCAGCCAGTAAAGCAGTGCATTTTAAGAAATCCATATGCTCATCCAAATAAGGTCCAAGATACCTATTGTACTATGTATAATTCAACTATGTTCCCCAAATTGGAATTGAAAAACACTTGTACGCTTGGCTGGAGTTGTAATAGTCTGTTTGATAGAAGTGTATTGATTGTTTCAATTTCCAGTTTTTCGCACACGTCAACAACATCTTGTGCAAAGCAACTTCTGTTTCTGCCATCATAACAATGTCATCGGCATACAGAACAAGGCTAATCTCTCTCTCTCCACACTCAAGCTGGTTCATTTTCATTGGCTAACTCAGGGGTGTCAAACGTACGGCCCGCGGGCCAGAGCCGGCCCCCCAAAGGGTCCAATCCGGGCCACTGGATGACTTTGCAAAGTGTGAAAATTGCAGAAAATCATTCATTTAGATTTTTAAATGGTTTGTAAGGCTGGGGATAACTCAACCTCTTCCTCAATAGCTTCCACTTTAGTTGGTGTGGCGATGCCAGCATTACTACACAGGACTGGAAATGTATGGAAAATTAAAATAATGTCTAGATCTCGACAAGTTGTTCAAATCATAAAGAAGTAAAATACAACATTGTTATTCAATTCCGATACATGCGAAGTTGTGTGCCTTTGTAGAGCCACTGTGATCTGTAAATTGTAATGCACATGATGCAATGACAGTAGACTGAATGTGGAAAAAACATATATACACATAAAATACATATTGTTGAAATTGGACTTATTTTTCTTAAGACATCTCAGGACGTTTTCAAAATGCGCTTGTTCTATTGACACTGAAAGAAATGGATATGAATAACTTATAAATAACAACACATTTAACACCCCTGGGCTAACTCGTTGACAGCTAACCGTGTGTGTGTGTGTGTGTGGGGGGGGACAGGGTGGCCCTGTTTAACCCCTAACCACTTGGTTAGGCCATCAGTTACACAGGCTTGAGGTTTTATTACTGTCCACGTCTTCATCAGCACTACATAGGACATAGGACACAGGACATAGGACATGGCTGTGCTGGAGGCTGCAGGTGATATAGCAGATAAGACCGGGCGCCACTAGGCGACTACACAGCTGACACTTGTTGCAGCAATGCAACACGTAGCTTTGCTCCCACTAGCTAGCCACTAATATAACGTTACCAAAAGGGATATCTGAACCAGCACACATACATTTCACCGCAGAGGAAAAGTCGTACGTCTAGGTAGCTTTGTGGAAAACTATGAATGTCGTGCTACAGTTTTGCATTGCTAGCGGCAGAGATTAAGGCAGTGAAGTAAAGACGCAAATAAAGCAGTGTTTCGTTACCCGTCTCTTCCTTCGTGACAGTATCCCCACACAGGTCCATCAAAACTCAACTCATACGCGCCTCTTTGCCAAAAAGGAAAAATTAGTTTAACAAAAAAGCTCGCCATTCACTAATGTCATTTGTACAAACACGGGTTTTAGGGACACATCTACTAGTCCCATGTCAACTTCAGGAAACAACTTTCCCCGGTCTAAGCCAGAGGAAATGACGCAGCAGTGCTTCCTGTTCAGGGCTTCCACTTGGTCCCAGCCCACTGGGCACAGGGTGGGGCCACCATGCAGCTGGGGACCATTCATATGCATCTGTTCAGAGAGATTTAGGGCAGCGTGTTTAACGTATGCCCTGGTCAGGTCCCCCTTGAATAAAAATAGACTTGGTCAATTGTATACATAGACAAGGAGAGTGGTACGCAAGGTATAGTGTTTATTGTAAATCAATGCACTCAAGTCTATTGATTATTGGAGAAGCTAAAAGGCGAATATCCACTGTTTTGGAGGCTCCATCTATATTGTCAAAAACAAACCTAAGCCCTTCTTCATTGAATGTTCTGTGCCTTTATTGAAAACAAATGTTGGGTACAATGTAGGAAATGAAAATATAAAAGTTTCATGATTTTACAGCCAAAATAACCGATCCTCAGCATCTGTTTCAATGCAAGTCGATTTATACCAAACTTAAATTTCACATTGACAAACGGTCCACTTTTATGGAACATACAGTATAAAATGCTGAAGATCTTTAAAAAAAATCTGTACATTATGAGAAAAGTGAATCAAGGATACCAGTGCTATATGCCATTTAACCAAAATACACCATCTGTAATAATATAAATAGGCTGCCTTATTTTACATAGATATTTAAGTGGTTCTGTTTTCCTGTAGTTCTGACACATGGGCACAGAATGGGACAGGAAATTAGTATAAATGCTCTTTAAAAATGATTAACAAACATAGTTAACAGTAGAAAGGCTAACCTTGTGTAAAAAACAAAAGCAGAAAAACAGAATTATAATAAGTACCTCATGGTTTGTACAGCGATTGCATAAGTTAGCAAATAGACATTACAGTATCAGAAGCACTGTTAACAAAAGCCTTGGGTTACCGATATCTCTATAGTTACAAATTACATCCATGTTGTGACCAAGTAAATATTCTACAGATGGCAGTGGGAGCGGTATGTTAAGGGGTAATCTAAACCCTGTGGGAAAACAATGGTATTGTTGACCTATAATCTGGTGGAAAGCGCCAGTGTATTTCTCTCCATTCCTCTTCTACATGTCCATGTCTTGATCTCCAACACTCTGGCGCAAGTATTCGTCATACAACTTTTTCTGGAGAAAAGCAGACATGGAACAATTAGGCTTTTAGAATTACTATAACACTAGTAATGTACAGAGAGCCGGTCATTGTACATTATCCTGCTTATTACACGGCTACTGACTAAAGAAATCAATAATTTGACAGAGATTTTTATTGATTTAGTTAGATTAGTCAGTTAGTTTCTTGGTTGGAAGTAGCAACCATACCAATGGCCTGTTATTAATATCAGCATTCTGCTATTCAGAAATAACAGACCGTAAAATTAGGGCTGGGCAATATATCGATGATTATATCAATATCGTGATATGAGACTAGATATCATCTTAGATTTTGGATATCGTAATATTGTGACATGGCATAAGTGTTGCCTTTACGGGTTTTAAAGGCTGCTTTAAAGTGATGAAAAAATTAGAAAATACTCTTCATTTGTCAAGTATTTAATTCACATAGGAGTATACAAAAACAGGCTTTACCATGTGGTTATTTTATATAGACCAGACATTTTGCTATAGCATGATGTATATCGTTATCGAGATATTAAATGACCTATATCGGGATAGAAGATTTTGGCCATATCACCCAGCCCTACGTAGAATGCCATAATTGACCAATCAGAATCAAGTATTCAACAAAGCTGTGTAATAAGTAATCTTTATTGTATTCAATCTAAACATTTCTGAAAAATAATTCAATTACCTTTTTGCTCTTGACCACATCCTGGACGTACTCCAGCTTCTCCTGCAGCTGCCTCTTCTGCTTGCCGGACAGGGTCTGCTGGGTCCTGGGAAGAATAAGAACACAAGCACATTTCACTAAACCCCATTGGACAACACAAGGACACATTTCTCTATACATTTCTGAGGTCACACATTGCCATGGACACATTGTGTTTCGAGTACCTGAAGGAGAAGCGTGCAAGGATGAGCAGGAGGAAGGAGAGGAAGACCAGCCCGCCGCAGGCATACAGCTGATGCTCTACAGAGAGGGATTCAGTCACCCGCACCACAGGTGCCTGGGGAGAGAGAAAGAAGAGAGAGAACCATTAATCCTACCAGCAGCAAAGAAATGGAGAGAAAACTTTATCACACACACATTATTATGATCACTATAATAAGATGATTTCTAGACAATATCAAAGAGTTCCTTGCTGCTAGAGAAAAAAAATACATATGGTTATGAAGAGAATATACATAAACCTAATTTTTGCTAAATTATCTGTAGTCAAATCAGCAAAAATAAAAGAAAAGCCATTGACTAACACTAATACAGCCACGCTATTGTTTACAATTACTTCAATCACACCAGTGGTTTTAGGTTGAACACCCGTCCACAAACACACTCACTAGGTAGACAGAGAGGGCCTCGGTGCCCTTGGACCCAAGGGCGACCTCCAGAAGCTCTCTGGAGAGGCTGCCCAGCACCAGTAGGGCCAGCAGGGCCAGCGGCACCATGAAGCCCAGTAGAGCAAAGAAGCAGCCCTTGCAGCGTGCCCGACGGTTCTGAGCCCCAGTCTGCCTGCCAGAGGAACCGTACCCTAGTTTAGTTGTTGTGCACATCCCTACCGTTAATATAAGATAGATACCATTTATACATTGAATGACATATGAGGGTGGTTTGGTTTACACTTCCCCACCACAGCCAACAGGTGTCAAGACGGCCAACAGCTTACATCATATATGCCCAAGTTTCTCCCTGGCTACCTGTCAACAGTGAGCGTGTCGGTGATTGCTTCGGTGATGACCTCGCAGTCCTTCTCCAGGGAGTTCAGGGTGTTCTGGACTGTCTGGTTGATGGTCTTCTCCACGGTGCGACACACCTCCTCGATCTGGTTCACACAGCGACTCGGCTGCACACAGCAACACAAGGCCTTAGTCAACCATCTTGGGAATATATGGCATTTTACAAAAAGTCATTAATTTCAAACATTTTCAATAATTGGCAAGTAAATGAAAACCAGCACATTCAAATAATTCCCATGATAAAGGAAATTGGGCCACAAATGCTATATTAAATAGAAAACATGCCTTTTACTTTTAAATGAGCACTTTTAATATATCCCATAGTGCAGACTGTGACAACAGGCCATCACCTTGCTCGATTTAGAGTATAAACAAAACCTACAAGCCCTACATGTGTCATTTTTACTCTGCATAATAACCATGGATGTTAGGTTGTAGGTCTAAATACTAGGACAATGCCAGATGGATTTTCACCAAAGACTATTTTGGCACAACAGAATTAGGCATTCATTGAGCCATACTTGTGACTGAGCTCAATCCAAGAACAGGTCCTACCTTGTTGGGATTAGGAATGTAGATCGTGGGCATGTCAAAGCCACATTTGTTTAGCCCTGGCCGTTTGCAAAGCTCCTGGACAATCTGCATCATTACTCTCTGAAATAGAGAGGGAAGAAAAAGATATAAAGACCATTTATCCTCTTGCACCCTATAACCATGTTGAAGTCTGCAACCACCACTTATTATCATGGTCATGTAATCATTTTTGAAATTGTATGCGATAAAATCAATTAAACATTTTGGTATATAAAACGTCATGAATAATGGGTTTAAAGGACCATACTGAGATTTGTATTTGTGCTGGTTCGATATTTTTGATAATAACATGGGATGGGTTATGAGCATTGTGTCTCATTTATTTTTTGTAACATCTTAAATATTCTGAATTTTGTATGTGTTTTAATATAATCTGTATGTGCGAATTGACCGGAAATCCTATACCCTCTATCATTGAAATTGGTCCTGTAGGCGGCACCGCGGGTTTTGTTTTCTTTGCTTGGCCTCATGGCAGCCGGCGGTGAATGAATACTCCGCTCGGGCCTGTTGGATTATTATTGGCACTTTATGCTTAATTTGCACAATCTGGAGCTTTGTTTGGTCAGTTCACACGTTTATGATTGATCGCATTTGCCAGTTTGAAAGTTAATGACAGAAGAAAGGACATGTTTGCATTCCTTGGAGAGCGCAGCGAGGTATGACGCTTTGATTGTTTATATTTATAACATGTAGAAATATATGTGTATGGCCAATACAGTTTTCTGTGCCACAGCATAATCTGTCCAATCATAGGTTTCATTGAGGTCAATGTCCTTTTAGTTTCAATGGGTCTTTAGGTGATCCAGTAAGTAGCCATGACGATAAGTGCTCTGTTCATCATTTCCAAAACTTTTTTCTGAAGTAGAAAAGGTTTTCCCCAAATCTGAGGTAAAATAGCCCCATTGCAGATATATCATAGCCTAACAATCACAATTTATCAAATGCATGCAAAATGTAAATGAAGTCAAATGAGTAAATGCTTGATCAGCATCAATATTATATATTAGCCGATATTATGAATGATGACAGCTCCTTCCCTGCCACAACCAGCACCATTTGCCTGGTAAGTGTGACTTCCATTTCAACTAGACAATGATGTAATGTGGTACACTAAGGACCAAAAGTCATTGACCCCATTGGTAAATATTAGCATATGCGGGGTCAGGGTCCTGCCAGGGTGGGAAAATCTACTGGCTAGGGCTGAACATTTAATCAAAATATTATCGAAATCGCAATATGGCCAAGTGCAATATCCAAATCGCAGGAGCTGCAATTATTTGATGAGGGTAAAATGTGTAAATCTAAATGTATAACACCAGTATAATATCATGATTTTAAAAAGTTATTTCAGTGAAAATGAAAATTGTGATGCAAAAATAATCATTCCCATTAATAGTGAATCCTATCGCAAACGCAATATTTTTTTACCAACTGTTCAGCCAAGCAATGGTTTTAATACGAAACCTGATCAAATGTATTTGCCTTTCGCTGTTGGCAGGTGTTAATTTTGGACACTGCCCGGGATCATACCTGTCGGTCGGACTCCCCTCCAGCCTCGTCAGCCTTGCTTAGGTAAAAGTGCAGTCTGTCGCCATGCTTCTCGTTCAAACGCTCCACAATGTTGAGGGTGCGCTTGCACAGAGCTTGGCCCATGGGGTCAAAGAAAACCAGGATCAAGTCACACAGCTCGCCTGAGGAAGGAAGATAAAAGAAAAAAAAAGGTTTAATCTTTTCCACCCCATATTTCAAAGAAGGATTTAGTGCAATTTAATTTCACAAATTATGCACTTCTTGCTGAAAAGGCAAGTTGAAGACATGTAGCATTACTAATCATCTTCATAGTGGGAATTAGCCAAAAATACAAAAAACAACATTACACATCACATCTCCCCCCAGCTCTAAATCATAGTTTAAAATGTATATCAACACAGCTTGCGATGGCATGACTTTATGTTCACAATAATATCAACAAGTACCAAAGGGCATCAGAAAGTTTCACACATTTTGTTCAATTTATGATCAACGCCTCACTGGTCACGGTTTTATCTGATGCATTTGTCAGCATTGTACTGCATCTTTCTCCAGTCATTGACTTATATACTTAATCAAAATTGGCGTGTTTGCATAGGCTGTCCACCACAGCGTTTGACAGGTACAATAGTCACTGTGACCTGTGGGCGGTTCATTTAATGATGCAAGATATTGTGATATTGTTGACGAATGTGCATGGGGGGGGCTTTGACTAGTATGGCTGAGGTTGCAAACCTGAATTTTTTTCTATGTGAACATGCCAATGTTCAATGGCATTGACGTCTTCACATTATTAAGGAAATTACGGAAAGCATCTGCTTCTCACCAAGTGATATGCAGGGGATTTTAGGAACAATGAAAATTAGAGAGATAGGGGCTGCGAGTGTCAGGCGCCCACCTAGCCACATGATTGCCTCATCCACATCGAAGGGGTACTTCATGTCTCCGTCTACCAGCCCTGGAGAATCCACGAAGGTGACCAGGCTGAAGCGCTTCTGCCGAGATGTGCAGACCTCTGTGCCTAGGTACTCAGACACACCTAACAGACAGAGCAACATAGCATGATTATAGAATCTAATGGAAAATCACAGGCATGGACTTTAGCCCACACCTGTGAAGAGCAATGGTTTGGAAAAGCTCTGGTTGTTACACACCCTCCCATGGACTGCAGACTGAAAAAAGTGTGAAGGGAAATTTGGAAATTGCAAACTGAGCAACTGAGAAGAATCTCACCTTTGAATTCTTGCAGAGGTTTGAAGTGTGGGTAAAGATGCAGGGTAGCATTTCCCTAAAATCAAAGTATGTACAATCAAGAGTTTTTAGGAAGACTTTAGCTAAAAGCCACACACCCGTGAGGTCACAAAGCACGTTTGATGTGCAGTCTCAATAAAACCCATAACTGCTTCAGCTCCTGCCACCAGTCAAACCCAAGCAGCTCATTATGTGGTTTTTATGAACCCTGGTGGTATAAAATGGGTATGGTTGAATCCAGCACTTAATTGTATATTAAATCAATACAAAAAGGGATTACATTGCACGCATCAGGATCATTGAAGCTGTCAGACTTACTGTGAGAGACTCCCTCTTGCGTCCGCTGGTAACAAAGCTGAAGCCCTGGGTCTCAATCGCCACGCCGGTGCGCTGGATGTGCTCTTCTACATACCTGAGGAAGACATGGTTCATGAATTTCAAAGATCCAGACCAAAACATTCATCTTAACATGTTTTATAATAGCAAAAGTAAGGTAAACAGTGACTTTTGTGCTGCATTGGTGCTGGATAATTGGATGGTTAATTAACAACAACAAAAATTACATTGGCCTACTACTGCTACTACTACTACTACTACTCTTCAGTTATGTGCATATACATGTCAAACAATTATACTCTTCAGATTATATCTATTTCTATATTTATATCTACCTATATCTATTATTAAGTATTATCATGGTCAACGATATCCCCCTCTAAAAAGATAATTTCACTACTTTTCCCTTGACAACTATATTAACTGGTCTTTATCTTATGGTGATACAGGGTGCAGCAACAATACAGTACCAGTTGATAAATGAGCTTTTCCCAGCAGAGTGGTTTCCCATTAACATGACAGTGATCTTTTTCCTTGGGGGCAGCAGGGTCACCCCGACAGACTGGGCCACTGTGATCAGACCTGGGATACAAGAGAGGCGATTCACTGCAATGTTCATTCATCGTGGTTTCGTCTGGGGGAAATAGCCACGATGCTAATCGTACTAGTGGGACAAGCCGACCAGGACCATTATAACCGTTACACATCCCAGTGGTTAGGACCAGACACCGGCTAGCTAGGCATGCAGCCAGACATATTGTTGCATTTTCTTTCCAGTTTAGCCGGAAGAAAGACAGCCAATCTAACTAGTAATAGTTAGACGTGTTGATTTTTAGTGAAACAATGAAACGAACACAAACGTAGGATATACGCCACGTGTTACAGTGAGTCATACCGGCGTTTTATTCACGTCAGCCAACTCACCACTTTCGGGATCCGTGTACAGTTGGTGACAATCCCGCAAGATGCGTTCATCGCAGGACACTCTGCCAGCTATGGAGTCGGCGTTAGCGGCGCTTCGGCTCTTTATTTTCCCAGACATCGTGAGTCAACAGTGAATTAAAAGCACAAAGGATACGTGTCCAAGCGCTCGTCAAAAAAAAGCCGGTCAGGAAATATGTGCACAAAGTAGCGGAATGGTCCGGTTTGAATCACCGCCCGGTCGCGTCCGTTACGTCAGTAGGCCACGTCGTCAACTAGTCCGGCTGAGTTTTCGCAAGCGCTCATGGGTATTGTAGTTTCTTAATGGGTGGCGACCTTTGCCCTTATTTATGTGGTTATGTGTTCATGCTTACAATCCAGCTAGCTTATCGGCGTCGGTTCAAAGTATACAAGTCCTAATACATCAACCGTTGCAAGAAGTGTGATAATATAGGGTTTGATCATATAGGGCTTCCGTCATGTGAAGCTAGAAGACCCCTTGACATTAATTTGTCATTGATTTCACATGCCAGTCCTTATATGGGCAGTGTGTGCAGGTGTCAAGTGATCCTATAGGCCCACGTTTGTATTCACAAGGCCTATACAATGCAACAATTTAGCTTTTTTTTGTTCATTTTTGTGAAGATCCCTAATCACACATCACATCCCTAATCACACACCACAAAGGCACAAATGAAAACAGAATCAAGCACACTGACTAATAGTAAATTATGTTACTGGATTGTTTATGTAAAAAACACTATTGAACATTTTGTTTAATAAGAAAACCCTGCTAATAAAGGTTGATTGATAATTTAAGCTCACTATATAAACTATAGTTATGTCCACCCCTTGTTGATGATCATTATTGTATCAATAATTCAATAGATGCTCAAATATAATCAGTTTGAAAACTGAAGGATTAACACATTTCCTGAATGTGCAAGCAGGGCGTTGTCATTCTTGTGGTGATGAAGTCATCTCGTCCCATATCAAATAAGAGAACATTAGCCAAATGTCTCTATTTAAAATCAATAAGAAATCTGACACCGAACATATGGGAAAGCTTGTCTGGAATATGTGCAGCACAATCACAGTCCACGAACAATCGAGCAAATACGCACTAGCTTCTACCATTCTACTGCAAAACCATCATGTTAAATGGGAACTGTTACAACCAGGCTTGTTAATCGCAACAAAGATGGAGTCCACACATGATTAAAAGAGCTTAAAGTAATATTTAATAATATTTAAAATCAAATACCTACCATAACTTGTGGAAGCACCGTGTACATTGACCCAGGAGAGAGGGTCGTCACAAAAAACAACTTGCATTAAGTTAACAACACAAAGGTAAGATGTGCCTTATTCCAATATCAGAGTTGAAGACAACTGCAGTTAGCAGTTGGCCAACTGCAGTTAGCAGTGGACTAACCATTTGTATGGTTTGTTTTTCTGTCTATTGTTCCCTGGTTTGTTATGCAATATTTTATTATTAGTTTTGCTAAATCACATTTTTATTATTTGTTGCATTATGTATATAGTACTACATAATGGCATAGCATTCAGGTTATCCCAATTGCGATCATAAGCTTGCATGAACTCCTTCCACCTGTGGTACAAAGGAGATGAGTGGGTAATGCGTAATGGCTTCATTATGAATAAACATAACAACTTGAGGCACATGAATGGGATAGCACTTATTGCATGCCTGTCCTAGCCCATAAACCTGCACAGTTGCACATATATGATTTCTTCATTGTCTTCCATCTTTCCTTCCTTCATACAATATGCTTTTGTGTCTTCTCCTTGGTTACCAGTGTGCATGTCTCTCCTTGGCGACCGTTTGCAGGAAATGGGAATGACTGGCATAGAGTGGGAAAGAAGAGTCAACGTCGATCCAGGTGACTTGTCCGGCATCGTCGCCGGCTTGCAGTGGCAGCTCGCTAACACTGTTGCCTAGAGCAACAACAGGGAGAGTTCACTTCACTTGTATACACTGATGTCTCCTCGGACAATGTTGAAAAGAACAATGTGGTGTCAGTACCTGTTTCGTCGTGGAAGTTGATGGCAACCGACTCCATCCAGGCATTGTCTGTATTTCTAGGGTCATCCACATAGCCTTTATATACCTACATGAGAAGACCAAGAAGATTTAACCAAAGATTTAACCACATTTTAAAGGCCCGTGAAACAGAAGTCAGAGTGCTATTTGATTTGGCATATTTACATATTTCCAGTAAAAACACAAATCTAGGGAGGGGCTTGTCTCGGATATTGATTGGCATTTACAGTAGCTAATTGCCAGATTGACAGTAGCTAGCAGCTCAACATGGAAAGCTATGACGACGGCCTGCTCTCTGTTGTGGAGGACTTAAAACTCGAAAGCATGTTCATTGGACACAAAATGAGCAAACACCCCTGAGTGCAGGATGAGTCATCAAACATTTGAAAACGTTTTACAGGAAGAGAAAAGACAGGGATATTGATGTAAAAATACTCAAAAATGAATTTGTTGACATATATTTGGCATATAACAAGAGATAAATTAACAATTAACACAGGGAAAATGTATTTTTCATCTCATGGGGCCTTTTAGGTTCAACTTGATTTTATATAAAGGCATCAAATGTTTGTCTCTTTACATTTGTGTGTGTGTGTGCTTGTGTTCGATGTACATTTATGGTTCTACTTTGCTGCCTGTATACATTACAATTCAAAGTCCCCTTTTCGGGTTATATGGGGGGCTTAATTTCCCCTATTCCAGTCAACACAGCAACACACCAATACATAGTGTTTATAATATTGTGCATGTTATGGCACCAACAAAACCGTTTGTGCGGTAGCATATGCCTCTATCTGACATATCTACACACATTTTATTTACCATAAATTCATGGTACACTAGTAAAACTAATAAGGCCCTCCTCTATAACCAACCTCAAATCCGGGCGAGTTGAAGAGCTTGCTGATGCGTTCGTGGGTCTTTGCCCGCTCTTCCGCTGTGACGGCCAGAGAGTTGAGCGCTTCTTCAGAGAATTCCCTCTGCAGAGTGAGAGAAACCAACTCTCCTGGGTCTACCATGCCCTGCAATTAAGCAACACAGGCAGTATAAACATATTAAACTAACAAGGCTGTTCACTAATGCTTTTACGATATGATACCCAAGAAAAGTACTGTATTGTGCATTAGCATGCCATTGCTGAATGTTATGTTAATGTAAACAATCAAAATATTCAGAAAGAGAAGCAAAAAAAGGTCTGACCCCAGGAATAGCCCACTCCCCACAATCCTTCCTCTTGATGGAGACAAACTGCAGGACTGGCAGTTTAGACACTGGGTGGGACAGCTTTTGGCCTTTGGCGTCTACCTTCCATCTGCAGGTGGGAGGGAATCACAATAGGAGTGCTGTACTCCCCCCCCAATGCCTTGGGATTTTCACATTGATGTTACAAGATTTGATTTAACTTGAAATTGCAGAATACATCACCGACGTCCCTTTAAACGTTGGCTGGTTACATGTAGCATTTGGAAAAGCTGAAAACTCAGATCCAGAGTAATGTTACTGTAACAGCAACTCTTTAAGACCTTTGCTGTACAACCTGACTTGTAAAATACTTAGACCTTAATCAACAATGAAATGCTATTTCATTGAGCATGGTCCATGATTTTTCTATTTCTATTTCATGTCATGTCTTCACACACCTGTCTCTACAAGGTCCATTTGTCCAATAGCGATGGCCGAAAATTACCTTGTGACAATTGGATCCGCGGCATGATTGGGTCCCCACCGTCCCAGCAAACCTCTCCCAGCCAACCCTGTGCGTCCACGTGGGTTGCTATGACAATAATTCATGATAACGGTTAACTCATAATGAGCATGTGTCGCAAAAAGAAAGAAGTGTAAACATGTTCTGTGGTGTGTAAGAGCAACACTTACAGAGGCCTCGCCTGCACCACCTTATAGTCCCCGTGGAAACTGGTCCTGTCCACATCACCGTCCACAGAGTTGAATCGAGGGGCAAAAGTCCTGTATCACAAACAACAAGGACGTAGAGGTCAAAACTTAACAAGAAACAAGACTCAATCATATTTCAATACAGAACAGTCAATCAATTAAATTCAATAAGTAAATTCAATAACTTAATCATATTAAATATATCAGGCAACGTGTTATATAGGCCCACAATGGGAGAATCTTATACTATGCAAGTTGTTTTTTAATGTAAAAGTAGAAATATCATAGGAAGGTTCTTCTGCCATGTTGGCCAATATCTGTAGCATTATGGCAAGAAATCCAATCAGAGCAATTCATTTGCAATCAATGAAAAATTCCAGTAATCGATCAACGTCCCCTTTTAATTGGACAGAGCAACTTGTCATTGGCGTGCCATTCCCCATGTCTCACCCTATATCTGGATCTGCCCATGTTGGTCCTTTAGTTACACATGCATCGGTGTGGTTGACAGGGCTGTACTGAGCCCACACCTGGCTCCAATCCACCTTGTCATCTGGCACAGAGAAGCGCTGGATTTGAGACCCTGGGTACGGTTGGCATCTGGACTTAACATGTGGCGGTGCTGCAGAAGTTGACATCATCCTCAATGTGTTTGGCTTATAAACACATCCAGTGGCGGATTGGCTGTTAATGAATGCCAGAGCAGTACAAGAGGATGGCCGAAGTCTGCAGGACAAGGAGAAGAGAGGTAGAGTTAAGACAGGCCAGAAGCTGGAAGTGGTCGTCATCATCCCCCGCTAAACTCTTGACACTTACAACCTTGTGGTGGATGACTTTCCACACCAATCACACACACAGTCTTCTGTTGCTCTGCAATGAGCCCAGAACTCATCTGGATAAAATGGGTGCATAGGAAATACTATCCTGCTGCTATTGATCTCATCTGCTTCACCGGCCCATTGGTCCCAGACGACATAGACCATGACCAGAACCAGGGCGAAATACTCACGCAGAGTCACAAAGAGTCACGCATTCCCACGATGCATTTTAAATAGTTACATGTAGTTATTATTATCGAAGAGGTTTTTTTTATGGGTATAGTTTCAAATTAAGTTAAGTTTGGGTCCAGGCTGACCACTGCACCACACAGCAAGGGTCAGCGGTCACTCGGTTAGCGATCTAGTCGTCTAGTAATAATACTAGCCAAAGTGCAAGTAATTAGTTGACGTAAAGTATGAGCTTTTGATGAAAGGTCTTTGCATACCTGGTGTCTGGTTTGCAAACCGTGTACGGCAATCCTAAAATGGTAAGCGTTAGACGAATGCGCCCGATCCAGTTCTGGTTCAAACTAAAACGTCGGATCATTGCTGGGAGTAATAAATCATCACCACCACAGCACCACCCATGTAACAGCGCCAACCAGGTAACCGCGCCAAGCGTGTAACAGCACCAGTCACGTGACAGCGCCAACCAGGAAGCAGCGCAACGCGGCTGCAGCTTACGTCACGCCTAAAAGGGTGTGTTCCTGGTCGCATGTTTCTGCCTGCCCGTGTTTCTGCCAGTAGTCATGAAATCTGTGGTTTCTACCCATAGCTACATGCTTTAGACTGGTGCACGTGCTATGGTAAAATCAGCCATCGTCCATTCATTGTAGTAGTAGTAGTAGATGAAGCAAACTTGTGGATGGTGTGCTCATCGGCAAAGAAAGGGAAGCCAAGTTGAGCTAATTAAAAGTATTAGTATTGTTTCATTTATGATGTGTGGGGGTGGGTTAATCATCTGTTGGAAATGCACGACCCGTCCTCTTTGAATCATCCAGGATGAACGTGACCATTGAAATGTACAATGCCTACGAATTAACCCCCTCGTTGCCCACACTAACTATGAAGTCGTGATTAGTCAACAAAAAAGCGCAGGAGCACGTCGCGTAAATAAGTAAAAAAACATGTTTATTAACGTATGATTTCAAAATACTCAACAGTTTGATAATAAAACGGCATTAACATAACGACATCAAAGATGTCACGGTGTTGCCCATTCGGCACGCCCACTCGTGGGGATGCTGCATGTTTCCTTTTTCATTGGCCGCGCGTGTTTTGACGTCCGCGGCGAGGTCGTTTCAGGCGGCTGCGCGTCTCCTCCGCGGCCGCTTAGCTCCGCCCACCCGGCGCCGCCCGCCGCCGCCGCCCCGGAGACACAAAACCAACGGCACGCGCTCCTCGCCGTAGTTTGGCACGCGCATTTTTACGCTCGGCGTTGCGATCAAATCCGCGCTCGCGGGGCGAAATCCCATTTACACTCTCCAGTAGTAGGAGGAGGAGAAGAAGAGGAGGAGGGCCCTGATCGCAGTGTAGGCTCGGCTCGGTTCGGCGATAAGACCACGAAGGAAGTCACAATTTTTTTAATACCCCCTTTTTTTTTTAACAAACCCGACACACACCGACCCGTGAGTTTACGAAAAAGGGGAGGGGGGGAGAGAGAGACACACACACTTCGGGGCCGAAAGCGACCGTCGACGAAAACAAACGAAGTCATTTCCGAAGAGCTTAAACCATGGCGGATTCGAGCAGCAGCAACAACAGCAGCAGCAACACCGCAGCGGCCGGAGCCACGGGCTCACACAGCAGTGCTGGTACCGGTGGTGCTGGCGGTACCGCCGGCACTGTTGCGCATGATGGGTCCGCCGGAGCCGCGGGACCCAAGGGTGGGTCGGAGCTGGTCAAGGGGCAGGCTTTCGACGTCGGCCCCCGCTACACTAACCTCGCGTACATCGGAGAGGGGGCGTACGGAATGGTCTGGTAAGGAAAGAGAGGGGTTTTAATTTGACTGTTTTTATTTTATTGTTTTATTTTTGGACACCTTAACGGAACCCAACGACGGGGGGGAAAAAATACACGGGCTAGCCAAAAAAGCGCAGGGTGGTTCCGTTAGCTAAACTGAGCTGTCATAGTCGGGCGGTGGGAGGACGACATGGATGGCAAGGCGCTGACGAGAAGGAGGAGAAAAAATGTCTGACCCCGGTTCCCATTGAAGACGAAACATTTTTTTCTTCCCGAGGCTTAAAGCCCCAGCCGACCCATCTTGTTTTGAGGTTTAATGTGTTTAGCTTTTGCTATAAGCTACAGGCGTGGCGGCTATGAGCTTGCAAAAAAAAAAAAAAAAAAAAACATACAGGAAACCAGGGGGGCTGATGATTGCGCAGGAGCTAGCTGGGCTACCATGGGGAGGAAACTCAGCTCCACAAATATATATGCAACCAAGACAACTTAATACAGCTCTGTGTGTGTGTGTAGCCATGTTTCCCCCCCCCGCCCCCCCAAGCGGTAGCTTTTTTTTTTCATGTGGGTTTTCGCCTGCAAGTTGACTTGCAGGTCGATGCAGCAAATTCGGTCGCGCGCCGGTTTCGTTATCGCCAGTCCCCATCTTTTGAAGCTGTGCGTGTGGACGACGTGTTGTCGGGGGCAGAGGCCTGTTGCACATTGCTCAACGGCTCGGTGGGTAGTACCGCTGTTGTTGTACCGGCCCAGTGGACCGGTACAAGAGCAGTACGGTGTCACCCCGGCGGTGCCGCACGGTGACACCTCGCCAGCGGCGTTACGTCGTTTACTATAAGTTTTGGTTTTTTAATGTTGTGTCACGTCTGAGGAAACCCACCAACAGACCGCAGTCGCACACTTCTCCTATTCCGAAATTAACCCGTTTTTGTTTTTTTTGACTGAGCTTTTGCTTTATTTAGTTATTGTTTTTTTTCCCCACTGTTTTGTTATTTTCATAACATTTGGAGTGAGAGAAAATAAAGGTGTGCCACATAGGGCCGTACCCTCTAACTGCTGGTCACATCTGCAGAAAGGTCACCCTATGCTACCTAGATGTGTTGTGGTGTAAACACTGAACAGCTATTCTATTAAGACGGCTTATTCACACCTCAAAATCACAACCGTGTTGCCTAGATGTGCTGCTTTCGCTTTTACTGTTCCCTTCGTAGGCCATGTAGAGTTCACATTTCAGAAATACAGTACAGTGCGATGGTTCTGGGAAGAGACTTGAAAACCCTGCAGTGCTCTGTTTTAAGCCAAGTATGAGCCCAAGTTTTCCCCTGCTATTATGGGCACGGCAGCTAGCGCAGTGTGTAACCTGAGCTCTCCCCCCCCTCCTCCACCCCATCCACCCCCCCACCCCCCCTTGCACTCTGCTGCCCACCTTGCCTCAGCTCTGCCATGGACAACGTGACCAACCAGCGCGTGGCCATCAAGAAGATCAGCCCGTTCGAGCACCAGACCTACTGCCAGCGCACGCTCCGCGAGATCAAGATCCTGCTGCGCTTCCACCACGAGAACATCATCGGCATCAACGACATCCTGCGTGCGCGCCGCCTCGAGTGCATGAGAGATGTGTATCCTTTTACGCGTGTGTGTGTGTGTGTGTCCTCTTGGCTTCACTGAAGTGGAAGGATAAATGACCACTGGAGGATGGGTTTTGTTTGATGAGTGAATGGTGGGCATTTTGGTGGATATTTTTTGAGTCTGGGCGGGGGGGGGGGGGGGGGGGGAGGGGGTTTTACAAGAAACACCCCGGGTACTTCAGAATTGGTTTGGAATAGGGGGAAATGGT
>JAOPJI010000079.1:245634-255847 GCA_027122695.1 Merluccius productus
GATGGGGTGAGGGGCCTGTATAGGCTTTACCGGTGTGGGGAGTGTTTCTATTTAAAAGTGAACGCCAAAAACGGTGCGTATACGAAACAGCGGTGTGTCCTTTTAATCTAGACGCACAAAGCAACGCACGGACGCCGCCGCCGCCGGTTCAGAGGACCACGCCGACGCGGGGCCCATCGCATCGTGGGTGACACTGTGGTGTAGCTCCATAACCTTGAACCCATTCACCGGTGGAAAAGTATGGTGATCGTGGTCCTCTATATGTGGATGTGAGGAGAAGAGGCCAGCCCTCCGCCGCCAACCACCACCACCACCGCCGACCCCAACCAACCCAACCCCAACCAACCACCGCTATGGACGCTGCTTGGCGCACCCACAGCTTACGGTTCTCCTCGCGACGCGAGCATCCAATTCTTCCGGGAGAAACGTGCTCGTCGACGGCCGGCCTGCGGATGGGCCCGCCTGGCCGAGTCCATACTGGTGGGGGAAAAATAGAGACCGAAAAAAATTGCACCTGCCGCCTCAGCAGCCGCAACCATGGACCCCAGCCATTATAGAGCAGCAATCAAATAAATAAATAAATAAGGACATAAATAATGAAATAAATAAGGGGGGAGGACGAATAAATAAAATGGGGGGGTGGGGGGGGGGCGGCTATGGTCTATGTATCCGACCTTTTCTCCCTACCGCATCCGGCGTCCCCGATCCGACATCCGAGGCGGTAGGTTAGATGCTGTAGTGCGGGTGGAGGTGATGTCTCATTGCGCTACGGGAGGAGACTCTCCCTCCCTGGCTTGGAGATGGAGGAGCCAGCTGACCCGGTGACGTCACGCCGTCTGCAGTGAGCAGACTCGGTTTTTTTTTTTTTTTTTTGCTTGCTACCAATTGCTGCCTCGTCCGCTATATGATTATGCATTATACATGAGATTATTATCATACACAAATCAAGATTGGTGACTGCATACTTTTATGTGGAGATTCACATCATGTGCAGCCGAGGTGCAGCCTCTATACACGCTAAGCTATGCAGTGTATTTGCATGTGCATGCTAGAAAGGCGCATGCCACTAGTGGTGGTTAATATAATGGACCTGATGCTGGCCCAGGCTTATGAACCAATCACATCACACTTACTAAACATTTACGTCAGCCTAAATGTATAGGTGTATATGTGGTAGGCCTACATGTAGAGTTGAATGCAACATTTAACATACTATTTATGCTTGTGTGTATACATGTCTAATGGAAAATAAACGAAGCTATGAAAACAATTTGGCAGATAAAAAAGAAAATCGGATTACTTATTTGCAGTTTTTGTATGTGGGTGTATACATTATATTTATTGTATGAATAGGCTAGCTACTATTTGAAGTAGACTTGTGAAATATAGATGACTGATCATTTTGGACTACAAGTTCACATCTGTAATTGTTACTGGCCGATAAAGACTCAAGACTTTTAAACAGTTACTTTCAAGTTTCACCTCCCGTTACTGGAAATGCAACAGCAGGTGCAAGTCAAAAGTCCTGAAGTGAAAGTCTCAACACAAATATTCTGTCTAGGAAGCCCATGTTGGTTAGTATAGTTTCAAGTTTTATGTGAACACCATTAACAACAAACAGAACCTGCCCACTTGGACAAACTGTTCAACAGTTGAAAAACAACCCAAATTGAAAAACATTTTTTTAATGAAATACACAGGTTGTCACTTCTTCTGCTATGTTCATTGCTTGCCAGGCACATCAGCGCTATGGGGGGGGTGGACTGGCACCAGAATACAGTCGGTGTGTAGTTGAAGAGGGCTCTCGATTATGGTCTCAGGGCAACCTTGACCCGGGCGAGCCATGCACTTTTCCAGAGTTCACTTGTGTTCAGCTGTTTTAATTTAAAACATAAAATGAGGCCTACCCCAAGCGAAGAACAAAAGTCTTACAATAAAAACCCAAATAAAGCTCAAACAATGAGGACAAAGCAGAAGAACACCCACACAATACATTCAGCATTAGCAATCAAAGAAAAGAAAATTTAAATGGAATTGTAGAAGAACGGCAAAAGAAAAAAAAACAGGGGGCGAGCAATGTCAAAATCATAATGTATTATTTTTTTGGCACTTTGCTGAACAGAGTTTGGACCCTGACAGAAGATGATCAAAACTTAAAGCTGCCTCAATACTTTACAGGAAATTGAGTCACAACATGATGGGAAGTCTGAAAGAGATAAACATGTTACACTTGGAATTATACAGTCGTCGTCTCATTTGGCATTGTCCCTCAAACTCAGACAGCTGAAAATAAAAGACTTCATCACTGCATTCGCTAAACACATTTGGTGGCTGAATTCCTTCTCCGTGCCAAAAGTCCACACATGGATCTGTGGACATTACAAAGCATACCATTTTGACAAACTACAAAATACAAAGGAACTGCGTTACTGAAACAAAATACAGTTGGGTATCGGGTCAACATCATTAACACAATTGAAACAACAGCAACAGGGACAACATCAAGTGTGACTGAATAAGGCATAGGTCCAGTGATTCCATTGAAGCTCGTCCGTTTTATTGATTGGTCAGCTAAATGATTGTCAAGCGTTCAAAATAATCAAAAGGGGACAGACAGAAGACAGAAAGGAGGGGGCTAAAAGTGCAAGAAGTTGAGGACAAAAAAAAAAAAAAGATACTGCTCAGTCGTAGAGTAAAATATTTTAAGTGGGAGGGGGGGTGGAATGAGAAAGGACAGAGATGTCTAAGCAGGGAGGGGTGTGCCAACTGAAAATAAGGAGGGCGGCATTACATGTTGGAGGAGTTCAGTAGAAGACCACGCTGGACTTTCCTCCGGGGGGGTTGAGGACCCTGTTGTGCGAGCGAGGCTTGGGTCCCAGGTGGGGCTCGTGGTTCTTTCCGAAGTCGTCATCGGGAAAGGAGGTTGCGGACTCCGGGGCGGGCTCTGGAGTGGCTGGAGGGACAGCAGCCTCCACCTTGACAGGTGAAGCAGGTGGTGGCGAGACAGGCTGCTCTTTCACCTCAGCTTGGCTCACCATAGGCTGGGGAGCTACTGGAGGGGCGGGGTTACCCTTAGAATCAATTCTAATACGCATTTGCCTTTCATGTTTATTCATAGCATGCAAGTCATCTTCCCACGTGATAACCAAAGATCCAAGGAAGAGATTCATAAAAGAGCAGACATGGCAGTGCCTTGTTTTTGCATTTTGTTAATAGATTTCACTTTTAGTGCATTTGGTAATATATTTGGCTTTGTCTTAAAAAAGAAAATACACTGTGTTAAAGATACAATCTAAATGCAAGTCATGCATCATTACTAAATCATCAGTAATTTACCTGGTGCCTCCGGTTCAGGCCTCGCACTAAAGTTGTCCTGTCAAAACAAAAATAAAAACAAATTAGCTGACAAATAGTTTTTGCTAGTCACAGCCATTACCCAAGGAACGTATTCAAATTGAATACATCTTATTAAGCTATTGCCAGCAAGCATGGGCGTAAAACACCCTAACACATACAGGCTAATGGCATCCAAATAATATAACGACCAACCTAAACGCTAACCAAAGTTTCAAATGTCAGTGCACCTGCCCAGCTTGATGACTGCATGCACAACCAGCCATGTTACCCAATGATACGGACAAATCTCAGCTAACGTAATTGACACAGATCACTATTGATCCAATTAAGAGATTACACAAGTATCTCCATGTTATTCCTAGAATGACTATGGGTTTTGTATAAAAGAGTGTGTGGCTAAGAAAACCTTACATTATAGGAGGTCTGGAACTAACGATTATTTTCCGATGAATCATTTAGTCTGGAACATGTCATAAATGATAGCAAACCCAACACAAAGGCAACACAAGTTACTGGAGTTCAAAGTTATGTCTTAAATTTGCTTGCTTTATCTGACAAGCAGCCAGGAAAATGTTATAATGATCCATGAACCTTCTGAATCATCACGCTTGAAATGTTTGGTATTTGTACATGATGATCGTTTCATTTTAATGATATACTTATGGGAGTACATCGTTATATATACACACACACCAAGCTCAATTCCAGTCACATCATTTTTGCAAAAAACAAAACAATAACAGGCAAACAGTAATTGGTCATACACATGCTATAGGCGTGAAATAAGGAGCTGCACAAAGCTTGTTTTACCTTTGGTTTATTAGGGTGGCTTCGGCTTTGGGTCTGGCCAGGCTCTGCTCCTCCAAAGATGTTGCTGGTTGGTCCACCTGGAGGCATCTGTCTTGGCTGTTGAGCTGGTGCTTCAGCACCGCCGAATATGCCACTGGTCTTTCCACCTATGCAAACATAGAATAAGAGCCAAGATAGGAGCTTAGCAAAGATATCTACAGGCAAAAGGGATACAACTAGCCACGTATTGTAGTCCGTCACCAGGCTGCCCAGAGCTCCAGCAAATCAGATTGGTTACATGCATGTGGAGAGTCATGTCCCCACAGGATCATTTAAGTGGAACTCATTAGAGCTGGTCGACCTTGGCCAAAACTTGAGTCACGATTATTTGGGTCACGATTGAGATCAGGATTATAGAGCCAAATTAATATTATGGGAAAAGGATTTTAAGGTCATTTTTGGCATAGAATGGCTAACGTTAGCTCAACTGCGAGCTGTGTGTTGTAAAGCTGGAGCTTTGGAGTGAGTGAAAACGAGGCTTGCACCTTCAAAAAGGCTCCCACTCAAAAAAAAAGTGAAAACCACATTTCGAAACAGAGTTTTACCACAGTCATTTTTTGTCGATTTCTGGTGTTCATGATCGTAATCACATCAGAAAGTCTGTATTTAGATACTTGCATGGAATGAATGAGATGGAACAAGTGACTAACGTGCAGTAAAAACAAAGTAAATGAATAAACCACTGGCAATAACAAACAACATACTTCAACAGACTTCTAGAGGCCGTTAGTGAATGAAGCGCTTTCATGGAAGAGAAACGATCACAACAAACTGACAGTTTTCACACCCAGGTCCCTGTGGAGGCTTTGACAGGCCAGCCTTTATTTGGTTTGCCCGGATCATAAAGTTAGAGGGAACAGTGGTTAAATCCACCTTGCAGTAAAAAACACTTTGCTGCATTGTATTCATCTCCGAGGCCTGGACCGGCTTCACCTACCTGGGGGATTGGAGCGCCTGGCAGCCGCCTCCCGGGGCTCATCTGCCGTATCAAAGATAGCAGAGGCCATCTTGTTGGGTCTTCTCCTTGGTGAGGCGTCTTCCTCGAAGCTACCAAAGAGGTTGCTGGAGGCACCGCCTGGAGGCCGCAGAACTCTGCAGAACATATTGAACTTGTGTTATGTAATATTCAACTTACAACGTGGTAACCCTGTCAGCATGCCACTGTGTTGATGCGCAGCCCTCTTACGACCTTGCCCTCAGCTTGGCCCTTTGTTGTCGTCTCACAAATATTAAGCTGAATAATCTCTAAATGCCTTATTAGTTGGCTATAGCATGATGGACGTGTCCGCACCTAAGATCAACGCGATGGTGTCATTATCCATCTATAAATCCGTAAATGTACATTTATAACACCTAGATAATAATGTTTGCTAAACTTTTAATTTTGGAGCAAAACGGAACACTAAATAAAAAAAAACTAAATGAGCTCGGTCCCATATAAATTTAAAGAAAGCCACACACAGAACAGCATTATTTATTTCGCGGCACAGGAGGGCCCATTTTGTGTAGTTAATAAATACGCAGGAGGACCTATAACCCATAACGTCCAAATCCGACAGCTTATCTTTCCCATTAGATAACACGGACCAGCAGCTCCGCAGACAAAGGGCAGATTAGGACTTTCCTCGCGCCGCAGCGCCACTCTTGGCAGGCGGCGCGCGGAGCCGCGTCGGACTTTCACACTTCCGCAGCAGGCTCGCGAGGCAACGCCTGGTCGGTTAGCAGAAAAAAGCTAACACCACTTTAGTTTAGGTAGCCCACCATGCCGAAAAACTGATAATAACGACCCCGACCCCGACTGAAAGCCACACCCACATTGTGTACCAACATTGTTAAGACTAAGAAAATAGCCCGAAAAGGAAAGGCGTTGCGGCGGACGGGCGAAAGTCACAAAACTAGAGCTAATGTTATGAGCCAAGTTAACGGAGCTACTTAGCAGAATTAGCCGAAAATAGGGCTGAACTAGCCGAGCGGCTGCTAAAATAATGCGTTTCGTTTTGTACACCGAGCTAATATGTATGGATTGGTGGGACACTGTTTACCTTGAACTTGGTTTTGCAGCATTGTCCAATCCTTGAAACATGTTGGTCGAAGTCATGGTGGCTTTATTGTGAGTCGACAAAACTCCGCAGGCAACTTCTTTAGCCAGCCAGCTGGACAAACCTGGCAATTATTTCTTGCCTGCGTGTATGTCGGCAAAGATCATTTAAGTCCGCCCCCACTCTGACGCAGAGGAGTTTAACTGGTCAAAAGGGCGAACGTCCAATAGTACACGTGTATCTGAGTTTGAGGGATACATACAACAGTTGTGATTTGCCAATTTCAACGCCAATCACTCAGTAGTTGCAACCCATTTGTTTTTTGGACCCGCCCCTTCATGTGACAAATCGCATACTCACTAGTGGCGACGTATAATATATATGTTTTAAATCGGGCTTTAGGTTTGTTTGTTAATGATCTAAAAAAAAAACAGACGTTGTAATATTTGGTGAAATATATATCTACATATTGATCATCGCAACGTGCGAGGAGGAAAACAATTGGACGCATGCGAATTCCCTCTCTGCTCAGCGATTGGACGGCTGGGCTGTCAATCTCCCTGAGTCATATTTCTGCCCAATCACGGGCTTTGTTTTTGAGTTGGCGAGGGCGTGCCGAAACGCGTGCGGCGCAGCTTTGCGGAAACTGTCAGTGAGGCACAAGCTACCAAGAAAGAGTCGCTGTCATTTGAGTGAACATATGTTTCGAAAGTGTGTGACTCACACAGACGTACACGAAAGGTAATGTTGTATTGTTTTTACACAGTTACCTAGCTTACTAATGTATTCGTACGACTAATCGTCGTTGTATAAGGAGTAACGGTTCAAATGCTGGTTTGGGTTTCATAGCTAACTGGCACAAGCTAAGAAGCATTACGTGATGTGGTGATGGATGAATTGTTTGCAATGCATGCTATTCAATCATAAGTTATTGTTATAGTTGATGTTATACTTATAGTTGTAGTTAGTATAGACCTACTGTCGAATAATCAAGCACTTCAAGTGTATTGGCTTCCTGAACTGTGATATGAACGTGTAACGTGCAACTACATTATCACTTTACAAATCTTTGGCCAGAAAAACAACTCTTTGGCCAGAAACTGGAGAGAGTAAAACCTTTTACTCTTTGAAGTTATATGGAACTACCCATTAATGTGGTATCAATGATGAATGAAGTTGTATGTGTAAGCACCCGTATGTAAGCAGTGTTCAAACAATCAAATCACTGTGGTGTCTTCAAAATCCACGTAGACTTTGATAGAAATACGACTTTTGTGATATTGACATGTATTAATGTGTTCTTAGTGTTGCACACATCTGGACACGATTTAGCACAGTTTCGATTAGGATAATATGTGCCTAAGTTACGCTTTTCCTTTTTTAAGTTATATATATCAAAGTAGTATTTCATGTATATTGTATTTATTTATACCAGTTCGTCCATACACCTTTGGATTGTAAGTATTGCACGGTTTAATGATGATAATGATAGTGAACATTGTAGAAAGCTATATTAATGTTTCACATTTATATCACTTCATACTTGAAGTCTCAAAAGATAGGATGCCATCATTTCTTTATACGTCTCTATTGTGCTGGATAAAAGGCATCACCATGTCTAAACAGAGGAAGAATCATACTTCATATAATAATTGTAACGACTTGATATTTTAAATGCTAAATGACGTGTAATAAAAAAACAAGGTTTCCCATGCAGACGTGGTGGCGAGCAGCTCGCCCCTCGCAGACAACATAATCTCTATAATGTGAAATAAAGACAAGCTGTACCGTTTTTTTTCCCCCAATCAAATTTAGTGGATTTTCACAATGTTAATGCGTCACGTCAGACACAAAGACACGTATATATGATAAAGTGTTATTTTTGGAGAAGCATTGAATGGACTGAGTAATGTTGCTGATAGAGACAAGAGTCGGACTGCGCAGAGTTGAGCCAGTCTGGTAGGAGTGAGGAAAGGGCAGACACGGCGACATCGTCCGCGTCCCTCTTATTATGCCCGATTTGGTCCATTTTTGCCCATCAAACCCGTCGAACCCATGGTGAAGAGAAAGAAGACATCATCCGCCACGGAAGAGCATGAGGACGGGTAAAATCGCCGTTGAAAGAAGCACTTTATTTAAAGGTCGCACGCGCTGGAGGTTTCGTTGTCGTTTCTCACAAGGCGCTAAACTGAAAGGCGCTCGCATTTTGAATTTAGTTGTAATTTCTGTACAAATGTCGTGGTGTCGGACATAAAGACAACCGGCCCGACACGGCGGGCAGCTTTTGGACTACGTGTAACACTTAAGACACATGCAATAATGGCAAATATATATCTGGTGTGTTTTGTTGGGATGGAGAGGGATTTGAAACAAACAGCGGCGGCCATGTTGAGTGGAAGGGAACGTCGTCTTTATAAGTTAATTTCGCGCACTCTTCCCGTTTCAATGTGACATTACTGCTCTGATTGTGTTTTATTAGGATGACATTGGGCTCCAGGGAGGGGATCGGTGTCGATGGGGGGAAGAATCCGTCCCGAAAGCCTGAAGGTTGTGACGGCGAGGAGGAGACCGGAGACCCGGGGAGCGAGGATCGCAATACAAAGGGAGACGGAGTGGAAATTCTTAATCCATCAACTGCTGCTGGCAGCCCCGCTGGGTCGGACCCGGTCCCCCCCGCCCCGGTACCGACCCAGCCCGGACCGGGACCCGGCTCAGCCCAGCAGCAGCAGCCCCTAACTTCGACGGAACCAACTCCCCCAAGTCACGACCAGCATCATTTTCTCCGATCAAGCGTTCGCCCTCCGAGCAAGCGGATCCGGAAGGATTCCGTCGGTTCTGCCGTCAATGGTCATGGCGGGGCCAAATCGAAAGGTAAAATCACTTGTGATGAATTGTTAATTTATCCGTTAACGTGTGTGTGTGTGTTTGTGTGTCGCAGACGGCGATTTGCTGCCGAACTGTTTTGTGGTCGATATGTTTTTTCTGGCGTCTGGCTGGTTTTGTTTGGAGAACTACTCTGGTGGCTTCAAGGAGGACTCCTGCACCGCTCCAGCCCATTTTAGATACACATGTGCCTATAGGACAGGGAGATGCATTTACCAACAGGATTAACATTTAGTATGATTTATTCATCCATTTGGTATGATTTATTCAGCCCAATTATAATCCCTTAAGAAATGGCCAAAGCATTGCGATAGACAATACCTGGATTTGGGAGCCTTCACCTCTTGCAGGGAATGTCAAAGATGATCAACCATTGAAAAAAAACATTTTTAGTGCTTTTTTTTGTTTTGTTTATTATTTTGAAATACAAGGAGCACATTGGGTTTCCCTAAACACATGGTAGACTTTGTAGGATTTATAAATATCATAATCCAGATGATCTGTTGTCACTGTCCTCCTAGGTCTGGACATTTTTTTTAAAACTAGAATTTGCTATAATTTAGTTTTGGGTGCAACAACCATCTCAAGGATTAGTTATGTAATAAATAACATGTCACTGGTGCGTATCTTCACTTGTCATTTGACCCTAAACCACTAAAGGCATATTGCAATGTGCAAGTGCAATTAAGTAAAACAACTTTTGCCATTGAAGTCAAGGAGAAAGTATGAATGGTAGTCAGTCAACATGCACATTGCAAAAAAGTCACCCAATGGAATACATTAACTAATGCCCCTGAAATGCCCCTTTGTTGATGATCATCATTTAAAAGATGCTTGTAGCTAAAGAGACTGGAGAGAATACAGAGGCGGGTATTTAGCGAGGCACCTTCTTCCTGTGAGTTGAACACGCTTGTCACTACTACACATCTAATATCCCCACAAACAGTTGGAGAAGGGAGGCTTTGTACTATTAAGTTATATAGCTCATGTAATCTCCTGTACTAGCTTCTCTCATTTACACACACACACACACACACACACACACACACACACACACACACACACACACACACACACACACACAC
>JAOPJI010000079.1:255947-266170 GCA_027122695.1 Merluccius productus
CACACACACACACACACACACACACACACACACACACACACACACACACACACACACACACACACACACACTTACACTTAATGGCCATGCACATTTTTGACACCTTTTCCTCTCACTTGCTGGTTGAGAGACTTCACCTTTGAATTTTACTGCAGAAAACATCCATGTAGCTTCTTCTCTGTAGAAGAGCACCAAAGCATGTGAATGCAGTGTGAACTCCACCTGGTGAGCCTAAACCCCAGATGCTATGGTGATATGGTGACAGAGTTCACTTGTCTTTAAGGTTGGATTGGAGTCCAGTGATGAACTCATTGCACTATTCGATTGTCTATATTATAATTTTGGATTGCTTTAGTATGAGTAGTAGTGGTTTTAAAACCTATTTATAAAACAGAAATATGTTGTGAAAGTATTGGTAGTGGTTTGAAAGATTTGCTTATCAGTGGTTTTGTTGTTATGTGTGTTGATGCCTTCCTTTGCATGCCTACTGCTTTATCTTGAAATTAGTTCAGTCTCTGGTGGTGGTTTTCGTTGTGCCCTCGTTCTAAAAAGTGAAAGTTTATTTTCCAGTGTAATGGTCTTGTTGTAAACAAGCGTGTCCCTGGCTGGGTTACTGTCGATGCCTCCTGGTGTTGTGGTTTTTGTTGTGGCTATTGAGGGCCACCTTGCAAGTTTTTGGATTAGGGCACATTTTTGGACCATGACGCTAAAGAACCAACCATATAGACCCTGTTTTCCCTCTCAAACCTCTTGCCAGAACTAAACCACGAAAGGGCGGGCTCTGTCTGTGTGCACAGTAATAGGTTTGGCTGTGTATGTTTATTTTCTGTTTCCTAAATATCTAGGTCAGATAATCGTTCTTTTAAAGGGGCAGGGCCTCCCGTGTCAAGAGTAAATATCACATTTCAAATATGTGTTATTTTTAATGTGCAATTTCTAGCTTCTTGTTTGGCTGTAACGATAAACTACAAATTATATATATTGCTCAATTTATATTTTCCAACATTTACATTCCATGTTAAACAAAACATTTGGGACGGCATGTTTCCAATTTTCTCGCGGCAAGTGCATCTCGCAGACAGTTCAGTTTCTGACTTATTTGCGTGTGCGTGTGTGTCTGTGTGCCACAGGTGCAGAAGGTGGCTCCTCCTCCCAGGGCGCAGCGGGGCAGTCGGGTTCTGCGGCAGGGGGCGCGGCTGGCGGTGTGTCCAAGGCGTCCAGGGGACAGGGCCCTGCCGACAAAGAGGAGCAGGCGGGGAACCAGAAGAGGGCACGCCGCCAGTGGGAGTCCTGGAGCGCCGAAGACAAAAACAGCTTCTTCGAGGGCCTTTATGAGGTAGGCTGCAGCAGCATGGTAATGGCTTCATTAGGGCAATGGTGCTGTAAAGGTAGGTTGCAGTGTATGGCTTGCGCTGTGCCGCCTGGTCCCGTCATAAAGATTCTGGTCCTGTAGTCTTGCTGTCTGCACACTAGTGCAGCAAGTGCAGTGATCGCTATAGTAGTTGTAAAGTGCAGTGCCTTTTTGACTGCATCGTAGAGTAACTTTCATAAATGTATAATCATTTTGGCAAAATCAATGAAAAATGTTTAGTATGAATAAACGTTCATAAATATTAGAAGTGTTTTGTTAAATGCTTGATGGACATCTACCTAGCCACGCCTCCTTCAAATAATCTTACTACGAACCCAAAGAATAACATGAACACACTGTCAGAGAAGTATAAAAATGTCCATATTTGCATTGCAATAATAAGTGGCCTGAATGACATACTTAAAATGAAAAGTCTTCGTTTTCGTTTCCAGTGGCTTTAAAGGATAAGGCAGATTGTATCTTCTGATAACATGTTCTAGTGTATCTTCTGATAACATGTTCTAGTGTATTTGTTTACTTCCTCTGCCTAGTTTTAGAGAGAGTACAATATTATGGTCTTGCTCAGAAGACGATGGTCAAGCAAAACTGGATTGTCTTTTGAGGTTGTCTGTCTGATGTTGTCCTCCTTCCTCTCCCAGCATGGGAAGGACTTTGAGGCTATCCAGAACAACATCGCTATGAAGTACAAGAAGAGAGGCAAGCCGGCCAACATGGTGAAGAACAAGGAGCAAGTTCGCCATTTCTATTACCGTACCTGGCACAAGATCTCCAAACATATCGATTTTGCCAATGGTGAGTCCTTGTTTACAATTAGGAGGGATTTTACCCAGGGGCCACTGTAACAACGTTTTATCAGATGGTAAATCACACTAGAGAAGATTGAAATGATGATTGAGTTTAGTTGACACACTTAAGAGCATCAGGTTCTCCTGGTGCTTGTTAAAACATACTTCACTGTGCAAAACAGTCTCTGCCAAAAGCGAAGGAGCACAACAACAAGTAACCTTTCAGTTTAAAATAAGTGAGATGTTCTGCTTCCCCCTACAGCGCCTCCCCACGCCTTTGTAGTCCTACAAACAATGCAGTTCCAGTACAGAGTTGGTGTGGGAAGTGTTTTAAAATAATTCTCACAGGGATCAGAGAGGTAGGCCCAGCAAGAGTAGAGAAGGGCTAACATACAAGCTGGTTTCTAGGCAACGGCATATTCTATCCATCTAATTTCATTGTTAATTGGCACTATATTGGACATAAGTCAGACCGAAACTAAATAACAAAAATGCATCTATAAAAGTAACATTTTGTTTAGTCTTCCCAAAATGGAAGCCCTAGCCACCCCAACTGAGGCTTCATCACAAGGTACACTGGTTGTTCTGGGAAGGCGTTGGGTTATAGGGGTGCCATCTTTGGATGGTGGGCCTTGTGAAGACCTTTTATGACCGTGATAAAGAGCTATATAAAAGTGCACATGGACCATTTCACCGTTGGTTCTTTGCATTACACAATGTCGTATATGGTTTTGCATTGGAAATCAACACGTGAACCTCTCTTGATACATCTCTTGAATTGGGAGATATAGTATTTATTTAATGACATCTGTCTGCAGTGTACACTCGAGTGCTGAAGAAGTCCTCTCAGGAGCTGTATGGCCTCATCTGCTATGCCGAGCTGCGCAAGAAAGTGGGAGGACGTAAGTGTGTTATGTTCAGTGGCATGCGTGCCTTTTGCTGCTGTTTGTCTGGTACACATGGGAAGTTATTAGAGCCCTGCTCACGATGCTTCTAGTCACAGGGGATCAATTGTTCCTGATACACACGTTTTGTTTACTTTTCCCTCTCTCTCGCTGTCTCCCTCTCTCTGTCTCTATCTCTCTCTGTCTGTCGCTCTCTCACAGTCATGGATGATAAGAATGTGACGAAGCTCAATGAGCTCATCCAACAGGGGTAAGTCGGAATTGTGTGTGCACGTAATGTACATCTTTGCCGGGTGAATCCTCACTTTTACATGCCGTCCACTGGAAGACTGGACGCATGCTGTAAGACCTGCTGATATCTGTTGCACGCTGACCTGTATATACGGTACTTGTTATTGTCATGGTCACCGCCTAATAGTCTGAGACACGTGTTTCATATAATACGCCGCCATGCGGTCTTCAAATTCTGTTTGTGTGGTGGTATTGTGTTGCATATATGCAATGTGTTTCATGAGTTTTCAGGGCTCTTTGCTAAAGACAAACTCCCGAAAAAGTGCGATGGCTTGAGGTCCCAGAGTAAACAGCGGCTGTGTGGTGTTTCTTCTTTTGTGTTTGAACAGGGCCACAACAGTACGCTCCAAAGGCAGAAACCTGCGAATCAAAGCACCAATGTGTCGCGCTCTTAAGAAACTCTGCGACCCAGACGGTGAGCATCGCCAACGTATTCATATTCACCCGCATGAAAGCAACACACCCTTATACGCCGAGTACCGACAGGCAGCTTGGAACAGCGGGGAGATTCAATGCATTCCTGATGCGGAACAGCTGAGTGGCAGGGGGGACAGCGAATGCCGCACACAGAGCGGTGACAGTTCCCGGATGTCCAGCGCTCTGCCAAAGTTGACAGTCAACTTTTCCACAGCGGTAGCCAATGGGAGGGAAGGCTCGAGAACACGCGTCCAAAATATTCTCCCGTGTGTGTACACCATGGCAAGCTATTGCCGTACTTAGTTGCTACAGTATGTACACTGTCGGCACCACATTGTGGTGACATGAAATTCGCTGATCCCTCATGATCTAGCGGAGCGATGGTTGTCACAAGCAGCCTGTCTGAACTCAAGGTTACCATGTCATCAGATTGTTCAATTGTTCATGATGATGATGATGATGCGGCGGTAGAGAAAGCTGCTCCTGATGTCTGTTCATCTTTGTTCAATTACATGCCAACTGTGAGGTTAGAGAGACCCAATACACCTCCAGCCACTAGTTGACTAACGTGTGGAGCGGTTTGCATTACATGAACCGATTTTTCATAATTGGTTGAAGCAGTATATCTGAACTGTATGTAGCTCAATTTAGGAATATGTAGATATGGAGATTAGGGATGTACCAATCAGGTTTTTTTTGGGCCGATACCGATCACCAACTTTTTAAATGTATTTTTTTCATAGTGAAATATGGGCTGGAATTGTCCAGTTTTTCACCAATTCCTTTAAAACACAGACCTATATAAAACCTATTACTATATTATGGACGATAGTGGAAGAGTCATGCATTCGGCAAATTTCAAGTTGGTCGGCCAAACACCAATCACATATGTAGGCCGTATATCGGCCGATAATTATGGGTGGCCGAAAGATCGGCGCATCACTAATAGAGATACTGGGGGGATAACCCTTCTAAAAAAAATCCTTTATACAAATCTCACAAGCTGTGAAGCCGTGTCACTCTGCTTCTGTCCTCCCCCACTAGCTGAATGAGCTGATCGTAGAGGCACAAAAAGTGGTGTAAGTCACCTATTGAACAGAGACACTATTACTGATTAAGTTGTATGCAAAGTAGGTCCGGTGTGAAGGGATGGGCTGAAAAGGGAGTGAGGGAGTCGCGCTGCGGCGCGTCAACAGGAATATAGTCGTCTCCAGAGCAGAAGAAAAAGAAAAGAACAAAGCACCTTTTCGGCGGCACTTGACACGCGGCGGCGCTGTGAAATAGGACAGTGGCGTGAAAAGTCGCGGGGCAGCGTGTCGCTGCCGCCGCCGGGGTGGGGGTGTACATAGAAAATAATAGGGGCGGCTGTTTTGACGCGTGCCGTTCAGCGGCGGTGTGCACCGCCAATGTCACAAATGAGAAAAAAAGAAAACAACATGATTCGACGATCAGTCGACTATAGGCAAGACTTGACGAATCAGATTTGACTATGTAAATACTTAGTCGGGGACACCCCTAACAGGTTCATTGATTTTGAAATGAATGTGGCTCAACAGAACATAGTTGATGCAAATCGACCTTCAGCAAATGCACTATAGCACTATAGACGGTACCATTCATTTGCTTCCACTAACATTTTTGTGTCAACCTGACAATATTAGTATTGCGGACGCAAAGAATCTCGATACTTGCATGAATCGCAAATTCCTCCCCCCCCTAATCAATTAAGGGGCTTATTTAACATCTCCCACTCAATGTGTCGCTGTCTTGCTTTCCACTGCAGGGATGAGTGACGAGGAGGACCAGAAGCCTGTGCGGCTCCCCCTGAAGGTGGCGGTGGAGCTTCAACCGCGCAGTAATCACTCCTGGGCCCGGGTTCAGAGTCTGGCCCACAACCCGCGCCTCAGGTCAGCTGGGCTGGGGATGGGGCAGAGGTCTTTCAATACAACTGTTGAACACCCCGATGTACTACAGGCGAAGTCTACATTGGCATGTTCGCATGAGGCTTTTCAACTACTGTCAAATATGGCGATTTTGACGGGGTACAATAATAGACGTCAATGTGCGTCAGTGATGTGTGGGTTGTTTGTTTAATGGCGCCAGGAGTTTCCTACCGTCTCTGCGTCATTGTAGTCCCTTGCATTTTGTCTGTGTGACTCTACCCTTTTTCTAATTCTTTGAGTATATCGGGGCCTTAAGATTGTATGAGTATTTTGGGTGGGGGCAGCTACTTTTGTGTTGAATCACACGCTGTAGCGAAGGCCAGGGTGTTGCGTCACACTCTATTGGCACAGCCAGTCTGCTACTATATAACTCAACCCGTTGGCGTGTCCTGTAATCCTCCAGGATGATGGTGGAGCTCCACAGGAAAGTGTCCAGCCTCATCGAGTACCTGAAGCAGAAATGGGCCTTCCATGACGAGCGGATCGTATCCTTGCGCGTACACTTAATTCTTTACAGTCTACGACAACCAAAGTAGAATGTTTTCTACAAGGTTTATTTACATTGTGGGAAGCTGAGTAGGGAGGAGACAACATCCCAGAGCCTGGCCGTAACATACATTTACATCACTGCCTGCATAATGGTTGGCTAGAGTGGAACTTGGAGAATTTTGTTTACAAGTGGTTAAAAAATTATTTCAACACTTTGCACTGAATGTGCAACGTTTTTTGTGCATTGGCAATCCTGGCCCTATTAGGCTTAGTTGGTTAGCAGTGTGTTTCCTAGCCCCCCCATGTGTGCACCGGTGTGTGTGTGTGTGTGTGGGGGTGTTTCCAGTCCTTGACCCCCGTCCCAGCTGAAGAGTCTGCGGGAGCGGGAAGCTTTGGAGGGGGCCTCGGGCTCCGTGGCCTCTCCCGGTGGTCGGCTTCAGCCGGACGAGCTCTTCCTGTACCCGGCCGAGTGCAGCACCGTTACCGCACTGCCGGGTGTGGCACGTGTGGTCCACTCCAAGGCCTCCTGCACCGTGCACTGGCAGGAGAGCGGTAAGACGCGGCCGGGGGCCAAGGAGCTGCAGACCGCCCAGATCCTGGGCATCCACGCGCCAACCCCGCCTCCCCGTGGGTGGCCCAAGGCAGGTCGTGGCGCCACCTTGATGGTGACTGCAGCGGTGGCCGATCCTCGGCGCGCTGAACCCCCCCTGGCCCTTGACCTGGCCCCAGACTTGGCCCCAGACCTGGCAATGGAGCCGGTGGAAGAGAAGAAAGCCCCGCCTCCCGGGACTCCTCCCACCTCCCAGCTGAGCTCGGGACCCAAGGTGGAGGTCGGTAACGGAGCCGGGCCGCAGCACGATGCCAAGACCGGTCCTGCAGAGGAAACCAGCGGCGGGCTGCTGGGAACCACCACCTCCTCCACCAGTCAGGACAAGCAGCCCTGTGGCGGAGCGGAGGGCCAGTCAGAGGACACACACGCTGCTCCCATCTCTTCCCCAGAGGCCAAGCCCCCAGCGGCCACAGCCGAGGACAACGCAGCTCCGCAGCCGACCGCAGTGGCAGAGAAGGAGCGTCTGGCGGAGCAGATCAGGGAGGGGGGCTGGAGTGTGCGGGGCGCAGACAACGTGACCCTGGCAGAGCTCTACCTGATGCTGGGAAAGCCCAGCAAGCTGCAGCTGGAGTACGAGTGGCGAGCGGCCGCGCCTCCCCCCACCGTCTCCTCCTCACTGGGGAGCAGCCGGGCCCCCGCCTGCCCTCATCCTCCTCCTGCGTCTCAGCCCCGTCCCTCCAACACCAACCAAGTGCTGCGCTGCCTGCTGCGGCTGGTGGCCACGGAGGTCAACCCCAAGCCTTTGGTGAGTACTAGTTTCTACTGGGGCTCCCGGAGCTGGCATTTAGTTTAGAGGAGTTATTTCTGGTTAGTTTTGTTTTGATCCTTCTGATCTTTCTTGTCTGCTTGTTTTGGTCATTTGCAACAGTATTGTTGGATTATTACTGTCGGACTATATACACTTTTTACGCTATAAAAAACAAGGTTTAAGATGATTAACAGCTAATGTATTTTAATCCTCTAATTGTTTTTTCACTTTTTGAATTGTGACCCCAATTGTGATCTGTAGCAGTACACCCCTGCCACACGCCTTTGTGGCTTTGCTGGGCTCCTGCGACACACAGGACACAGGTAGATGTTGTACCAAACCAGTTTATTGGAGATCGCAAGATGGTACAGCCAGAGCAGGTGGTAAATGCTGTCATGACAGAGGCTCTCTCCTTGAGTGTGTGTGTGATGATGGCTGGTTTATCCTGTGGGCCTTGATTCCTCATGCCCCACAGGTGTGCAGCCTCACCATCGTCAGTGGTGAGGCTCAATATCATTTCATTAGTGGTTATGACATCAATAAACCCCAATAGAGCTGTAGTAGGACAGTGCACCTCCATCTTAGCATCATGAACTCATGTCCTGTGTTGACTGGTGTGTGTCCTGTGGCCCTGCAGGCTCCAGAGCTGTGCTCCACCGCCACGTCTCCCCTCAAGCTGCCCCAGGAGGAGCCGTCCCAGGCCCTCACCCCTCCAGGGAAGGGCCCCGCCGCCACCCTCCGCAGCCCCAACTGTGGCCGCCAGCAGGCGTCCCTCCGGGGGGCCAAGGCTCTCCTGCCCACTGCAACCTCAGGTAGGGTCTCCCTCCCTCCCTGGTTCTCTTTCTTTCTAACGGTCAGTTGTCTCCACAACCAGCTCACTGCTTAATACACCAGCTCCATCATTACAATTTGTCGCCAACCTTTGATAAAGTTATATGAAAATAAGTGTTCTGCCAGCCAGGGGCAGATGTAGATGTCAAAACACTGAATATTGAAGTCTGCGATATTACAGATGTCATTCTTCTATATGGAAACTTCAGACTCTCTACACGAGGGACATGATGTCCACACTGTATAAATAACATGGATGCTTCTCTCTGTTCCACCACAGGGGGGCGTAACCTGCCCCGGGCCCTGCTGGGGCCGGCGCCCGGCAGCGACTCTGAGGGCGGGGTGTTTGCCATCCCCACCACGCTGCCCCCCAACAGCTCCAGACACTCCAGAATGTTCTCCCCCAACAAGGAGGCCGAGCTGGCCTTCAGGCAGCAGCTCGACTCCATCAGTGTAAGAGCTTCAATCAGGGCACAACATTAGCACCAGCCACCAGCCAAATGCTGGTAACATATGCATGCATGCATGCATTCATGGATTGGATAAAACCTATCTTGATTGTAATATTATTTCTCAATGGTTGTAGTTAGTGTGGAAGACTCACAGATGGGTGTTTTTCTTAATTCTATGGGTGTTTTTTATCTATAATTAGATGCAGTCCGATCTGTTCCTTTCCAAGCAGAGGAAACCCAGGAGCAGACAGCTACGCAAGCCTCTTGTGGTTCAGGTGAGAGGGATAGCGAGAGAGAGAGAGAGATGTATGAGTCCAATTACAGTACAATTAACATGCTCAATATAAACTACTAACATGATCACCAGAAGGAAGTAGCTTCCATATTGGATATTATGTTATTTTGAAGTCCATTGTACACAAAAAAGGTTCCCCTTTAAGAAGAGATGTGCCAAAATGTGTTCATGGTTTTCTCTCAATGTGGTCAATGTAGAAATGCGGTCCCAAACCATGCCTTTTTACAGATGTGTATACTAAAAGATTAGTACAAAAAAAGACAATGCTAATATATCACTAAAAATGTGAGCTTCATTAAAATGCAAATATGTTCACGTTGGAACTGGGGAAAACCACATAGAGAAGTGACATGTTGATATTGACTTGTCCCCAGCATTTCTATAATTGATCACTCTACTATGCATATTTGTCCTCAGCGAACTCTGCTGCCCCGCACAACCGGTGACACACCTCAGCACGTGTGCTCCTTCTCCATCCTGTCCAACTCCTCAGCTACAGGTACAGCTTCACATACTTTACCACACTACTAATATCCCTCTGGACCAGCTTCATGTGAGGGCCGTATTGCAAGCAGCAAGTGTTTCTTTTGCTGAGATTTTTAGAAACCTTTTTAAAAAGATACGTTTGAAAGCCCATTTCCAACAGTTTTGGTACTTTAAGGCATATGATGATAATGATTAGGGATGCACCGATACCGATACCAGTATCGGGTATCGGGGCAATACTTCATTAAAATAAAGTACTCGGTGCGTGGTATCGGCAATAAAAAATGAATCCGATACCACGGACTGAGAGACAGGGGGGAGATGGCGGCGACCGCACCTGGCGGGGTGTCGCTTAATTTCAAGCGAGTCCCTTACAGACGTCTGCAGTGGCGGATTAAGGTGGTCATGGGCCCCTAGGCTACTATTTGTTTGGGCCCTCCACATTATTAATCAGCTTTATCAGAAAAAAAAAACCTGCTTGGAACTTTGGCCGCGCTTACACACGCGCGCGCACACGTTGACACAGCCACCGGGACGTGAGCGTCGCGTTACGGCTGCGTCGCGGTCGCCGCTGCTGATCGCTGCCACTCTAGTCAATG
>JAOPJI010000079.1:405806-423238 GCA_027122695.1 Merluccius productus
CCCCCCCCCCCCCCCCCCCCCCCCCCCCCCCCCCCCCCCCCCCCCCCCCCCCGGCCCCTGCGCACAAAAGGAAGGAGGACATAAAGAGAGTCAGCTAAAATACAAGAAATCAGGATAACAGGATGGTGAAGCAACAGTGCGCCGTGAGTCGGCCCTTTTGGATTCAGTGCTGGTAGTGCAGCACCTGTGCTGTAGCTGTTGTATCAATATTTAATATAGAGCATCTGTTCAATAACTAATTAACTGAATGAATAATTGTAATTGTAATTTTTATGTACAGTTAGTTAGTACGTTAGTTCAATAATATCCTTTTATGTTCCCTACTCAAATCTCAGCATACACGTTTTAATGCTTCACATAGAAAAATAAAGCCCCTAATGTGGGTAAAAACAATGATCAACTTCAACAAGTAACAGTTCCTCGTCCGGCCACAGGGGGCAGCATTTGAATGTTTATGTTTTGCTCGGTCGACAGAGCAGCACAGTAAAAAAATCTTCCCCATCTCTTACCTCAAGACTCACAACAAATCAACCTTTAACTGCCACACAGGACAACCCCCAGAGCCGAGATCGTCGGTTCCACTCCCACTGTGGCAGTCCCAACAAATCTTCCTCTCAGAAAGTTCAAGCCCATGTCCTCTGCTCCCAACCTCCACCATCTTGAGTTTTTTTTTCTCCACCTCTCGCTGCTGCTGCTCGTCTCTGAATACCACACATCGATTGCTGTGTGTGTGTGTGTGTGTGTGTGTGATCACCTGACCGCCAGCCAACAAGCCAGTAGTTCCCTGCCTGCGTGCTAAGCTCCTTTACATCATGCAAAGAGGATTTGCTCCATGTAGCAAACAAAATGATATCTGCTGACTCCCGGGGGACTGGTTGGCTAGCCCCCGGCGCACTTCTCAGCCCAAACGGTTCAGCGACGCCACGGGGAGAACCGATGTCTGGGTTTAGGTTCAATCAGTCGCGAGAACCGCTCCTTTGCTCTACACATCATGTGACACACATTGGTCCTTCTGTGGATCGCGCCGCCATGCTAATTCTCCTAATCTCCAAGCTATTTAGCTGGGTCAGCGGACTTTAATCGGAAACAAATGTAAATACGGGTATTTATCGATATACGTTGACCTTAGGTTGTGAGCGAGTAGGAAACACTTGAAAAAGGGTCTTCAGGGGTTACGTAGGCTTGTGAGCAGGGCTGGGCGCTATGGAAACATTTATTATCACGGTAATTATGGGTGATTTTACGCGATATATCGATAAATATCACAATATGCTTATGATTTTGAAATACGACGGTCATTACATTGAAGTATATGGCAATTTAAAGTATGGTATCGGACTAAAACTCACTCTGACGTTTCAAACCTCATACTTTTATCATTCATTCATTTTAAGGGCATACCTTCTCATCGTTATTCATTTATTCGATAACTTCGTTTCACGACGATATATATAAATAAACGATCGTGTAAGTGAGTTAGGCTTTTACTAACTTTACACAAAAAACTAAAAGACATGTTTTTTGTCTTTCCTCTCCATCTTTTCCTCCTCTTAGTCTGGCTTTAACTCGCCATATTTCAAACAGTGTGTGCGCCGCAGCCAAGCCAACCCACCCGCCCGCCCGCCCGCCCGCCGCCCCCCCTACTCTTCCACCACGCAAGCCAGGAATCACTGCCTCTCAGCCCGGGCTAAATGCCCGCAGCCCACATTGTAGACTTGGCAGACGGACAAATATGCCACTCTGGTAGCAGGTGGCGACGATGCAGCCCTTTAAAATAAATGGCACGTCGGGTTTTTATTTGCATTTTATTCGTGGGGGCGACCTCGCACTATTATGTAGCTCTAGAGTCTGCACCGGAGCTCGAGTTGATGAGAAAAATAATGATACTTGATAATCAATCAATGGGTGTGTATTCGCAGCTGCTAAGACACTTAATACTGCGTTATCTCGCTGGGTCGGCATGCGTAGTTCACCGCTGACGGGAGGCTAATCGTCTCTCGCTCTGGAGGCGAGCGATCCCTTTGCGTTGTCGGGCCAAGTTCCCGTCATCGTCGGAAGTTGTTTTAATATTTGACTGCATTAGCGACTATAAAATTGCGTTCCATCACAGCAGACAGAGTTATGACCACTTTGAATACGACTGCAGATAAATAATGGATTTATAGATTGATTGGTCAGGCGTGTGATTGTGTGTTGGCCTTGAACCAATATAACTGCCATTACTACTACTACTACTACTACTACTACTACTACTACTACTGCTACTACTGCTGAGGTGGCTTGGGCTGCAGCCAATGCAGCCAATTTGAGACAGATCGAAAGGAAAACTAGTTTCAGTATTTCAGACGCTATACCTAAATAAACAAACCTTTACCCTCTAAGATGACTAGCACAGGCTTACCCAGCGGACTGTACCAACTCATAGGCTTATCTATCTATCATACATCCGGGTAGACACTCGTCTGGCACGTGTGACTTTCGGGTAGTCACATGACAATTTTGAAAAGGGCTTGTAATGGCTAATCACACACACACACACACACCTGGTGGTAAAATAGGGGCCCTGTAAGTATTTTGTGACATATAGGTCATATACACACACACAGTAGACACAACATTGTAAAATTGCAGTCACAGGCACTAAGGTAGGGTATCATAATAATAAAAAACAAATGTGCTAGCTATATGGTACAACACATGAAACGCCCAGTGTCTGCACTGTATATATAGTGGCTATATATCGGGGGCCCTCTTGCCCCCAATGAACAGCCAAATGCCCTATATTATCGTCCATGACATATGGTCAAGTACGACCGCCTGAGGGGAGCCGGCAGTAACACTTCATTAACACAACTATTTGTCTTTTCGCCCATCCATGTCCCGGTCTATGTAGTCTCCTTATTATTCATATGCTCAATGACCTGGACAACCCTGCGGGCCCCCAGCACGCCACGCCGAGCATCGACACACATTTAAAAAGGTAAACACTGGCTGGCTGTGCAGTTTCTAATCAGAGACCACCTGACCCGTTATCAGGGGAACAGGACCCAAAGTCCTTCGGATGTTAGTTTAGCTTCGGAAACTTTGACGATATTGACAAAACATGAGACAACATTGTCAAGAGACTCACCGGCATCTATTGCCATTTATTACAGGCGAGGGGGGGAAAAAAAAAATGGTATAGCGATTTTTAATTCGATTTTTGAATGCCTGAATCGATTAAAAATATATATTTTTTTTTAATTTTCTTTTTTTTAACAGTATGTTTATTGTTGTCATGCATACAAGAAGTGCACTACATCACCAGTTGCATGTAATCTTCCCTTTTAACCAGAACAAAGAGATCAGAGCACATTACTCCAGTCCTAAAGTCTTTACACTGGCTCCCAGTCAGCTGTAGAATAGACTTTAAAGTTCTGCTACTGGTCTACAAATCACTGAATGGTTTAGGTCCAGAATACATGAATGTCACCTTCCCTTAAACCCTCCCAGTATAGCAATGATGCTGCTGATCGGGAGATAAGCATATAGTCCCAGCCCATACATATATAAATACATTTGAATCAACAACTCACTAAGCTAGTAGGTTCACTATAAATCCAATTCACACTGTATCTGTGCATTTATTTATTTTGATTACTGCCATTTTGGTAGTGTCCATGTGTATAATAATGCATTAAAAAAGCATCGCGTACATTCTGGTTACTAAAAGAATGGGGCGATTCACAGAAAGCTTTTTTTCCAGGGACGACAAAAACAGGACAACCTTACACTACATACCAAATATAGAACCGTGCTGTGTTGACTCGGGTACAAAACACAGAAAAACATCATAAATAAAAACAGACTATTACACACACACACACACACACACACACACACACACACACGTGGCTTTCGGTGCCATATAGGAAGTGGGAGCGGGAGTTTCCATCAACACTGCTTGCTGCTGCAGGTGCGTGCTACTTTGTGGAAAAGGAGGAAAGAAGGAAAGAGAAACATAAGAATGAGTCTATACTACTTCATCATCACATGATTGTGCCTTGAACTTCTTCCTTCCTTCCGCCGCCCTCTTGCAACATAAAGAGCTGCGCAGAGGATTGTGGGTCAGAGAGGCCAGGAAAGCATGCCGGCTTGCATCATACTGCAACATGCGACCGGATGTAGTAGGACATCCTGGTACATGGCATAGTTGACATGTCACCAGTCCACCCACTATGCCTAACGGATAAACAAAGAGGACATTAGGCTACGAAACCACAGGAGTCTCAAGAGTCTCGAGATCAGTTTTATTCCACGGTGACTGACTGGGGTGGTACGCCATCTTGGATAACCGTACTGGTACCACTTTTTCCAAGTACCATTTTTAACTGATCTTGACATTCTGATCTCAGTCCTTTGTCAAAATTGCAAGACGGCGACTGTACTGTAGAGTAATTGCTTTGCAGCAGGTCCTAGCCTAGGCGGTGCCGATACAGGAGGAACACCGGCCTATCTGGGGGTCGACGAGAAACGAGAAGACGATGTTTGAGAGCCAAAGAGACGGGAAAGGAAATACATTTCTGTAGAAGAAGCACTCCGTAACACTGGCTAATGCACTGTCAACGTCGGGGTTCCCTTTGCTTCTCACAGCTGTCACGGCGCTCCCACAACCTGTTTGTGCCAAAAAGAGGTTTGCATAATAGTAGTAACAGATAACAGAGTTTACAACGCGGGCAGCTTTACAGTAAGTCATTCCATACGTCGTCCAGGTATGCCTGGCAGTAGCTGGGTTGGGTATAAATTATCGAGCAATAACCGACTATAAATCATATTTAGTGCTGGCTAAGGTTAAATACAGTACAGTACAACACCGGAGGCCAGCGCTGCACCTGTGCTAACGTAGCAGACAGGCAACCTTAGCAGCACAGCTGAGTGAGGAGTGTGCAAAACCCCCAAGCAGGACAGACACGATACACACAGTATAGTCGTAATGACATCACAAGTCTTCTTTGTCGAGCTAAAGCTAACCCATGCGAGCCCTGCCCTGCGCTTAGCGAGAAATATTCATAATGGACTTAAAGAGGCGGTAGGTCTGTCACACGCAACATCTCATTAAACACAGCAGTCTGGTGTGAGGTGTTTAACGGCCCACGTCAGGATGTATACAAATAAATAAAGTTACAAATCTACCCGTATTTTAGCAGTTACCCCCAAAAAACGAGATCAGTGCAAATCTGTGAACGTTTTGCACGTGGTACTATACCGCGTGTCGCCCCCGAGCTCGACGTCCTGATGCGAAGTGACAAACGGTGGCGTAAGCCAAACAGAGTTTGTAGCTACGCCAAAGCGGTTTCCGCTTTTCAAACCGGGCAAAGAAACGCTTCAAGAAGTTCAGACGAGGCCGAGCCTGACGCTATTAAACGCATTTGGAATTAGCATCGCGTTTTGCATGCGAGAGATTTGTAGTACGTATGATTCTCCAGGAGCATTAGCCCCAGCCGGTTCACGGCATGCTAACCCCGTATGACAATAGGAGGGCATGGGTAGCACAGGAGTTACCGTGGTTTGGGTTTGATCTCTAATGTCCACAGCCCCACGGGTAAGACAAGACGACTCCCACCTGCTCTTCTGTAAACATGCATCTGAATTAATTCACTGTAGGTCACCTTGGATAAAAAGACTAAAAGTCTATACCCAACTAAAGGAAGAGCCTGCAGATTAGCTTGGCTAGACAGCGCCGGACATCGGACCCGGTGTACGACGCAGCGGGCGCCCGGCCCAATGTTCTTCTCACGACCTGCAGACAGAGCTGCTGCTGGCCGGCGGCGGGGGCTAATCTGGTCCACATGCTATAACTGGCGTGCAACGCTGGCAAAGGAACGAAACACTTTTACGCCCGGGAGGACAGGTTTAGAAAGCTCCGGGGTTCAAACTGATCCTACGCTACGCTAAGGTGTTAACGATCCAACGGTTCATTCACTCGCTGACACGTTAAAACATTGCACGGATACCGTTGTCGTTGTGACAACTTGCGCAACGACAACGAAGTTGATTCACTATTCTCGTCTAAACGCAAATCACTATTTCAGGTTTATACTCGCTTTCACGCCAAGATATCAAGCAATTTAAATTTTGATAAAAAGGAAGACTGCCATATTTTATTCAAGGTAAAACATTGTAAAAAAAATAATAATAAAAAAAGTGTGTGTGCAGGCACACGTAAACACACATTTCACTGTGTGAAGACAACCGAGGCGCGTGCCAGTCTTTCTTGATGTCTAACAGCTTGTCCCTGGAGGGGGGGGGGGGGGGTCAGATGGGCCTAGTGAAACGGGTTCAAAGCCTCTTAAGAAGGAACAAGGTACGGCGGGTCTAGGGAACCTAAATAAAACTGCTCTGCGGGGGGGCAGGCGTCGGTGCCAGCGAGGAGGAGGAGGAGGAGATGAGAGGAGGCGGCGCGACGGTCAAACGGATTCACCTTCAACCGCCACAGGAAGCTTAGGGTTGGGTTGAAGTGACGCCATGGACGCTTGGACATTTGTCCCCTTGCACGACTACACCCTAACCAGAAAGGTACATGGGGTTAGGAAACTTGCTCTACGATGCCAACTAGTACAGCAGGTAGACTGGCATGCTGGCATCAAACCCAGTACCGTTTGGGCTGGAAGTCAAACCTAGCCTCTATACTCCCGTCTTTAAGTGAACCGATAAATTGTTTTGCCAGTTGCCACCGCCATCATTAAAAAATAGGCTTCGGTAGTTATACAAGAAATGATATAGAAATTGATGCGTCGGTAATAACGAAGCGTGTGAAATTGTCGTTTACATGGTTCCGGTGCGCCAAACTATAATATATGTTATATATTAAATTGATTTGTGACATATAACCTATGCATACATACCTGTATATCGTACACACGCTTAACGTGTCTTAAGGAACGTCTTGTGTTACGATGACCGTCGAGGGGCAAGAGGGAAGTAGGTTGATAGTCTAGGCACAGTCAACCTCATCATCAGTAAAAAAAAAAGGCAAACTGTTCATGCAAACTAGTTGTGAAATGTTGAACGAATTACAGACGGGCTTGTTTTGTGAATTTTGCAAATGAACATGCAACATTCTGTGTGTGTGTGTGTGTGTGTGCATTATTCCTGTGTGTATTCTCTGTGAGTAATATGTGCATATCATTATTTTACAATGGATGTAATGGATTATGCATCGTATGTTTTTCCACACCACACACACATCGAACCGGCGCATTAGCAGCCTCTGGGAGCGGCGTCGGCTATCGAGTGCTTTTACACAACGGATTACACGGTTTTACCTGTTGGACGCACCTGAAACAAGCGCTCTGACAAGGATGTGCTATGAGAGGGAAGTACGCTAATACACGATACAAGACTAGCGGTCTCATTTGGCCAGGAGCCAATACATTACAAAACAGCTTATTTTGTAACGGAACCACATTAGCATGAATTGCGGTCCGTTAGCACGTTCCAAAAAATACAAGATGTGACCGCTTGTCAAAGCTCAACTCAAACAACTGACTGGGTCCGTTGGCACAAACAAAAAGACGCACAGTCAGGAGGACACAAACTCAGCTCAGCCTACTAACCCATTCGAGAAGATCGACGACGGAAAAACTAGAGCGTATTATCAACGTGCATCATTTATAATATAATAACCGTGCCGTTACTGAACTTATTCCCTCCCTATATGCTCCGGACGTTGCCGAACGAACGGCGATCTTCTCCTACCTCGGAGAATAACATGCAAATTGTAAATAAACTACAACCGAACCCATTGGCAAGCAACCTCTCTGGAGGTGGCTCAATGGGCTAATTAAAACAAGAGGAGCAGAGGGGGACCGTGACCCACATCGCGGGGACGGGGCCAACAGGAGTGTGTTAGTTAAAATTAGGGCTGCTATCGAACCATTACAATAGTCCCATTGTGCCTCTGCCTCTGTATCTGTGTAATAGCACAGGAGCACTGGGAGGGGGGGGGGGGGCTTGTAGTGTCCAACAGCTCGTTTTAGTGTAGATTGATTCACATAGGCCTCGCTTCAATGTGACTTTTATCATCTGATCACGCCATGACGCATTAACCGTCGGGTCTGGACAGTCCCAGATCGGACGACTTGAGTGCTCACATTGGGATCCGACGAGCTAGACCTCATCCCCGCGTGGTAGTCAGGCTCGCACTCTGATCGCTCTCCTCAACCTACCCCTACCGCTACATATACCATTTTAAAAACAAGCAAGAACATCACATTAAAGCGCCATTTCAGCAGATTTATTTGACCAGGAAGTATTTTTTGCGGGAAAGTGAAAGTCAGACCCGTGTTCTGATCTGTTGCATCCCATCACAACAACACATCGAGCGTAACGGAGGAGGCCATATACGTTCATGCTTGTCCACCCACATACCTGGCACACAAACAAGAGGCCTTTGTGTGGGCCACAGGTGGAAACGCTGAGTGCTCAACGCATATACTCACTCCACAATAGGAAGCGGGTCCATCAACAAAGGTTAGCCTGCCTCATGGGTTTGGTTTGTCACCGGTGGTTGTCGTACACAACCAGCGGCATGAAGTGCAATCAGCACGGAATCGGCGTGAATATCCTAGAAATGGAGGCAGGCTCGAGTCCAGAACACACAAAGACGAATGACGAGAATCCAGTCTCATATTGCAGTAAATAAATAACAGACTAATAAATAACAGGACAAGTCATATAGGGACATACCCAAAAGCGGACGAGGCCTTGTCCTCGTTCTCTCTTTGCTGAAGACATCAATGCCATCGAGACCTACCTTACCTTCTACAGCAGTGCTGCAACTCTATATATCTATTATTATGGTGGGATCCACTCTGTGGCGTAGTTATTATTAATTATTATTATTATTATTATGTTTTGAGTCTCCGATAAGACATGGGTCTGTTGAGGTCTGCAGCACAAAGCTATTGACTGACAGATCCTGTCGTTTGTTCTGGCTTTTTTTACGGGTCAGAGATGAGGTTTCACCCTCACGACCGTACCGGCGGTCGTGTAGAAGTATAACATTTGTAGTAAGCAAGTACTATGCGACGCATTATTCTGTTTTCTTATTATTATTATTTGGTTTGCTTATGAAACCTTCATTTAAATTTTTTTTTTAGGGACTTTCTTGTGCCTTTATGGACAGGATAGTAAAAGTGGGATGATGAAGAAGAGAGGGAACGACGAAGTAGCACAGGATGACAGGCGGGGGGGGAATCGAACCTGCGCTAGCGGGTCGAGCCACCGAACCTTAATATATAAATATAAACCGATATAGGCTTGTGTGTACTGAGCGGGGGTCTAAGCCCTACCTTGGATAGGCTTTAATCGCAGCTAATCCCGAGGGTCTCGACCCCTCACACATGGGAATTAGACGGCACCCCGCTTCCCAGCCTCATGCACCCCCCCCCCCCCCCCCCAAGTAGGCACGTGGGTCTCTTTGGTGACTCCAACTCCATTTTAAATGTATATGAATGAATAAACGGACCCCTAGTTCTGTCTGTGGACTGCACTTACGTCTATGTCTACCTTACTACGTCCTTGGGAGCAGGTAGGAGTCCGGCCTCTTGCCCCAAGGAAACCTACAGGCAGACAGCAGAGACAGCCGTGTTCGAACCCCAGGGGGGCCAGAACCCGAATATCATGATGATATCGATGTCAAGTGTCAAATGTATTCCTCTCATTTAGGATGAAACACTTAACATAACAACACATACATACATGCTATCCAACTGGAGCAAACCATTTAGGCCCAGGGGTGTCAAACGTACGGCCCGCCGCGGGCCACAACCGGTCCGGCCCACTTGAGATCAAATTGGGCTGTACTGTATGTGGACCTTGAACTACAATGAGTGTGACACCCCTGATTTAGGTTAGAACCAGGCATGGGAGTCAGTGGGACTTGCACCGGCACGCAAACCAAACCCGGGGGGGTGAACCTGGTTTTGCAGTCCCTGATTGAATCAAGGTACCTCAGGAATTCAGGAATAACCTGCAGCCGTTTGTCCACGGCAGCGAACCCATGAGCAAGGCAGGATTATACTGTTGACACACTGATCGTTTGCAGGCCACCATCACGTCTCCTTGCCGCATGCCGAGGCGACACACACCGACCCACGAGCCCATCTAGCTGTAACCACGTCAGCTGTGACACAGCAAACACCCCCACGAGCAACACCACCCCCACGAGCAACACCACCCACATCCACATTCCCATCCACGTCGCAAACAAGCCAGCCATCAACGTTAACCCTGCACACCACCACCACTACTACTACTACACCCACCGGGATCAACTTTTCCCGTGGACACCGAAGCCACGCCCATGCTAGCCGGCCGGCGGTGCTACACCCGGGCAGCTGACCGGGCGGTGCTACACCCAGGCAGCTGAGCTGACCAGGCGGTGCTACACCCAGGTGCTACACCCAGGCTAGCTGACCAGGCGGTGCTACTCCCAGGTGCTACACCCAGGCTAGCTGACCAGTCGGTGCTACACCCAGGCAGCTGACCGGGCGGTGCTACACCCAGGCTAGCTGACCAGGCGGTGCTACACCCAGGCAGCTGAGCTGACCAGGCGGTGCTACACCCAGGCTAGCTGACCAGGCGGTGCTACACCCAGGCTAGCTGACCAGGCGGTGCTACGCCCAGGTGCTACACCCAGGCAGCTGAGCTGACCGGGCGGCTGCTGTCAACACACCGGCCGGCAACAACCGTCTTCAAGACGTGCATAACAACAGGACATTAATATATCACGAAAGGCACCACCCACCCCACCACCACCCTCCACCCATACATACATCCACCACACACACACATACAGTGCGTGTCCGGCGGCCTCGCGCCACGCCGTTATCCCAACCGCCCCCGCCCCCAACCGCCATCCCGGCGCGCGGATGTTGTTAACAAAAGGTGACGCAAGATTTTTTGCAGCTAGCTGCTAACGTTTCGGCACTAGCTTAAAAAAAAAAACTAAGTCACAACACACACACACACACACACACACGCTAACCGGTTCGGTTCGGCTCGGTACCAAGGCCACAGCAACAGGTTTTTGGTACACTTTGTTCAAGGTGGTGTTGTGTGTGTGTGTGTTGTGTGGAGGTGGTGTATCTGGTGGTGTATCTGGTTACTGCGGCGGCGGAGCTACGGAGTTGAAAACAGCCTCACCGGGATGTCGGCTTGAGGGGTCCCGGTGGGTCCCGGTGGTCCCGGTGGGTCCGGGTGGGTCCAGGGAGGGACCTCGCTCCGGGTCAGGTCCGCCGAGGCATTAGGGTGGTGGTGAGGGTGGAGGTGGTGACTAGGGTGGTGTTGTTGTGTGGTGGTTGTTGTGTTTTTTTGTTGGGGTTGGGTGGGGGGATATTAAAAAGGGATCAGACGGCAACGTCGTCCCAGACAGCAGCAGCACTGGGAAGGAGGAGGAGGAGGAGCAGGAGCAGGAGGTGGTGGAGGAGGAGGAGGTGGAGAAGGAGGAGGAGGTGGAGGAAGAATCGGGGAATGCTGCTGCTGGAATGTGACGTCCAGTCCGGTCTGCTGGCTAGGGGTGACACGTGCACTCGCCGCGGGGCATTGTGGGAGTTGGAGTTGTTTTGTTGTTGTTGTTGGAATCCACAGGAAAAATGTGGGATGTGTTTTGGGATGTTGCTGACGTCACGAGTTGTTTCGGATACGTTTTCTAAATTCCGTAATGATATTTTATAAGGATTTTGTTTTGTTTTTCAGAAAAAACCGACGGTGTATAATATATATATATATATAAAAACAATATATAAAAAATATTTTCAAAAAATAAAAACAAATAAAAATAATTATAATAATAATAAATAAATAAATAAATAAAAATAATACGGTATATATATTTAAAAAAAAATGTAATATAGATTTCAGGTTTTTTGTTTTAATATCGTGTGAAGCGCCACAAAAACAATGCAAGACGGAAGAAATGTAATGAAGGGCTGCCTAACGATGACACCTGGTGGACATTTTGAGGAGTGCCGTTGGAGGACCAGCAGGACTGGAACCTGCACTGTGTTCAGTGTATTGTGTGTGTGTGTGTGTGTGTGTGTGTGTGTGTGTGTGTGTGTGTGTGTGTGTGTGTGTGTGTGTGTGTGTGTGAGACTAGGTCATGGTGTGTGGTTTTAGGGGGGTTTCTAATGACATTAATAATGCTATGACAAAAAAATGCAATATGACATTAGACCACTTTTTGTAGATAATCAGGTGTAGAAAGACAAATAATTGAATACAATTCTCCAATTGTACAATAGAATAGGGCTACTAGTGAAACGTATCTTCCTTCTGACCTATTAAGCCCAGACAGTCAGGTCGACCGACAGACAGACAGACAGACAGACAGACAGACAGACAGGTGTACGTCCAGAAGTTACTCCCATCTCCAGATGGTGCCAGTATAGGTTAGCTCCCTCACCGTCTGGGGCTAATTAACTAGCATGGTGTGATCATGGATGTGGGTGTGATGGCTACACCAGCAGGTCAGCAGCACACCCACTGTGCAAAATATATGTTCTCCTATTTCTCCTCCTCGCCGCTCGCTCCTCTGTGGAGCAGTCCTCGCGAAGCCATTACACTAAATCAGAAACCACGATTCAACACATTCCTCTCTTTATAAGACAATGAAACAAATCAAAACTACAAATTATGAATGATAAAACGATACACGACGGAGCCCTGTTATGTTATACCGACTTTATACAGTTATGTCGCGAGACATATTCGTCCGTGTAAATCATTTAAATCGACACACAGGAGAAATAAAATACATACGCGCATGCAGCCTACTCATACATAGAATAATTGTGACTGACAGTTACAGGATGAGACCAAATGGGGCAGAACTAATGTAAGCTCCCTGCATCCTTGTACAACACCGGTTTTTAATCTCAAAAGTGATGGGTTGGGTTTTTTCTCTATATTTTCTCCCCCCTTTTCTCTAAATTGCTTGGCAGAGAGTTTGGCCAAAAGAGACGCAGGAGGCCTAAGAAGAAAGTCACGAGCTAAAAACAAACTGGGTAATCCTCTATCCACCAAGAGTTGAGTCCTCACCAAGGGAGTAGTAGCCATACCAAAGCAGCAATTAGCAGTGGAGACTGGGGGGGGAGAGAGAGAGGGAGAGAGAGAGAGAGAGAGAGAGAGAGAGACCATATGATGATATTTCAGTGTGCTCTGCGGCCTGCGTTTAGCTCCGTCTGGGTCCTTTTATAAAAAAACACACACAAAAAACAACCCAGTAAAACGTTGAATCGAGGGCGGGCAGCACTTGGGGGTAGACGACCTACATCTCGTTAGCCTCGCCGGACGGGACCGTCCCTCCCTCTCCTGCGGCGGGGCCGACCCGGAGAGCAACGCACCCACGTGGTACAAACAACGGAGAGCGCTCTCCCACCATACGCTGCTTTGTAATAACGAAGATGATGCCTTCGTGGGATTTGATCTCTCTCTCTCTCTCTAGGGAGGCCCCCCAGAAATGTGGAAGTTCATCATGGAGGCCTATAGAGGTTGGCTTGTTCAAATGTGTGTGTGTGTGTGTGTGTGTGTGTGTGTGTGTGTGTGTGTGTGTGTGTGTGTGTGTGTGTGTGTGTGTGTGTTTGTTTCATTTCAAATGAGGTGACCGTGACACTGACAGCCATGAGGGTGGCAAGGGGGGACAGCAGGTGTGGGCGGAGAGAGAGAGAGAGCGAGAGAGAGAGAGAGAGAGAGAGAGAGAGAGAGAGAGAGAGAGAGAGATCGCGTTGGACTTCGATGAGAGAAACGACGTGGGTGGAGGTGTCTGAACAACTTTTGCATGTAAACACAACGCACACACACATGCACACACACACACACACACACACACACACACACATGGTTCTATGTCAGCTTTCACACCCCATAGACACACACACACACACACACATACAGTTATATGTCAGCTTTCACCCCCCATGGACACACACACATGCACCCCCCCGGGGGGGGGGGGGGGGGGGGGGCTGCCCCATATGTATGTATTATTAACAAAAACAAAACAAACTACAAAAACGTTTTCTCCAAATGTTAGTAGTTGCCAATTCCCAACCTATTTATTTGTCATGAGTGAGATGAAGACGAGAGGTCTCTCCTGGTCTAGATCTGGTTTCTCCTGGTGTAGATCTGTTCTGGTCTTACCTGATCTAGATCTGGTTTCTCCTGGTGTCGATCTGTTCTGGTCTCACCTGATCTAGATCTGGTTTCTCCTGGTGTAGATCTGTTCTGGTCTCTCCTGGTCTAGATCTGGTGTAGATCTGTTCTGGTCTCTCCTGGTCTAGATCTGTTCTGGTCTCACCTGGTCTAGATCTGGTTTCTTGTGGTGTAGATCTGTTCTGGTCTCTCCTGGTCTATATCTGGTGTAGATCTGTTCTGGTCTCTCCTGGTCTAGATCTGTTCTGGTCTCACCTGGTCTAGATCTGGTTTCTCCTGGTGTAGATCTGTTCTGGTCTCTCCTGGTCTATATCTGGTGTAGATCTGTTCTGGTCTCTCCTGGTCTAGATCTGGTTTCTCCCGGTCTAGATCTGCTCTGGTCTCTCTTGTTTTAGATCTGGTCTCTCCAGCGCCATGCCCCTGCTGGTGGACGCGGTGTGGGCGGTGTGGAGCATCACGGCGGGCGTCTACGACTACTTCCAGACGAGTGCCATGGAGGAGCGGATCCACGCCCTGGAGAACGTCCTCTCCATCCACCAGCTGCTCATCGCCGGCCTGTCCACCGGCCTGGTGCTGCTGCTGGGCTACGTGCTGCTGAGGAAACACTGACACGCCGAGGGGTCTGGGAGTCCGTTGCCATTCCTGCTGAACCTCCATGTTCTCCTCGACCTCGCAGCGCGATTAAGGAGCGATGTGGGAAATGAAAGGAGACATCTACTGTCGATGATCTGGACCGATCCCAACCTCCAGACTCTGCAGCCAGGTTCAGCAGGGAAGCCGGGGGAGAAGTGCGATTGGCAGACGTCTGGAAGGCTTTGTGGCCCAGGAGTCTGGAGAACCTCCAGGCTGAGGAGGAGATGAGGAGGTCATCGTCTGGTGGTGGACCCTCTGCTCTGCTCATCATGTGTTGACTTCTGGTCACATGGTCTGAATGGACCAACCAGGAGTGGTCTGCTCACCTTTTACCTGGAGGACTTTAGGTGGAGTCAGGTTTGGCATCATGGAGTTCAGGTCATCTGTCCAATGTGCTGTGGTACTACTTCACTCATCCTCTACATTTAATAATAACAATAATGATAGTAATGATGATGATTCATTCTTTAATTCTGGTGTCATGATTTGAAATTATTATTATAGTAGTTTGTTATTTTACTTTTACTGTTGGGTTGAACCGGAGTCCAAACTATTTTAGGAAATAAAGGGAATCTAAGTGTTGGATAATAGTCTTCTTTAATTAAGTCTTCTTTAACATGTGTGAGTGTATGGGATAATGTCCTTGAGGAGATATTGTTGTTTAACAAACAATGACATGAATAAACTGCTTTCATTCACGACCAACTGCAGTTACATCTTCAATTCTGCGGCTGTGTGGAGTATTCATTTATAAAATACGGTCTCATGCAGAGGCAGTGCAGCCAACCAGAACACATTACCACAACAGCTCTTAAATCTGATAAAGCCTTTTAAAAGTATGCACCAAACCAAGTCCATATGGTGCATTTACACCAATAGACGTTTAACGGCACTGCTTGTGTTTTTCTACCGCCATCTTAGTGTGAAGAACGTCAGCCAGGGGCCATGTATCAAAACTATACACCGTCTTTCAATGAAAAGACATTTTGGTCAAAAAGGAAATGTTGCTAAATGATAAAACCGTTGAATGAATAAAAATAATAAAGAATAAAAAGACAAAAGCAAAGGTTTGGTCTCTTTATTAATTAGGTGTAATACTGCCTGCAGCAGACGGGTGACTGGTTCAGACTGTCGTACCATCCACTGGTCCCAACACATTTCTACCAACCAGCAAAACATACAAAGTTAATCAACCGTTAGAATCTACTTCCTGTGTGTGGAAACGTACTTCCTGTCACCCAGCATTGCTACGTCACTGTGGGCGACAGATGAGTCGGAGCTCGACGGTTCGTGAGTTTTGACCAATCGACAGCTTCGTGTAAGACAGACTCCTGAGCCGCTAGACGGCGACAGTGAGGTGGATCCTGTCAGGATGGTCACAGCAAGAGATATAAAACACATGAGGGCCTGGGTTCAGAGGAGAGGTGTGGCGAGCTAATACTGAGAGGGGGGTCTTTCACAGTGAGGGGGGGGGGGGTCTTTAGGAGGAAGGATCTGATGTAAACAAGGACCCCTAAGATGGTGGAGGAGGGGAGGGCATCTTAACGTAACAGAGGCCAGGGTCGGGTCAGTAGACCAGGACCTTCCAGCCTGTGTGAGCGAAACAACAGCCGAAAAACAGACCGTCCCCCGCCGCCTCCAGCAGCCAATCACAAACCACCTCCCGGCTGCCGCAGCCAATCGTCACCCTGAGTTTGACGTTGGCCCCGCCCTCGCTCGGGTCGTTGCCGGCGGTAAACAGAGCGACCACTTCCATGTCAAAAGTCACGGCTGAACCAAGGGCCAACGCTGGCAGCCGATTGGTCATCTCCTTCCCGTTGACAAACACAGCTCCTGGAGGAGGGGGAGGAGGAGGAGGAGGGAGGAGGAGGAGGAGGAGGAAATAGTACTGGTTTTACTGGTATAGTTTCACTGGTATAGTTTTACTTGTAGTTTACTGGTTTACTTATTTTACTACCTTTGGTGGAGATGCAGACCGCCTGGTCTCTCTGGAGAGTCTCTCGCCCGTTCTCTCTCTCCACACACACTCCTACACCGTCCCTGTGGTCAGCCTGGCCTGCTGCAGACACTCTACACACACACACACACACACACACACACACACACACACACACACACACACCTGTGTTTTTTTTCCTTCACGTAAAGGTGTGTGTGTGTACTAACTTGAACGTAAGGGTCTGGCCACAGAAGAGTAGGTGTGTGTGTGTGTGTGTGTGTGTGTGTGTGTGTGTGTACTAACTTGAAGGTAAGGGTCTGGCCACAGCAGTAGGTGGGTGCGTTGGAGTAGAGCACGGGGCAGCGTGAGGGGGCGGAGTCACAGCGCATAGCGATGTTCCTCCGGCTGCTCAGGATGTACCCGTCCGTCCCGGGACTCCACTCTGCAAAACAAACGCACACAAGATAACGATGTACAATATTGGTGTCCAACACGAAGCTGGGCTGAAGACACTCTGCAGTAAAACAAGCGCACCCTTACACCAAGAACATGTATGTAAATGTGAAGAACATATATGTAAATATAAAGAGCATGTATGTAAATGTGAAGAACATATATGTAAATATAAAGAGCATGTATGTAAATGTGAAGAACATATATGTAAATA
>JAOPJI010000079.1:531579-541696 GCA_027122695.1 Merluccius productus
GACAGGTCATTAAGGAGCAGGTAGGGGTTAGACAGTACAGAGACAGGTCATTAAGGAGCAGGTAGGGGTTAGACAATCATTCATATTAGTTATTGCTGTGAGCTGGCATTAGTTATTGATCCGTACTGATATTGGTTATTGATTCAATTTGATTCCGTGTCAGACTCCTAACTGGGAGGTGATGGATGACCTGCAGCAGACCAACATCTCTCTGGCTGCTAGCTCCTCTTTGGACCTCAGCATCCCTGGTATCTGTGAGGGATACCTGATGAAGAGGAGGAAGTACCCTCTGAAGGGCTGGCACAAGGTGACTATATACAAAGTACTGCCCCCATTTTGCTTCCAGGTGTGATGTTGATCAGCCATTAGAAGCCTTTACCCGCTGGTGACATCACAAGAGGGCGTGTCCACCCAGATGTATGATGGGCAGCTGGTAGTAACATAGGGTTAACCCTTTATGGGTACCCAAACAGGAGATATTCAGACTTGCTTCCACTTTATTGAGACCCACGGTGCTGCTCAGACCACTTCCTGATATTCTTTATTGTGATTGGTCTTTTCAGAGGTACTTCCTGTTGGAAAAAGGAATCCTCAGGTATTCCAAGACTCATCAGGATGTAAGTGATCACCTGACATCTCATGAAGTCACATGACATGAATCGCGTTGATAACGTTGCAAGGTTTCCAGTCCTCTGCTCATGTTTGGTTCGTTTCTGGCGTAGATCCAGAAAGGGAAGCTCCATGGATGTCTGGACGTCAGCCAGGCCGTCATGTCCATCAACAAGAAGTCGAATCGCATCGACCTGGACGCTGGGGACATCCTGTACCACATGAAGGTACCTCCACCCCTCAGTCTGTACCACATAAAGGTACCTCCACCCCTCAGTCTGTACCACATGAAGGTACCTCCAGCCCTCAGTGTGTACCACATGAAGGTACCTCCAGCCCTCAGTGTGTACCACATGAAGGTAACTCCACCCCTCAGTGTGTACCACATGAAGGTAACTCCACCCCTCAGTGTGTACCACATGAAGGTAACTCCACCCCTCAGTCTGTACCACATGAAGGTACCTCCACCCCTCAGTCTGTACCACATGAAGGTTCCTCCACCCTTCATTCAGGGAGAGATGGTAAAGTATTCCTGCACTCTCCAAGGATCTGTCATAAAGCCAAATGACCTCCATGCCGGTTTTGAACACAAAATATAATAACCGTTGCATTTAAGTGCTATTTGTGTTGCTGCGCCATTATTTTGGAGGATGAACGTCGTTAGCTTAGTAACATATTATCCATCTCATCTTGTCTTTGTCAGGCCAAGAGCCACGACCTGTTCTACATCTGGGTGACCAAGCTGTCCGTCCACCGTGTCTTCAAGAGGAATGAAGCCCTGAGCGTCCATCGAGGGGTCATGCTCTCCTTGGGCCAGGGAAGCCTGTCCTCCATAGCCACCCTGGCCCCCAACGCGGTTAGTACCTCCAGTCCAGCAGGTGGTTTCGAGCTTTAATGATGTTCTAAGTAGCGTTCCCATAAGTACTGTCCTAAGGGTTATGGTCCTAAACCTCCAGCACCTTCTCACATACAGCAGCACGCCAGCTCAGTGTCGATGTACCAGGCCAGCGGAGCCCCCCCTGTGGGTGCAGGGACCCCTGGGAAAGTTGGGACCCTTGGGGATGGAGGAACCCCTACCGAGGCCTCCCACCACGGGGTCAACCGCAAGGTCTCGGCCTGGCTCCAGCAGACGGCCGACACGGACGCTACCTCCCAGGGTCAGAACCCGTTTGGACTCTTAGTGTTTCTGTAACTCAAGTTACAACTTAGATTTTCAAAGTGCTCACTTTCTTTTTTCGTGATACTGATTTTGTATTTGTTGTCTTTTTGTTCTCAGAGCTGGCGCGTTGCCAGCTGGAAATCGCAGAGATGGGTGCTCTGATCCAGCGACTTAGTTGGCTGGAGGGAGGCCTCCTTGTCTCAGACACCGACCTGGAGCAGCGAATCAGCATGCAGGTAGTGACCGGCTGTTTGTACGGACGTAGCAGTAGTGACCAGCGGTTTGTACAGACGTAGCAGTAGTGACCAGCGGTTTGTACAGACGTAGCAGTAGTGACCAGCGGTTTGTAAAGATGTAGCAGTAGTGACCAGCGGTTTGTACAGACGTAGCAGTAGTGACCAGCGGTTTGTAGAGACGTAGCAGTAGTGACCAGCGGTTTGTACAGACGTAGCAGTAGTGACCAGCTGAAGCTCATCTGTTTTTTTTCCAGAACATTTCCCTGGAGAAACCCAAGAAGAAGGCAGGGAAGGTGTTCGGTCACTCCAGGACCCTGTCTCGCGTGGAGGCCATGGGAGGCACGGTAAGGGCCTTCTCTCAGACCGCGTTGGACGGGTGTTCAGGCCTGGCTAGACGACTGATCCTCCTCCTCCTCCTCTCTAGTTCACCTCTAGTCACCTGAGCACCAACAGCTCCTGCAGTTCGCGTTACCTTGGCACGTCACTGCAGTCCATCCCAGACTACGTCTACACTCAGCTGTCCAACCCCCAGGTCACCTCCCCCGAGGCCAAGAAGATCCAGCAGGACATCTACGTGCTGTCCCAACGAGGTGAACCACCTTCTGCTGTTTCTACTGTCCTCTGTCTTCTACTATCTACTGTCTACTAGGGTTGGGTCGGTGTAAAACATTTTTAACCGATTTGATATTAAGCCAAACACCAGACCGGTATACCAGATTTTACCACTAGGTGTCGCACTTGACTCCGCAGCCACTCCAGAACTACAATGTGCTACACTAAATCAGACATTATAGCGATCAACAATCAGAAACCGAGGGACACATCGTGTTTTTATTTCTCACAACAGCCATTAAACTTCAAAACGTCAAAATAATAAATTAAATGAGACTTCAGCCGAGCACAACTTGAGAAACATGCAGTGTACACGTTGCCTCATCTACGTTTTTCAGTGTACCTCTTCCGCTGGCTTCAAATGTCACCATATTGGCGCAGTTTTAGTTTTCTTTGAGACAAACAACGTGCACATCTCCCCCACCTCTACTGAATTGACATCTCCTCCATGTTGCTGGCTCTGTGACACCAGTGCCTCCGTTAGTCCGTTTATAACCAAACATAATACTACCGGTATGTTAACTATGTTGTTATACTGCCTATTACTAACATAATACAAGTTGGATCCAGGCTACTTTTTTATTTACCAGAAACTGGTTTAGGCTCGTACACCGGACCGGCCCGGCAAAACTGGAAATGGACCCAACCTTACTGTCTTCGCCTGGTCTCTATGGGTCGTGTGTGATGGTTAAAAGTGTGTGTTTCAGTGCACACGTCTCTGAAGATGAGCCATCATACATTGACGTTAGAGAGAGAGAGGCTGAGAAACGCCTGGATCGCCCCTGACCTCCAACACAACTCGAGCCACCAGCTAGCCACACTGTGTACGCTGTCAGAGGTATACACACTACTACACACATCACACTACTACACACTACTATGTACACACACTACTCCTTTTTGAACTAGCCATTATGCTGATGCCGCTAGCTCCTTTGTGAACTAGCCACTATGCTAGTACAGCTAGGTCCTTTATGAACTAGCCATTATGCTAATACAGCTAGGTTCTTTATGAACTAGCCACTATGCTAATACAGCCAGGTCCTTTATGAACTAGCCACTATGCTAGTACAGCCATGTCCTTTATGAACTAGCCACCATGCTAATGCAGCCAGGTCCTTTATGATCTAGCCACTATGCTAGTACAGCTAGGTCCTTTATGGACCAGCCACTATGCTAATACAGCTAGGTCCTTTATGAACTAGCCACTATGCTAATGCAGCTAACTCTATTACTGCTAGCTCTTTGAGTCTGTGTTGTCCCGCATGGCTTGATGCTGGGGTCCCTGTGTTTCTGTGTTTCTGCTCATTGTGTGTTGGCTTGTTGGTTATTGTGTCTGTCTGTCTCTCTGTCTGCCCGTCTCTCTGCTTAGCTTGATGTGCAGTCTTGCTTGACCAAAGTTCACTCGTTATCGCTCTCCTCCGAATCCACGGAGGAGTCCTTCTGCACGGTCCGCCACGGCCAGGTGTGTTTCACGTGGCTTAACCCAAACTAAATGTATACATCACTTTAATTCACATGGCTTAACCAAACCAAACTTTTCATCACTTTGTGGATGCTTTCATACCTGAGGTGTTTGCTCCGTTTTATTCAAACCCTGGAGCGTTTTGACCGATAGTCTGGTTCGTTTGGGCCGGTGTGAACTCTTATTCCAACTCTGGTGCGGACCAAACAGCCGAACTCTGGTCTGCTTGAAAACGGGGGTTTCAGTCTGCTTCTAAGTGAACTCTGGTTCGGTTCACTTCCCAACTAAAGGAAGCGAACCAAAAACAATGCATTGTGGGGTGAATGTGCACTTTTGCAAACTGGAAATAATAAACATATTAAACTATAAACTTATAATAAACTTCCTGTCCAGTAGACAAGCGGCCCGTTCAACAGCATGACGTGTGTTTACATGGTTTAGTTTGCTTGACGAAGTCCAGTGTGAACGCTAACCGAACCAAATGAAAATGAAACAAAGTAGTAACCCTGAACCGGACCGGGGCTACTGAATTCTGAAAATGGCCTAATTCACATGGTTTAACCCAAACTAAATGTATACATACCTTTTAATTTACATGGTTTAACCTGAACCAAAGTCCCTCCTAAAGCAGCAGTAATACATCTCTGTATTCTAGCTTTCTATCGTATTGTGAAGCGTGTGAACCTCTGCCCTCCTAGCGGACACCCGCCCTCCCACGCCCGCCGTCGGTCGCGGACTCCATGGCGGAGTACTTCGACGCCAGCGAGGTCATCATGTGCGAGACCTCGTCGGAGGCAGAGGCGTCAGACGAGTCGGGTCTTAGCGACATCACAGCAACAACCACCTCGGAGCCGGACGAGGGACACGGTGAGTTGCCCCCGGCGGTGCACATGTGATTATAGGATAAACTGCTTGTGGATGTGATTGGTTTGTTTCGAAAGCGGTTGATTGGCTGACTGGTCGTTTGTCTCGTTCTCAGCTTCTGCCACTGTGAAGTATCGCGCTAGCATCTCCAGCGCACCAAACAAGCCACATCCCCCCACTGACAATGGTAAGCCCTGCCTACTCACTGTTAAGCCCCGCCCACTCACGGTTAAGCCCCGGGAGTGGGCTGTAGTCATACAGGGATGTATCAAAAAGAATAGGAAACTCACTCATTATGTTTATTAACTGTTCCTCCATTTTGATTCGGATTCATATCTCGACTCACTATGAATGACTCATAGTGAGTCAACTTTTGGAGAGCGGGCAGAGTGGTGAACATCTGGGCAGCTCATACCGCTGTTCTCATAGGGAAGTAATTGAACCGCTCCGCTCTGCCGTTATCGAAGCTCCCTGTGAAAACCCAGCGGTAGGAAGCTAGGGATGTTGATAACTTACTTTTACTCCTAGGAGTAGGAGAAGGACCAAAATGACGTCACTCTCAGAATGTTTGGCCACTTGGGACCGATTTCCTACTCTGAGGCTTGATCACTACTCTGCGAGGCTTGATCACTACTCTGCAAGGCTTGATCACTGCTCTTTGAGGCTTGATCACTATTTTTGCTAGGCTTGATCACTACTCTGCGAGGCTTGATCACTACTCTGCGAGGTTTGAACTCTCTCCCTCTCCCTCCCTCCCCCAGATCGTCGTACCGAACTGCCGGCCCCATGTGCTGATAACAGCCACATCGGCATCATGTCCATCCTGTACAACAACATTGGGAAAGACCTGTCCCGCGTGTCCATGCCTGCCGCCCTCAACGAACCCCTCAGCCTCCTGCAGCGGCTCAACGAAGAGCTGGAATACAGCCAGCTACTGGAGACGGCCAATAGCACCGACGACCCATTCCAACGCATGGTAGGTAGCCTAGCCTAGCCGCTAACAGCACCGACGACCCCTAACAGCGTATGGTAGGTAGCCTAGCCTAGTCGCTAACAGCACCGACGACCCCTAACAGCGTATGGTAGGTAGCCTAGCCTAGTCGCTAACAGCACCGACGATCCCTACCAGCGGATGGTAGGTAGCCTAGCCTAACGGCTAACGGCACCGACGACTCCTACCAGTGCATAGCATGTAGCCTAGCCGCTAACACTGACCCCTACCATTAGCCCCGCCACTAATACTGACCCCTACCAGCGCATGGTTGGTAGCCCAGTCGCTAACACCGACCCCTACCAGTGCATGTTTGGTAGCCTAGTCGCTAACAGCACCGACGACCCTTACCAGTGCATGGTAGGTAGCCTAGCCTAGCCGCTAACAACACCAATGCAACCAGTGCATGGTAGATAGCCTTGCCTAGCCACTAACCACCTGTAGCTAATGGTAGCCAAGCTTATATCCATTGCTGTGTATGCAGGTGTACATAGCGGCGTTCTCCATCTCTGGCTACGCCTGGGCGTCATGGAGGAACAACTACAAGCCCTTCAACCCCGTCCTGGGAGAGACGTACGAAAACAACCGGCCCGACCGCGGCTTCCGCTACGTCAGCGAACAGGTATATCTGGACTGGCTTTACACTACACACACTTTACAGGGATCTGGGTTTACAGGAGGGGGTGGGGGCTCAGTCTGGTTCGCTTTGGTTGATTGTGTGTGTGTGTGTGTTTGTGTGTGTGTTAGGTCAGTCATCACCCCCCGATCTCCGCCTGCCATGCCGACTCTGAACACTTCAACTTCTGGCAAGGTACTCACACTCTCACACTTACACTCTTACACACTTTTGTACAACACGCAGCACAGGGCAGATGTTTACTACTGAAGAATTCATATTTTGCTTTCTCTTTCAGATCAGAGATGGAAGTACAAGTTCTGGGGGAAGTCTGCTGAGATCATCTCATCCGGACAGGTCAACGTGTCTCTGCCTAGGTAAGACTGGTTACCTGCCCAGTGGGTAACCATGGTTACCTGTCCAGGTAAGACTGGTTACCTGCAGTGTCATCGTGTGTGTGTGTGTGTGTGTGTGTGTGTGTGTGTATAGGTATGGAGACCACTACGAGTGGAACAAGGCTGTGACATGTATCCACAACGTGTTGAGTCCCCAGCGGTGGCTGGAGCACTATGGGGAGGTGGTGATCAGGAACACACAGAGCAACGCCTGTACCTGCAAGATCACCTTCGTCAAGGTGACACGCACACGCATCAGTATCTAGATATCCAGATATATAGATATCTCTCGATTTGTCTCTGTCTCGCTCTCTCTCTCTCTCTCTCTGTGTATGATTGCTAACATGTGTACTGTTGGTGCCTGTTGGGTCAGTCTCGGTACTGGACGTCTGACAGCAGTAAGAACGAGGTCCAGGGGGTCGTCCTGGACAGCCTGGGGGAGGTGGTGCATCGCTTCGGAGGGTTCTGGCATGAGGGCATCTTCTGTGAGACCTTCCCTACCCCACAATGCATCTGGAAGCCTAGTGAGTACACACACATGCACACACACACACGCATGCCATAACCCCGGCTCTGTTCGACTTGATCCAACACGCTGTGTCACTTCCTGTCTAGACGTGCAACCTGATGACTACGCCCAGTACTACGGATTCTCTCGCTACGCCCGCGAGCTCAACGAGTTGACCCCTGACCTGGAGGGTCTTCTGCCCCCCACAGACACACGCTACAGGCCCGACCAGCGGTACGCACACACACACACACACACACACACACACACACACACACACACACACACACACACACGGGTATACTTGGGCTGCTGGTGGAGAGGCTGTAATGTGTGTGTGTGTGTCCAGGCTGTTGGAGGAGGGGGACGTTGTAGCGGTGGACAAGCGTAAGGACCAGGTGGAGGAGAAGCAGAGAGAGAGGAGGAAGGAGATGGCCAAGCTAGGAGAGGAGCATACGCCACGATTCTTCAGGTAGGAGCTCACCGATTGGTCGGAACTCCATGAGAGCTCACCTATTGGTCGACGGTGCTAGGGCTCATTCATTGGCTGGTTGGCATGACGACATGTGTTGTGTTTTCAGGAGGTCTGTGGACGAAGCAGGAAGGGAGGTGTGGCTTCACAATGGAACCTACTGGAACATTCGCCACGAGCCTGGGTTCTCAAACACTCAGAACCTGGACCTCTGGTAGAACCTGGGGGACCAGGACCAGGACCGGGACCTCTGGTAGAACCTGGGGGACCCGGACCCGGACCAGGACCTCTGGTAGAACCTGGGAAACCCAGAACCTGGACCTCTGGTAGACTCTGGGGAACCCAGAACCTGGACCTCTGGAAGACTCTGGGGAACCCAGAACCTGGACCTCTGGTAGAACCTGGGGAAAAGCTCCTCTGTTTGCACACCTCTAGATGTATATAAATAAACACTACCGCCCGGGTAAAAGGTCACAGACTCAGCGGTCTGCAGGGAGATCTCTGAGGACCTGATTAGCAAGAGAGGGGTGTTTTTTTTCCCCTCCACACCTCCACCTTCGAACTCTGATCCCAACTCCGTATGAGTGTGGTGTTGAGACGTTCCCTCCATCATGTTTCATGTTTTCCTTTTGAACACGTATTTTAAAATGCCTTTCCTCTCAAATGTATTTGTAGTATTTCTCTGTCGAAGTGCAGACCAGCGTGTATTTGAGGTGTTGTGGGTGCGGTCCCGCAGGGCGGCCGTGGGTCTTGCTGTGTATTTGGAGGCTGTAGCAGGGTGGAGGTGATGGATATATGATGACCTCGAGGCTGCGGCTGGGTGGAGGTGATGGGTCCATGATGACCTCGAGGCTGCGGCTGGGTGGAGGTGATGGGTGTATGATCAAACCTGTCCTCTTGGACAGGTTTGATGTGAAGGTTTGAACACGCGTGCGGTCGGTGGTGTTGCTCTCGTTGAAGCGCTAGATGCTTTCACATGTTTACTGATGAAAAAAGTTTGATTCTGCTGTAATAATGTCTCATGTGTAATTCTGCTGTCATGTATTTTCAAATAAACAGAGAAATCTGCAGTCTGTGCTTCTTTACCATGTCCGGTACTGTGGTGGTACTGTGGTGGTACCAGGGCTGTAGTGGAGGCTAAACGCACGTAAACTGCATTTACGCACCTCTAAATAGTTTACGCAACTATAAAAATTGTTAGTTACTTTTACCAGCGCAATCTGGGACACGGTATCTGTAACCAATCACATCGTCTCTTGCGGCATCGAGGCTCGCGACAGAGCCGTAGAATTGGCTAGCTAGCTCCCAGCTCTTGCTAGGTAGCTGTCTGTCGCACAAGGCTGACTAGCGTGTCTGGATTTCTATCACATGGATATACGGCGATTTCTAAAACGTCAAAAAAGCAAGCCTACTCCTGCCGATGCCAGCAAGAGATCTCGACCACGAAATAGCGGTGTAAGAGGCACTTTTCTGGTACACTGCGATTTCGTGTTTTGGGCCATGGTGGTGCCAGTTCATTGCAAAAGTGCCCACCTCCACCCGAGACCAACTTTCTCGGCGTTATAACTATTGTTATAACGTGAAACGTTTCACGTTATAACGTGATAAATAGTATATTGTTACAACGTGATAAGTTTGTATGTCATAACGTGAAAATATCTTGTTATAACAATACACTTTTCACGTTATAACGTGATACTAATCCGTTTTTATTGTTCTGGCGTGGCAGCAGTAGACTTCCGTAGTTTCTCTCATTGTAATGCATTGCGGAATGTTCAGTTCTTAGAGTGGTAGCAGGTTTTTTTAAATAAGCTACTCACAATTCGTAAACGGCTGCTGTTATACCTATATCGTACGCAACCCAAAAAAAGAAAAAAAAGAAACGATAAATCGGTAATGGAGCGCTTTCACTTTAATTCCCCACAGGTGCTCTCGTCTCGCGCCTCTGCCATTAGGCGGCAAATCGCGCGCGATCATTCGCGTGCAGTGGACATTGGGCCGCAGGTGCCGGAAGTAAAAATCCCATTCATTTTTCCCGTCGAGATTTTGATTGAAAGCCATTATGTCGTAACCATCCAATGTATACTTACAACCAGCCGTTTTATTGTGCAACGATAGGATAGGCAACTTTAGAAACCAAAAGCTAAAGGAAAGTTTCAAGAAAACAAGTTTTATTCGCGATGTCATTTA
>JAOPJI010000079.1:714570-735441 GCA_027122695.1 Merluccius productus
TGTGTGTGTGTGTGTGTGTGTGTGTGTGTGTGTGTGTGTGTGTGTGTGTGTCTGTCTCTATGTGTGTGTGTGTGTGTGTGTGTGTGTGTGTGGTTCCTGCTATTACCCTACCATACCATTATTACCATATTCCGTTTTATGCAACCTTTTGACTCAGTCGGTTAAGCAAGTGATTGCCTCATTTCACCTCTGTGCTACTGTTGCAATTACCACCACAACAAAAGAGGAAGTTTGGGTTGTAAGTTGGTTACCATAACCTAGTCTCGGATTGAAAACCCCTAACCTGCCCAAACAACTGGCATCAAACCCTCCCCTCCACAGTGGGGAGGGTTTGTCATTTTTTGTAATTTTGTAATTTTCAGCATGAATTTCTGGGTGAATGAGTGAATGTGAGTCATTTTAAAACCTTAAAAGGCGTGCTTTCCCACATAAAGACCTGCAAGCTGTGTAAACACAGGATGACATTCAAGTTTCATTGCTGTCCTTTTTTTTAATTTTATGTTAAATCTCAGGTTCCCACCCAGGTTGACAATATTCCCTTAGCTCCCTTATACTTGTACAGTAACAGAGCTTCTGCTTCCCGCCCTCATGTGGTATTTAACAAGTCCAAAGGTTGAGAAAGTAAAAGTCCATGGACATTTTCCTGGATCCCACTCCTACTGTGTTGTGCTGCTCTGCATTTTCCCTCTTTTTCCCCTCTGAAACGGGGTTTGTTCTTGGGTTGGTATTGGGTTTTAACTGTCTCTCTTTCTTCCTTTCCCTACCTCCACGATACAAGCTCTTTTGTTCCTTTACAAACAGCACACAAACCGCGCGTGTGTGTGTGCGCGCGTGTGTGTATTCACTTGAATTCACTTTAAACCCTAAAAATGTGAAATGTAAGACGCTGGAAAGAAGAGGTAAAGAGAGAAATGAGGGGGAAAACGTTTCCTTGTCGGAGGTATAGGTGTGGGGTGGAGGTGGGTATGGCATGGGATAGTATTCTGAAACAGCTTTTCCAAGACTGCTGACTGACTTCCTTCTTTGTCTGCGTTGGGGACTGGCAGCTGGCTTACCTTCCTGTTTCTCGAATGGAGCTGATGAAACTCTGCACATGAAATAAGACACAAGCCATGACAGCAACAGCTGATCGCTGAACAAATCCTCACATCTGCAATCCAGTCTTAACAGGGACACTTTGTGACAGACATTTTTTCTTCTTCTGTTTTTGTTTTCAGTTATTAGAGCAAAGGTTCTCGCAGCGAATAGGGTTGATGTTGGCAACGACGTCTACGGGAATCCAACAAAACTGCTCAAGTATGACATCGAGTTGGTCAAGGTAAATATTCAAATGCTATTTTTACTTTGAAACATGCACACTTCATGTTGGCCCTTTTTTAATTCACTTTCTTTGGTACCCTGATAGATGTTCAAAGGGCCGTCTGGGAAAACGGATGCCATCTACACTCCCCCCATCTCTGCCTTATGTGGACTGAATCTGGAGGTGGAATGGGAGTATCTTATAACAGGTAGGCCTGTGAGATGACCCAACCAATCTATCTATTACATGCTATAGGCATAGAAAAGGCATCACACCATCTTGTTTTTTTCATGCATTTTTAAGGAAAAGTGGAGAAGGATGGCATAGTGTACGTGACTCTGTGTGACTTCATCGAACCATGGCAATCCATGAGTGCTATTCAGCAGGCGAACCTGAATCAGATATATGAAATGGGCTGCGACTGCAAGGTAAGAGAGTCTTATCAACAAGTGATAAGATGAAATGCAAATATGCATGGCTAACTTGAATGTTTTGTTTTCCTTTCATATTTTCATATTTTAATTAAGTGTGGAGATGAGGCTGGCTATGCGAGACTACTCCATCCCTAACTTTAGCCAATCAGATCATACGGTCTCTAATGTCTGTTTATCTTTGTGCAGATCACCCACTGCATGTCCATCCCCTGCATGCTGAACTCTGAGAAGGAGTGTCTGTGGACAGACTTTTTCGTTGACAACAACAACGGAACTCAGGCCAAAAGCTTTAGCTGCATCCAGAGGACTGATGGCTCCTGCGCCTGGTACTGGGGGTCAGCGCCGCCCGAAAAGGACTTCTTGGACATCGAGGAACCTTAACTCCCACTTGCTGTCTCTGCTCAATATGGCTGAGGATGTTAATAAAAACAGTACGCCTATAGTCTTAAACCGGTATGTTTTTTTTCTCTCGTGTTTTTATAGGAAGATTGGAAGAATTTAAGTAATGTCCCAGGAAGAAATGTTTACTTTGTTTTAAGAATACTTGTGGGTTTTTAGTAAGCTAAAATATAAAAATGAAATCCACATAAGAAATATATTGTTCAAAGCATGTTTTCTCCATTTACCACACTTTTCCCAGTTTTTTTATGCCAATATTTAGTTTAATGCCAATATTGTCTTGTTGTGATTTCAGAGCTACTTCTGTTTTCTTACATAGATATATAATGCACTTTTACCACTTGCAAATTCAAAGTTTCTGAGAGCAACGTGATTGAATTCTGTCTCGTTTTTGTATTTTTGTGTAATTACATGCATATAACTTGTGATTTTCAGTTGGTTCCATTTTTTTATGTTGCCAATTACCCCAATGACAAATAATGTGTAAAATAACAAACATTTCTTTATTTAAAAAAAGGCTAGCCTACTTGTAATTTAATTGAATGATGGTTTAATAATGCACAACACGTTTAAAAGTTCAAAAGTAATGATTCAGAGAATCATCACCATTGAAGTAAATGCCTAAATGTAAATGTTTGACATTAATTTACATTTAAAATAGGTTTTTTTGTACCTCCACGTAGGCCTAGAAAATTGGAATTGTGCTAGTTTCACATTAGACTATTTTAAGAGATTGCAGTAATTGCATGCATGTAATAACTTAAATAATACTTTCAATAAAAATAACCTTCACTGATGTGTGACCTTTTTCTGACCAATCACTGTACTAGGCCTAGCTCATTGATTTATGAATGGCTCTGTAGGCTACTTGGCAAGTCTACATCATTTCAAGCAAGCTATCTGCAAGCTACTTTTCCGTACTCTACTCCACTTATGCAAAATTAAGAAATTATGTGAGCAGCAACACTGAATTAGTTTGGTAAGATGCTTATTCTGAACAAGCATCTTACCAAACTGAGAGAGACAAAGTCTCCCTAGAAACGAGGCCAGGAATTACACATTCCTAATCTCTGTCACAGGGAATGAAGCATGGGATGTTGGCCTACGTCTCCGCAGCAGGTTATGTTACCTAAGGCACAATGTGTAATATAAACTGCTCTAGAGATGTGTGATTATTTGAATACACCACCACAGCAGTGCTGTGCTGCTATAAATGTCACATTCAGTTTAGAAGGTGGATAAACTACAATGTACTGTTGTATAGCAGGATACACTTATGAACAGACATTTTAATGTTATATCCATTCTGAACATTTTGTAATGTGAGACATATCCGGTTTAATTGCACTTTAGTTAGGCTGCCGCTATTGTTTAGAGCAGTGGTTCTCAAATGGGGTACTTTGAAGGCACTCCAGGGGGTACGTGAGATTTAAAATATTTGTATTGTATTTAAAAATAACATGAATTCAAAAAATATTATTTAATAAATATTTAAATAAAATATTAGTTGAAGTTCATAAACATAATTTTATATTCAGAAGGTTATTCAATTTCATTACCCTAAAAACCCAGAGTCTCCCCCGTACCAGCTGACCCAACTTGGCACGCGTCACATATTATCGTTTGGACTTCGCTTCCCCTTTTTTTGTGTGAAATAAATTAAATGAAAATAAAATAATAAAATGGATTAAAAATAAAGCTAGGTTCACGCCTCCACAGTGACGACCAGTGACATAAGCGCCATCAGCAGCCCAACAGCAAGGAAACATGCATGAGATGTGAGACATGCCCAATTGAACAGTCAAAACTACAACACAGGGTTGCTGTTTACAAGAAACATAACCGTAATATAAATACGCTACATTATATCCTCATTTCATTGACAGACACCAATAAAGTAATTTAACTAGTAGCAGCAAAAAATACTAAGGCCAAATGTATCTGGATACAAATTACATCTCGTTTGGTTTTCAATACAAATGACAAAATACCCAAACGTAAATCAAAAATACGTATTTCAAAGACATGTAATTGAAATAAAGCCCATCTCGGAGCACGGCATACGACACGGTACAGGAAGAAATACTTTGGTAAACAGAGATACCTGAAAGTCACGTGCCGTCTGCGTCCGCGCGGCCGCACTAAAAACCCGGCCACCGATTGGCCGTAGCGGACGGCGGACCCGCCCCTAGCCGCCCTGCGATTGGCCGCGGATCCCCGTCACTCACCCCCCATGTCCACGCCCTCCCATAATGCAGCATGGACGAAAGCAGGAGCTCTCGTATAGCGGCTACTACCTGACAGACAACGTCTAATAACCGCGACTTTCCTGGATAACCCGTCAAAAAAGGTGAGCTCGCGTGGTTTCCCCCTTTTTTTAGGCGGCACTCGCGTGTCACGCCGCGGCGTTTTCTAACGTAACGTCGGTAACGGGGTCCAACAACGAGACATCTGGGTGGGTTTTGGGGTTAGCATGGCGGCTAACCCACATTGCAGCACCGTCCGCCACGTTAGCTCGCGCTGCTACACCGCCGCTGCTGCTGCTGCGCCGCTCGCGCTACAAGCGTGACGAGCTCGAGCCCCCCCTAAACAGGAAACGGCTCCGGGGGACGGCCGTTTGTCCCGTCCAACTTTCCCGTCCCCGTCCTCGTTTTTCGTCCCTCGTCGCCGTCGATGAGGTGAGTAAGTAGCCTAGCCTGTCTCCCCCCCACTCCCCCACTCTCCCACCCCCCCTCCTCCAACGGGACGACTGGTCCGGACCAGCGGAGTCCAGCTCTTTAGCACACGGTAACGCTTGGAGATAAAACCCCCGAATAAGCGACTTGGCCCGTCGGATCGTCGGTGTTGTTGTTGGGTCGTGGTCACCCGACTTTGGTGAACTTGTCGCATAGGATGTGTGCACGGGTACACATCCTATGTAGACCCCCCCCCCCGCGGTGAGATATGGTGGTACTGGGATTATTGGACTTTAGCTGACAGGAGCGGTAGTGGGGCTCTCGCGGTCTAGTACGCACGCGCACACGCAGGCACACACACGCGCATACACACGCACACACTCACCACACGTGTGTGTGTGTGTGTCCCGATGCGGGATTCTGGGAGTACTGCAGCAAGACCTCCACACACAGGGCTGTCGATGTGCCATCGTATGCACCGATGAATGAATGAATGAATGAATGAATGCGTGAATAGACGTGGTCACCCTGACGTATGGCATGTGAATGATCTGGGGTGTGTACGCTCGCCACGTGGCTTCAGTGCTGATGTTAAAAACTGAACCCCCCCCCCCCATTGGTGTGTGTGTGTGTGTGTCATTTCCTTATGTACGTTGGCAATGCAACTAAATGGCCATTGTACGTTGAGTAGGTGACGCATACCTGCATGCGTGTTGTGACGCGTTGGTCTAATTGTTTGAATGAACGGTAAAACATGAGTCGAGAATGGGTTCATCTCTACTGTGTCTATTCTCTAATTAAATTCAAGTCAATCAATGAAGTGCCATCTTATCCTATCTGCTGTCCCTCTTGGCAAATGGCACTGTTTATGTGGACACAATTTTACGGCATCATTTCCTAATGGAAGTATTTAATATTTCAATATTTACATTGGGGAAAACAATATCTGGCAGCGTAGTCATCATTCATCATGAGTCACTCTTTATGCTCACAGATGGTTAAAGTGGGCAGTTTATATACACACACGAAAAACCTGCCTGATTATGAACAATACAGTGCGCCAGTATTAACGCCGGTGACGCGTCTCCGTGGACCGTGGCGTTAATTGTATCAGTGTTGCCTGCACATGAAGGTGAGCGTGTCCTTGTGAATGAAACGAGTACAGCCCTTCCTCTTTGTGACGTCACCGCCCACCCCAAGCAGGGCTTTGATGGCACGCTGCGCTCCAGTGCATCATGGGTCATTTACACATGATTTAATGTCTTTACCGTTTCACTAATGGACCGCTCCGGCAAGCAAGGGGCACAGTTTCAATGTTTAGTGTAATTTAAATGTGGTGTTTAGATGCTGCAGGAGAGTACTCTCTTGGTCCATACTAGTCCAGACATCCCCCATTTGAAAACATGCCGGCCTGCTGTCCTTCGCAGGAAACAAACCGTCAGAAGTCCTTCGTTGCCAAGCGGCCGACACCAGCAGATGGTGCGTGTGAAAAAAAACACAAAGATGGCCTTTCATACTGTACATGTTTTTGGTCCGTGCACTATGCCGCCTTTTTTATTTTTGCTAAAATATATTTGTGTATCATCTATTTTCTATGCTTCATAATTGAGTTACTGGGTTAAGTTGTCAAGGTCGTATGCCTAACAATTGACAGACCCGTTAATGACATTGGATCAACGCAGATAAAAACAAAATCTACTTATAACGACAGTATGACACATGAGTGCTCGTCACGTCTCACAGATATGCAGATGGTCTTATTCGACTGCTGAGATAATATGTCAGTTGCTTGTTGTTTCATGGAATCAAAAGGATTGCTACAGATAACTGTATTTTCATTTAAGGGACCCGTTTTAAAATGAAAACATGATGAAACCACATTGGATTTGTTTGTTTTTTATTTGCTCATGGGATTCTGCTCAGGTGAATAACTCTCCTTTTCCTCCTCATTTCCTTTCTTGTAGTGATGCTCCAATCATGCCAATAGTTGACAAACTCAAGGAGGCCCTAAAACCCGGCCGGAAGGACACGAGCGAAGAGGCGGACCTCAACAAACTGTTGGCCTCCTCCGCCAAAAAAGTCCTCCTGCAGAAGATTGAATTTGAACCAGCAAGCAAGGGCTTCTCCTACCAACTGGACAGCCTGAAGACCAAGTATGTCATCCTTAATCCAAGGAACGAGGCGGCCGCAGGACAGAGGTCTGCAGAGTCCACACAGATAAAGAGGCAAGGTAAGAGTCTTGCGTTGGGCATTAGGGCTGAACCATACGGTAAAACGTTTTGTTTTTTGGCGATTATTTTGACTGCGATTGGGATTCACTACTGGTGGGTGGGAATGATCATTTTTGCATCACACTTATTTTCACTGATGAAACTATTAGAAATCATGATGGGACATTTGTTGTGGTCTGTATCAAACAAATGTTTTCTTGAGAGAAAAACATTTGTATGCTGCTCTGCAGCACTATAGTACTTCATTTGGATATTGCAATTTGGATATTGCACATGGCCATATTGCGATTTCGATAATATTTCGGGGAATTGTTCAGCCCTATTGGGCATTATCATGTGCATTTCAAGTGTATTCCACATGTTAATGTCTTGATGGGATCATTACATGACCAAGATTTTACCTTTAGTCTCAGAGAATGTCATCGGTGGCCAGAGTGATGGGATCCCCGGCCCACAGAAGATCCTCTTTCAAGGGAACAGGTTGACCCTTAAGTGGGAGCGTGTGTACAGGGTGGGAGCCGGCCTCCACAACCTGGGCAACACTTGCTTCCTCAACTCAACGGTGCAGTGTCTCACCTACACCCCGCCACTTGCCAACTACCTGCTCTCAAAGGAGCACAGTCGAACCTGTGAGTACTCGAGTTTTCAGGAACAATTCAGGAAGTCCCCTGCTACACTGATGTTTTAGGAACCTTTCTAATGGTTCTTGTTGCGCAACCCTTGGCATCGAGTGATTAGCGTGACCGTATTTCATCTTTTTTTTACTTGTTTTATTTTGCTGGTAGAGTAAGTTCACATATTTTGGTTGGGAAATGTGATGCCTTCATTTCCCCTCTGCCTGCAAAGAAAGTTACAGAATTGGCAAGCTGCCTTGTAGCCTACAGCAAATGCTGAATATGAGTACATTCCCTTGAATGCGAGCTAGAAATAACTGTCTTGACGAGAAATGTTCCAGTGTGGAAGAGCTGAAATCATTTCACTTGACTTTTCTCCTGTGTTACCGTCTCTGTTTTTCAGGTCACCAGTCTGGCTTCTGCATGATCTGTGTGATGCAGAATCACATCATCCAAGCGTATGCCAACACAGGAAATGCCATCAAGCCTGTGTCCTTCATCAGAGATCTCAAAAGTAAGACTCCCTGCCTGCTAATGCCTATAAGGTTGAGTTGTGATGTTCACGGTATTGTGGTTTCTATAGAGAATCCCAGTACCTGGGTTTGTGGTTAAATGCCACGGTTGGACTCTGTGTACTAATTTACAATGATCCAAAGTTAACTGGAAAGTGCTGTTACTAGTGACTGCACCGCACAAAAGGCCTATTTGTGAGGCTTCTTGTGCAGTGCAGTCACTAGTTTGCACACTGAGCTGTACTGCATAGGAAGTTAACCCCCCTCCCCCCACCTCCCACTGCTCACCCGTCAGCGCTTGCTTCATACAGTCCTGATCTCTCTCTCTACCTCCCTCTCCAATGCCCTCTGTGTCTCCTTGTGGCTGCAGGCTGAGAGGACGGAATTTAAATGTGCATTACACCAGAAAGACTTGGCCTCCCCACTTCAGAGATAAAGACAGCTATGATTGATGCATCTTGAATGTCTTTTTGATCATTTTCATAATCATGTTGAACATGAAGGCAAACGCACACACATTGTAGTGTTTCTGTTATGGCTGTAACTAAGGATGGATAATCTGTTGATTTGTTGATTGCAGAAATAAATGACATTAGGCTCAAAAAGGAGAGTCATTGTTCATCCAAATAAGGTTAAATGAAGCTTAGCTTGTTTTTAAGGTACTGTCAGTGTTTGTAGTACCCAGAAAAATGCACTGCAGTAGTCTGATTTACCAGTAACATGATTTAAAAATGTTGAGACATTTTCTCTATATTTTCAACAGAAATTGCCAGACACTTTCGCTTTGGCAGCCAGGAGGATGCCCATGAATTTTTGCGGTATACCATTGATGCCATGCAGAAAGCCTGTCTGAATGGCTACCCCAAGTAAGATATTTATATAAGTTTCTACATTGACGGTGCCTTTTATTATTATTAGCCGAATGTCAACCATTTGTTCATTTTCATTTTTTCAGACTTGACCGTCAAACTCAGGCGACAACATTGGTTCACCAAATCTTTGGCGGTTACCTCAGGTCACGAGGTAAAGACTTGAACACAATGTGCAATATGCCATGTAAATGGATTTGGGTTGGTAGGTGAATTCAAGTGATTTTCTTTCTCAATTTTACCTTTCAGTTAAGTGCTCTCTTTGCAAAAGTGTGTCGGACACATATGACCCTTACCTGGACATTGCTGTAGAGATTCGGGTAAGTGTGTGTGTGGGCTTTTTGTTGTTGTTGTTGTTGTTTTTGCAAAGAAAATGTCAGCAATCGTTCCACAAATTTACACATATCGAAAGTCAGTTTTAATCTGTATATTATAAAGTCCATGTGCGTTACACCCACACCGGAGCTCTGCTGGTCACGCAGTTTTTTTACCTGCTTTTTACTGTTGTAGAGCTAGCAGGATACACTTGTAAACAGCGATTTGAATGTTGCATTGTCGAAATTTTGAAACGTGACTTTTCCAGTTAAAATTTCATGTTGGGACGTACATTTGTAATCATTTATGATTTGCTTGACGAGTACTTGTTTACTCGAGTACACCTTTTCACCTGATGGATAGATAAAATATATGGTCCTTTTGCAATAGTTTTTTTATAGTGTTTTGTTTTTGTCTTCCAGCAAGCGGCAAACATTGTGCGTGCCCTAGAACTGTTTGTTAAGCCGGACATCCTGAGTGGAGAGAATGCTTACATGTGTGCCAAGTAAGTTTAATAGCATTCCAGGCAGTTAACCAATACCCTATGGGCTGACATATTTCAATTTTTATGAAACTCACTCCGGGTACCCGTTGAGCATATTAAAAGTATTAGTCCTAAATTAATTTTAAAAGTCTTGAATCAATTTAAGGCTTTAAAAGGCATTAAAAATAAAAAGCCTTTTTAAAGACTTAAATGTAATTTGCAAAGATCTTAAATATTTTTAGTGGCTGTAAATGTATTTGCTTCCCACGGCATGCACGAGCTGTGTTGACCACTGCACTGGCTCGATAACGTCATGCGTGTGCATGGTACTTTTGTTGTCAGACAAGCAGCACTGCTTGGATAAATTGACAGAATTGGAACAAGTAACAATACGAAGAAATGTGTATAAAACAATTCCAGGTTGAGTACTCATTTACTTTTACACCATTGGGCCGTGAAATCGGTATTAAATTGTTTTCTAATAAAATTACTAAAGTCTTAAATTGAACTGGTTGAAACATGCAGATATCCTCACTGTGCTGAATGAAATTGATTAGCGTTGGCCCTTTTTGGACTTAATGGTTTAATTGATTTATTCCCCCAGGTGCAAAAAGAAGGTTCCAGCAACCAAGCGCTTCACAGTCCATCGAACATCTAATGTTCTGACCCTGTCGTTGAAGAGGTTTGCCAACTTCAGCGGAGGGAAAATAACGAAGGTAAGCAAACCACTACTCTAGTGTACTGTTTTTTTTCAAAAAGGTTCTGTCATCGGTTCCTGTGTTCACCTTTAATTTCTCCCCCCCAGGATGTCGGTTATCCAGAGTTCCTGAACATTCGCCCCTACATGTCCCAAAGCTCAGGCGACCCTGTAATGTACGGCCTCTATGCTGTCCTGGTGCACTCTGGGTACAGTTGCCATGCCGGTCACTACTACTGCTATGTTAAGGTATGGAACTGCAAGGCAGTTTACATGACTTTTTAGGAAACATTTTGTCATGCGATTGGTTTTGATGTGACTAACGTGACGCGGTGATGCATTTGTGCTGGCGTGTTTTCCTCCTTTTTATAGGCAAGCAATGGCCAGTGGTATCAAATGAACGACTCCATGGTGCATTCTAGTAACATTAAGGTGGTGTTGAACCAGCAGGCCTATGTCCTGTTCTACCTGAGGTGAGATGTGGGGGAAAAAAGATGGAACACTAAATCGTACATGCTGTCAGTAGTTTTAGAATAATATACTTAAGTGTATCTCCTCTATATTAAAGGATTCCTGAAACCAAGAAGAATGGAGATGGGCATACCACTAAACAGGGGCTTTTGCATCCAGGGAAGAACAGCTTGGGCCCCGAACAGATCAGGAAGGCCAACTTTAACGGCCCCCTCTCCTCCCCACAGATAACCAAGGTATGAGACAAGACCGGCGTCAATCCACACGTCGATATACGACCGTGTTGTGTCGTGGGGTCCAGCAACTAGGACGCCGTTATCAACTTCGATTTGCGCCTCTTTCTCCCCCCCCCTCCCCCCCCAGAAACTCGAGCCTACTCAGCTACGCAAAATCCAGTCCACGGACAGCGGTTTGGGCGTCCCTGTTTCCCGGAACGGCGCGGGCCTCCAAGCCCAGTCCAAGTTTTCTAACGGGACCTCGGCTCCCCGAGGCCCGGCGAAACCAGCCGGCGCTCCGACGTTGATAGACGAGCCTTTCAAGAAGCTGAAGAAGCCCCCTCCTCAGGCTTTGCCGCGCAGCTGCACCCCCGGCCCCTCCAACTGTGTTGGCAAGGCAGACGGCGACAGAAGACCGGCCGGCGACGGCAGGGGCATTGCAGCATCTACCTCAACCAAGTCCCTGTCTGACTCTTCTTCAGCCGACACCACCGACTCCAAGGTACGCGGTTCCTTCATCCTTGCTTGTAAGAATCCAACTGCATGCTATTTGTCTACAAGGTGTGGTTCTTCTAACGAAAAGAGTTGTGTGCCAATGAATACTAACCAGACCAATTAGACCAGCAGTCTGAATCAATAAATTGCAGGTAGGAGAATGCCCTCAAATCCTATCTGAATGTGGTGTTTTAAAACTAATAGCGACAAAACATTATGTAAATAATAAAAAAATGAAATACCATTTTTATATTTACATACATGGATACCTTTTTTAAAAAAATACATGAAAATTGGAAAAGTCTGCACTCGCTTCCCCTCATCTCAATTATACTTTTCTTTTTCCCTTATCAACCAGGATTCAACGGGTCCTAAAAGTGCCCCAGTAGGCGAGACTCCCTCCACCCCGAGGAAAGGCCCCAGCAGCCTCTCTTCTCCGGCCAGGAGTGTGGAGCGGGTCCATGGAGCCGAGGAGCAGAAGAAGGCGAAACCTCCTGCCCTGAGCGTCATCACGTCGGAAGCCACCTGCACCATGTCCCCGCCACCTGCCAAGAAACTGGCCCTGTCGGCCAAAAAGGTGAACTTTCTTCCCATCCACAGCCAAGTAGCACCGCTTTGTGCAAACCTCTGATGCCTTTGGCTCTGTTCGAGTTGGTCCACTTGGGCCCTATATAGTGCACTACTTAGGCTGTCATTTTGTAGTGTTGAGATGGTGAGTGTACAAATGTGGTTCCCCACATAGTGCACTACTTAATATCCATAATGCATAATAGAAGTGTACAACTGATGCGCACTTATTTTCACAGTATATCCCATGATGCATAGCGGCCTTCATTGTCATCCGAGTCACCCAATAGAGATGGTCTGGCACAGGTTATTTATGCAAATTCGCTAATCTAACTTGTGTGGGCTTATTTATGCGACCAATACACGTCACGCCGATGGATTTCCGGAAGCATAATTATTGCCCGAATTCCCCATATACTTACTCCCTGAATAGGATGCTATGTAGTGTTCACTATATAGGGAATGAGGGAATAAGTGGGCCAATTCGAACATAGCCAAACTGCTTTTCTCTAGCATGACCGTTATTTCTATATTGTCGAAAATGACAATTGTTGACAAGTGGTTCTTTTAAAATGTATTTTTTTATTGGTTGGATCTACTCAATGAAAGTTCTTTCTCCTGTTTCCTATCTAAAGTAACCACATGCAAGTACGTTCAATTTGGTTGTCTTTTTCTTGAGTTTGATCTTTTATTTTATTTTCTAACCATTTCTGATTCTTCTCTACCATACCCTTTCCGCTTTGTGTTTTTTTCCCTCCTACATTCTTCTCCTGCCTCACCCCCACAATGACACCCCTTCCTTGTTTGATTCCTTTTCTTTTTTTCTGTTTTTCTTTTTGATTCTTTTTTTTTTTTTTGTCACATTCATGGCTATTTTTCTTTTAGACCACCAAGTTTTTATTTATGTCGATAACTGCAGGCCAGTCGCAGCAGCAGGAGTCCGAGAAGCACTGATGCTTCGCTGCTCTCCCCAGGCCAGCTGTACAGTGACCCCACAAATCCACCTCATATCCACCGCACATCGCCCTCACCCACCGACCATCACAGGTAAGAGAAAGGCAGTAAGCGCGCATTTATTTCCATGAGGAAGACCTCTAGCCGTTTCAGGACATTTCTTTAGGGCTGGGCGATACAGCCAAAATCTTCCCCATATAGGTCATTTAATATCTCGACATAGCTGTCTGGTAATTCAATATATAAATAGTATATACTATATAAAATAACCACACGGTAAAGCCTAATTTGTATACTCCTGTGTGAATTAAATACTTGACAAATGAGAAGTATTTTCTCCTTTTTTTTCCATCACTTTACTCGGGGTTCGTACTGTCATGAAAAACCTGTAAAAGTCATGGAATTTGATTTTTTTTTTAATTTACAGGCCTGGAAAAGTGCTTGAAAAAAAATGAATCCCAAAACTCTTCGTGTCGTTCCTTTACACAGAGTTTAAACTAATGAATATTTTTAAAAGAAATACGTTTTTTACCTGAAAAGTTTGGGGGCCATAGCAACAACAACTCGGAAGTGGGCGGGGCTTGTCGATTCTCAAAACACAGCCCTAACCGTAAGCATGCATTTATTTCCATGAGGAACGCTTAAAGACTTTTTTTTTTTTTATGTAATGCATGTCCATGCCTATGGGGACATGTATTACATTAAAAGGCCTTCTATGGTGAACATTTGGTTATATTGTTTGATAGCTTTTTGGTGATCTTTTCCTATGCAGTTGTAACATAGCTTTGAATATATATGTATTGCTTTGCATTTCTATGTAAGGGTTTGCATGTAATGGACACATCGGTAAATGCTGGCCTAGTTAAATCTGTCTTTTTATTAAGTCCTCAAAAATAGTGGTAGTAGTTTCAAAATGGAAAAGTGCTGAATAGATGTAGGAATTGAATATCGGTTAAGATAAAGGAACTTGGGTACAGTTGTTGACCATCGCATCGGTTTCTTTTAGTTTTTGAATGGATGTGCTTGTTTTCTGCCTCACCCCCAGAGCTGGCCCATTCCATTCTCCACAACTGCAGTCACCGCCCTATGCCCTGGCCAGCCTACCTGGCTCCTCCAAGCCCAGCCCTCAGCAACAGAGCCAGACACCAACCCCCAGCCTCTCTCCTCAGTCCAATGGCTTTCACGCTCCTCCTCCTCCTCCAGGCCACCGGGGGCCTTCAAGCGGCTTCGCTCCTCAGGAGCCCAGCCTCGGGGGCCCTCTAGAAACAACCATACACCAGAGGAGGAAGAAGAAAAAGAAAAGGCGTCACTCCGAAATGGAGGCCGGCGCAACGCCGGCCCCATCGCTGCCAACGGCGCCTGCGGGGCCGAACTCTATAGAACTGACCGACGAGAAGACGCAGAAGAGGAAGAAAAAGAAACGAAAGCGCGAGGAAGCGGACGGCGAGAAGGTGGTTAAGGAGAAGGTGTGTGTCGAGTCTCATCTAGAGGAGGACTGGTGTCAGAGTGGGCCGTGGAGTCTCTCCACTCCCGTGAAACCTGCTCCAGGTCAGACCCAGCAGAAACCCCTGGCTGTGAAGACCGAGGCGTCGGAGCCTCACCGGAGCCAGTGTGAAGGCGCCGCTGCGTTGCTGACGAAAAGGAAAAAGCGGAGGAGGAGAAGGTCCCAACTGCCCGAGGTTCAGCGGGACGCGCCCTCTGCTGTGTCAGAAAGGTACTTCCACCCGGTCACGTGTCAGTCAAGCGGTTTTCGTCGTTCGATTTCACGGCTAAGCGACCCGGTCTTTTCTTTGATGTTCATCAATCAATGTTGATCTTTTCCATCTCTTCAACAGCCATTGTGAACTGAAGACCGCTCAAAGTGATGCTGGAGATGCAGCGGTGTTGTTGAAGCCCAACTCAAAGAAGAAAAAGAAGAGACTAAAAGAACAGAATGTGCCGGAGGAGAGCAGACAGACCTCGGCTGAAGATCACTGTGCTGAGCCTGAACCAGTGGCTCCACTCCCGGCAACAAATGGCATGAAGAATGAGAAGCCAAGCAAGAGAACCACAGGTATGTACGGCTACAGCCAACAGTTAGTCAACGTCAAATAAATCTTGGTCATGGTCATGTGGTGTCAAGTGATCTCTTGCTTGTTTGCTTGCTTGCTATGCCCAAGGAGCAGCAAAGATGCATGATTATTGCTCGATAAATCACTTTGATTTGATCAATTCTAATTAATAATTTTAATTAATAACGGTTTTACCGCTAACGGCCTAGTTTTTTTTTTTTTTAAACCTGATCTCTGAGGCGCTACAAAACCTGCGACCAACTCCTTTTTTTAATTACCCCGCACCGCGTGTGCTGACTCCACCCCCTCGGGAGACCGCTGTCCTTAGTGGTAGCACGAGGTTGTCCTGACCAATGTCGCTGTGCCTCTGCCTCCAGCTACAGTGGTGCTGTGGGACAGCCAGGTGAAGGACGGCTATAAGCGGAGCCAGGCACCTGCAGCCGACGAGGCCGAGTGCGGAGACGCCCGTCCCCACCCGGCCCCCGTGGCCTGGGAAGGGACACGGCGCGGTGACGTGGTCGAGGAGCTCCTGAAGAACTCCACGGACAAGGCCTATGGCGCCAACGGTACGGGGGTTGGAGCACTGATTATGGGATGGATATATGTTGTGGCGTCGTTTTTAGAAGGTCCACTCCACTAAAGCTTATTTGTCGTTGGCTAACTTGGTGGAAGTTAAAGGTGCTGTAGGTAAGATTTGAAGAGCTGTTGTTTAAGTGTCATTTGTTAGAAATGTCATAGCCGTCGGTCAGCCATTGGTCTCCATATGAGCCTCCCCGGTCCTTTCTGACTAATCTCTCCTTTGATTGGTTTGTGGAATCCATCTTGCCTGTCAATCACATGAGCGTGAAATGCAGCACTAAATGAAGTACGTATGGAAAGGAGGGAGGGAGAGGACGATTTTTGGTGTAGTTTTTTTCTGCTCTCTCATGTTGCCTTTAACACCTTTTTAAGAGCCCTTACACTGTTTATCATGGCAGAAGAGACAAATTGTCTATATACACAATTTATGATGACTATTGACTGCTGTGTATGTTGTTTTAATGGTCGAAGTCTTGCAGTGTTTTTCACTCGTAAAAAAAATGATGTATACAATACAAATGTTGATCCACAGAAAACTGACTGAAACCTATGATATATTGTCCTTATTTTCAAGGTTTTTCTTTCACTTTGTTCAGTCCTCAGTTGGGATGGAGAGTTGTCTTCTATAAGCAGAGACGCCATGCAGGACACACGCGATGCCATTAACGACAAAGTGATCGATGAGTGGGACGAAGACTTTGACAGTGGAAAGGTAAGCGGCAAGCCAAACGCGCATACACATCACAGCAATCGCTGTTTACGTTTCGATCTGGTGACATTATTAGACATGCTCTGACCGATCCTCAACTGTCCTCCTCCTCCTCCTCGGCCCACGCAACAGGTAAAGAAAACCAAACTGTATAAGAAAGTGAAGTGGAGAGGCGGGAGCAGCATCTTCCAGAAGATCCAGGACCGGCGGAACAAGTGGTCCGTAACGCCTGGTAGCAAGATGGCCTTTGGAGTGCGTCGCTGAGGGCCCACACACACCGGGTGATTTTGGATTTGGACGGATTTAAAAGCAGCCTCCTCTGCACTGGGCTTTGGTGCATATAATTGAGCCCCAAATTTGAGTTAAAATAAGACGACTATCCTGTATTAATAGTGAAGTATCTTGGGCTAAACGTTCATGGACCATTCTTACAAACCCCACCCCCCGGCTCTGACAACTTCTATAATAAATTTGCTGCAGCATAACGTGTAAAAGATGAGAATGGACAAATGTACATAGCATGCCTGGAAACCTCATTCTAGAATTGATTTTGGCTGGTCAGGAAGGTGAGCAACTATAGATAAGTGGCCATTTGTACAAATGACCATTTATCAAACTCACCGCATCCGCATCTCGTCATCATTAGTTTAAGTTAATTCTGATTTTATGTGTTTATTTTATTTCACAGTGTGCCACTTTTTGTATTTTATTGAAACCATATTTGACTTGCAAAAAAAAAAAAACTTGAGTTGTGTAAAAAAAACAAAAACAAAAAGGTTCTGCCACCAAAATAATGTATTGCTCATTTTCTGCCGTCTGTTTTCTTTTGTTTTTCAGAGAAAGTTATCGTTTTGGTTTGCTTATTTTTTATTTTTAGATTCACGGTAAATGCCTTTTTAGGAACGTCTTAATTTCAAGACAAAAAAAAGTCAGCCAATTGTACGGATGCTCTGAAAACGTCACACCGATGACACGAGCGCTGTCAATCAAACGTGACGCAGTGGTTGCATCATATCCTTCCTCACTCTGCTTTTAGTGAACGACTTATTAGTCTGGTTTGTGACCTTGAATGCAACGTGTGTTTGCAGAGGACTGGGTTTGGGGTTGTTTTTTTGAAAATGTGAATATTTGCAAAACATTTGACTGACTAGTTTTGCCCCAGTGCGGTTCATCTTGTGCCAGTAGACTGTTTTTGTAAGTCTTAATGTTATTCAGTCTTTGGCTCCAAAAAAACCTTTCACACATACGGAAAATATAAACGGTTAAATTCTGAAGATCTGCGTGTTAGTGTGGCTCTCGTACGCCACCTTTTAGATCTTCCCCCGTCTTCTATCTCTATGCAAATATGTGGGGATTATTTAGTTGTATTTTATTTTTAATCTCTTTGTGTGACACTCAAGCTGGTCCTCCTAGGAATCGGGCTGTGCCTCAGGAATGCTGCAAAGCTCATCCCATCCTACTCTCTCCATCACATCTCACACACACACGCACACACACCCCCTGTCCCCATGTCTGTCGCCATTCACACTTTACCAACCTGTACAGTTGTATCCATTTTTAAAGAGATTTTATAACAGTGTATCCAATGTAGAAATGATGAGATCATACCGTACCTATCCCCCCCCCCCCCAGAGGCTGTCGCTCAGCAACAATGATTTGCCAACATGGAAGATTGTACAGTTCACTGTGTGCTTACTGTGGTCCCCCCATGTTGTTGTACAAACATTTTGCTCATGCATTTACGTTTTTTTTCTTTCTTTTCTTTTCTTTTTTAAATAGAGCCGTTGCCTTGAATTCGTTATAGGAGTTAAATAACATTTATTGTTATCAATAATTGAAATAATCGATCTGATCTTCAATGTGTTGTATTTCTCAGATCAGTAGGTTGATGTCAACATTGAGATTTTAAAGGTCTCTCCGTCACTCACGCCTGGTTAAAATGGGGGCCCTCTAAACCTGGAAATGTGCTTTTCGTGTACAGGAGACGCGTTTCCACGCCAGACCGCCGCCGTGTCACTCGTCTGTATACTGCGAACTCTTGTGGGTGTCACGGGGCCGTCGTGTAGTGAGTTAGGATGCGTCTCTCAGGAGGCCCATGCGTAAAGACCACCTGCTAGATTGATTCATGTTTGCGTTGACTCGTCTTACTTTGCACCGTCTTCTCTGACCAGGGAAAGCCATTTCATAATGAAAATGACTAACCAAATTGTTGTCAACTATAAAGGTGCAATAAAATTGTGACTTTTGTGAAAACTCACATTGTACTCCTTTCTTGAGCGTTTTAGCTTCTTGTTTTGTCCTGGTGTGACAATTGTATTTATTTAACGAAGTTAGACAAGTTAAAGTTGAATATAGAGCTTGTCTACATAAGAAAGCCATGATGTTATGTGATCAATTGCCTTCATTATTATAATGCATAACCCCCCCCCCTCCCAAACGAGAGTAAATTGCACAGTCACTTTGTCGTCTGCAATAAGGGACGTTTTCTTTTTTTTCATTTCTATTTTTGATTTATTTTTTTATTTTTTTGGGGGGGGGGGGTGGGGGTGGTGGCGGCGTGTGACATCACATCTGTAAAGGAGGGGCCAGCATGTGGTCGTACTGTTTCCTTGGTGGCGATGCACATCAAGCTGCCACAGGAGCTGTGTCATCATCATCATCCTCCTCACCGGCGCGATCGTCGACGACCGTTATTACATACGACGGCGACCAGCAAAGCAGTATAACCTAGGGTAGCCCAGGGAGGAGGGGGGCAGGGTAGACCTGGGGGGGTGTGGCGCGCGCATACATGCTTGCATCGGGACGGACTGCGGACGTTTCGAGCGGGAGCGGCGGCGGCGGTGCGGTCGTTGGCGTGGCGACGGCGGAGCTCGCAGCATCAGCACCGGGATGGAGGGGCAGAGTTGCAGTAGGCGTTTCTACTCTTGTTTCCGTGCATCCCTAAGCACGCGCTCTTACTGTAGGCCGACTTCAGGGATGTGTGTATGTGGGTCTGTCACTGGGTATTTCGTCAAGTCTGATGTCATTGATGGCTCATGTTTTTTTGGTTGTACACACTGTTAAATTAACTTCTCAAAGTTTAGTAGAAATGGTCATCATTTGTTGGGGGGCGGGGGTTAAACGGTGTCTATGCTCTTTACATGAGGATACCTGCATCACTCGCCTAGGCAAGGCTACGTCATGTGAGACATCAAATGTTCCCCATATGTGTGAGTGAAGGGGGGGGGGGGCGTTTAGAAAACATTCTCGAAGTTATTAGTGTAACACATTTTCTTTTACAGGAAACAATTCATTCATGATGATGATGATGATGATGCCAGTTCATGATTCACTAACAGCTCCAAATGAATGTGATGGAGGCGCCCTTTCAATTATTTATCGTTTTAGATGGATGACATCATTAATCAAATATAGTAGGCCTAGCAGCAGTGAAGTTAGTTAAGAAATGATAAGGCATAATGATAGAGGAATATAATTTACAGAACCACAAGTGATTATTGGGAAACATAGAAGTGGCCTAGTTGTGAGGCTATAATATAAAAATGACCGAAAAATGAATTTCATGAAACAAAATCAATTGGAACCAAACCCAGCAGCTCTGCAGTTTACCTACAGCCACGTGTCTTGTATGAAAATACAAACCTTAAGTGGGACTAGAAATGAGCACCAGACATCAACAACATGTACCATGCTTTCATCAAAGCAGACACTTGTTGTTTGAAGTGGTGAGCATCGTAACATACCTCTTTTATCTCTGACTGGGGGAGGGGGGGGGTCAGAGAGAGAGAGAGAGAGTGTGTGTGTGTGTGTGTGTGTGTGTGTGGCACCTGTTCTCGTAGTTTTTTTTGGGACTGTCGGCCTTTGTTGTCAGCCTATCATATTTTTTGGCACAGATGTTATTGCTTGGCTGAAGCAAAATTGTCCATAGCATAGTATAGTAAAGTATATATAGTATAGTATAGTATACTATGGTATTATAGTATAGTATATTTATAGCTGGTAAAAGGGGTACTTGGCTGAAAAAATATCTTGGAGGTACAATAGTAAAAATAGTTTGAGAACCACTGGTATATAGTATAGAGCAGCATCGGTTGATAATAATGATAATGATTGATTCATTAACTAACTAATAACTTCACATTACTGTCATTTAGGATGACTGGTCGGCTGCAAACAATTGGGGATCCAACCCAGTACTAGCACCCAGTCATTAACAAACTGGCTAATAACAAATGCATACCTGATGCATATGCGCCAGATTGTTGTTGCATACTTTGACCGCTTGGTGGCGTTTGTGTAT
>JAOPJI010000079.1:905207-922294 GCA_027122695.1 Merluccius productus
ATTAACGGCGATAATTTCCTTATCGCGCGATAAGAGTCTCGCGATAACGCAGCACGGTAACGCCGATAACGGCCCACTCCTTGTGTGTGTGTGTGTGTGTGTGTGTGTGTGTGTGTGTGTGTGTGTGTGTGTGTGTGTGTGTATGTATATAAAATTGTAAGTATTGTTCAGTAAATATAGTATTATGACTTATTTCAGAAATAGTGTGGCTTTGTGTATTCCATCGTATGTTTTTCATGAATATTTAGTGCTTATTTGTGTTTGCTAAATAAACACTGGGGGTGTAAAAAAAAAAAGTCAGCTCAGCCACTGCATGTGTATTTCTTTTTTGTGTCATTATTTGCATATGAGGTGGTTCCGCGAAAGGTCTTGATGACAATTAGGTGGCCTAAAGTCAAAGGTTGAGAACCACTGATACACTGCATATGTGTAGTATCCTTCGCATGCCCATTAAGAGGCCATTATGAAGGGTTGGCTCACTTGGCCACCACACACACAAACATGCAATTAATGTTTTAAAACGTGTCAGGGTTTTCTCACCCACAAAACTGAAAAGGATGCAGTATTCATTTGACTAATTCTAAATCTTAAGGTTGTGCCTCCTTTTCCTTACTTCTACTCCTGCTGCTGCTTTCCACTCCTTGGGTTTAGCGCAACACTGCCACCTAAAGTCAGCAGCCACACTCCACTAACGGCACCCCAATGTCAATAATGTGTCGAAGACTGAGAAATGCTATACTTGGATACCTATTCTATGACTCGATAATGCAAATATGTTTTTTATTACTTGTGTGAAGCTTTGTTTAAAAAAGTTCAGTATGTTGAATAAGGTTTTTGTGTTTGTGACGACGTCCCTAAAATGCAAACATGCATTCATTTGAATTTGCTTCAGCTACAATGGTTCATGGTGTTAATATCGCTTTCCCTTGTCTTTTTTTTTTTTAATAGCATCAGTCATGGCCATCAACTTGCACAAGTGGTCGGATACAGACGACGGTCTGGAGCACTGCCGGTCCCTATCCAGCGACGAGAACAGCTTCTGTGAAGCCGAGAGGGGAGAAGTGGACAGGGAAGTCCAGGGCAGGACCCGGAGCAAGTCCAGGGCACCTCTCCCCTTCAACTCCGACCTCCAGAGCTCGGGCTACGCCTCCATCCACTGTTCCAGCTCCTCTCCGACGTGCTCCTTCTCGCCTCTGGTGCCCTGTGCTGTCAAAGACTTGCTCGCGGACGCCCTGGGCAGCGGGTCCTCCGCCAACGCCGTGCCAGGCTTTCGTCTCCTGGTGCCCATGCAGAGGCCCAGGGGCTCCTCTTGCAAACAGGTGAAGAGGAAGAATGTCGCAGCTCATAGTGGAGGAGAGATGGAGTTGGAAGAGGTGGAAAGAGAGGCATGTTCTGCCCACACAGGATTTCGGAGCCTGTGAACAATCGCTGTTTGACTGGCACGGACTGCCTTTTATTTTTTTCGGGTGGTTACACTTCTCCAGCACTTTTCTGTCCATGTTACTGACTTGTGTCTGTGTGCACTGGTCTTTCCGACTGCCAGGAGAAACGAAAAGAAAATACAGTTTTAGCTTTAAGAGACAGAGCGGGTACTAAAAGATCTAAAAAAAAATGAAATAAAAAAAAGGAAAATAAATGTATTTAAGAAAAAAAAAAGAAACAAAAGTTCCTGTCCTATCTTTTACATGTATCATATGTTTTAGTTTACTGGCAGAGCTCTATAAGATACCTCCAATTCACCTGCACAATGCAACCCATTCACACACACTCTGCTGTGAAACTACTGGAACATGACTTGTCAGGAGCCTTGTACAATGGTCGCCATTTTGTCTTACACAGACTCATACAACATCCTATCTCGGATAGTTTCTGGCGCATTAAATGCCAACACTTGGTTTTTATTTCATGCATTAACTGTGAGAACATTTTATACGATAGGTATTGCTGGCGTATGATATGTATGTATTGTTAAAAAAGGAAATCACAAATGCACTGTCGGTATACGAAAATAACCACTTGTGATAATTATTTGGGGAGAACTATTTGCAGTATATTTTTTTTTTTGCATAAAAAAAAATAATGAATTAGCATTTGCAATTCTTGTGTATGCCTATATGCTGAATGGTGCTATGTGTTGTACTTGTTTTGTCTTTTTCAGAGGCATCTACCTGTAGAGACAACTGTGAACTTGTATTTTTTTGGAGTATTGCATTTCTTCTAGGAAGTTGTACTGAGACCATTCATTGTGCTGTAGATAAACCAACTGCATAGAGAAGTACTGTAACACAAAACCTTTGGCTGTGATTCTCCACCAAAAAAAAAAAGTGCATATCTAACTTGTTGCATAGCGGAAAGTAGACTTGATTGAGAGTACATTATCAAAAGTACTTAATGTTTTGCTGTCGCGATTTCATGACATACGGTATTCCATGTTGTATGGTCAGCTTGGGGACCGTGAACCAAACATGTACAGTGAAATATTGCTTGTTGCCAACAATTTCTCCCATCTGAATTGGGTCCAGCACTTTGTCATCGCAAGCAAAGCAGTTTCACTTCTCACGAAAAAGAGAAATCTACAGAGGGCTGTTTTGTGCTTAAACAATCAATTCTAAATTAAGGGAATTATGCAGATGTTTTGCTTGTGTGGAAAATGAGTTACTTGATGTAGTGACACACTTGAAACTGTTCCTTAGCAAATGGTGGTTGTGACTTTTTTTTATATATACATATAAAAAAATCCTTTAGATTGGTAGTCTCCTGTGTCTGATATATGTTCATATGTATAGTGAAGAATTAAAGCTTGTTTTTGCTGTATTCCAAAATGTATAAAGTAAAATGTTCGCAAAAAAAAGATGTACAATGTTGACTAGTATTGATGTGGACACCGAATTATATTACTTTTCAATAAAACAGTTTACAAAAAAAAAGTTCATCAATTTTTACAAAAATGTACATTACTTTACCAATATATTTGCATATAAACAAATACCGAAGTATAAAATAATCCCCCAAAAATTCCGCACAAAAAAAATTATCTTGTTATTCCTCTAACTATTGCGCACGTTTATTCGAATAATCAACAAAGACAACCGCAGACAGGCTCTACCGGTCACGTGACCGTTTTTGTTGACGGGTTTTCCTCGCCTCGCGCAGTACAATGAGCAGCAGCAGCAGCGCGAGCGCTAGCAGCAACAACAGCAGCAGCAGCTGGTTGGTGGTGCAATGTCATCGTCTCCGTCACAGGAAGCACGCTAGGAAATGAGTACCTGGCTGCCGTGCTGCGTAGCGCTTTACGTTGACCGTCCTTATGCTCATTTGGACCCGACCAGCTGAGAGATCCGCGGTGCTGGGGAGGATGTAATGGTTGCTTTTATAAGGGTTGTTGTTTCCAACGACAGCAGTATCGGCATCCATTGAGAGGCTCGCGCACAGCTGACGGTTTTTGAAAGGTAAATGGTTTCCGGGGAAAGGGGGGTGGGGTTGCAGCAACAACATTGGGATAGATGACATTTAATAATAATAATCATAAATAATAATTAATAGTAATATCGGCTATGCCTATTAGAGCAATGCGTTTCGGCCCATAGTCTTAACGAGCCGCCAGACACCATGACAGGGACAAACAGGCTGGTTGTCCCGAAGGACCACCCAATGGGAATTACTTGTTTGTGTGTGTGTGTGTGTGTGTGTGTGTGTGTGTGTTAATGGCCTGAAAGTATTTTTATTTTTATGAGGGTATTGTACGGTTTTATTTTTTTATGATCTGCTCTATATCTTGTCTTTATTTTATTTCAGGCTGCACTAACAAACGATGCAACGCTTTTAAAAATAATTTCTGAAATGTTGCAGCAATGGGTGTTCAGATGTGGTTTGAAAAACCAAAGGATACAAAACTGGGACTACTTGTTAGGTCTACTTATTATCCCCATTATTCCTACCATTCAAGGTATGATGACTTTACAGCGACCCATTTTGCATTGTTGTGCTCGGCTGTTATGTTTTATGTTTATTAAGTCAAACGAAACCAACTGTCATATAATCACTTTTACTTATTTGAATCCATTTTCTTTTTTCTTGTCAATGCAGTCAATGTGTATGATGTCTGCAAGAGTGACCACATGTTCAAAGTTTTCCACCTGAACATTGCTCTGCTGTGTGTCTGTGTCTGTGTCTGTAGATGCTGTAGATCTGAAGGCCTGGGCTGTCCTCCTCCCTGTTGAAACAAATGGCTATCATTAGACAATTTGGTTTATTGCTGTGGAAGAACTATCTCCAGCAGGTAGGCTGTAAGAGCGCACACCTACACACGGGCCGCATGGTAAATAACACACCTACGTACCTAAAGCATGACTGCAGAATGAACCCGACGGTTATAAAGTGTGGGATTAATAGGCCAGTCGTGGCCTGTGGGATAGTTTTAGGATAAGCCTTCGCTGTTCACTAGCCGGTTCGATTTTCCCCAATGCCCAAATGGGTGAGCTTTAGTTGTGCAAGGATTCGAGTGTAGAAAAGCACCGTATAGACTGTAATTTGCTAAAAATAGTATAGCTCTTGGCAGTTATATGCTTATGTTGCTGTATGTTAGTCACTAACTTGTCTGCCTGCATGTGAAAGTGGATTGTTGTGTGAGGAAGAAGATCATGAGAGCAGGTTTCGATTAGGCAACTGAGGAAAGAGAGAAAAATGACCGCTTTTTGTGGTATTCTTCTTCTTGATTTCGGGAATTTTTTTTCTTGCTCCCTTCCTTTTTTATATTTATTTACACTGTCCAACCTGTTTTTATGTCGGTGAACCAGAAGGGCTACCTAGAGTTACCTTAAGGTTGCTCCTATTGTTTGGACTACCAGTTAACATTGTGTCACTGATTAAGTAAACCGAAAACGCTGTTAACTGATGCTTTACTAAATCAATACCTTCTGTGGAGGTTCTTCAACAGTTAGCTAAACATTCTGGGCCTTGTTCCACAAAAGGTGCTGAAACGGCTTTAAACTAGGTCAGAGGTTTGCACAGGGTGGATAGGAATTTGTGTGAAGAACTGTAGCCGACCTGATGAGTATTTAGTTGCCCGCATTTTGTGCTAATACCTTTTTTGAGCCAAAAAAGCACAAGTACATATGTGGAGTTGGAGATTGTTGCTCCCGACTCATTTGATCAATTCCCTGTTGGATGATGGTTGCTAGGAGGCTTAAACTCGAAGCAGGCGGGTGACAGAATGTGTTTTGTGTGAGTCTGTGTTTACTTGTGTGTCTCGGTGTTGCGTGTGTGTGTCTGTGTGTCTGTGATAGGCATTAGGTTGGTTGACTTTGGGTCTCTGGATACCTGATATGGTTTCGTTAAGTCAATACGGTACTACATGTTTAAGATGGTGGCACAGTGAGGAGGAGGAACCCCAGTGGGCTCTTTATCAAAACTCCTACACTCAGTCGTGTCTTTCTTGAGTGTAGGGAAAATAATCTTTCATGCAAATATATATCTTTATATGCGATCCGATTACCTTGAGCTATAGCTTGAACATTAGCTTGAGCTATAGTTCAAGCTAATGTTTTTGGCTCTTTTGATTTAGTTTCCTTATTGGTTTAGCTCATGGTTGGTTCCTTCCTCAGATGCTGTGCTAGTTTTCCCTAAGCATCAGACGGTACATTAGACTGTAACTGCACACTGCAGCTTCCACAGAAATGAGATGGTGTACATTACAGACGACGGTGTACGGTTCCCTGCAGATTAGAGGCCACATACACACACATGCTATCCTGGTGGGATCTCTTTCTCTCTCTCTCACACACACGCACACGCACACGCACACACACACCCTGCACCTGAAAACAACCTCCCTCATTGTTGTTATTGTCGTCGTCGTCGTGATTGTGTTGTCATCATCTCTGGTCTCTTCCCGGTCGTCGTCCAGAAGCGTCAGATCCTGGTGACCCTGGTGGAGATAGTGCTGCCGCTGCTGTTCGCCAGCATCCTCATCGCGCTGCGCCAGAAGGTGCCCTTCAAGAACTTCCCCAACGCCACCGTCTACGGGAGCTTCGGCGTCCAGACCTTGCCGCCGCGGCTGCTGTACTGGCCGTGGGAGCTGGCCTACGTGCCCGGCAACTCCAGCGTGGTGCGACGGGTGGCGGAGGACGTGCAGCACAGCCTGGGACACGGCGCCATCAGTACAGGTGGGTTTTTGCGATGGAAATGGAAATGGCGAAATACGACACAATGTGTTTTGGTGTTTAGTTTTTTTAAATTTGGTATTCACCACGAGTCACGATGGAGAAAATACTGAGTAATCTAAAGGGAAATGGTTTGGAGTGAGCGTTGAGTTGTTACCGTTGAGTCACTCGCGGCATGTAGACTTGCAGCCCACATTTTTGCGGAAGAGCGAATAAAAGTGTGTGTGTGAATATAATATATGCCATTTAGTGGATGCTTTTATCCAAAGTGTCTTACAATACCGAGAGTGTGTGCGTGTGTGTGTGTGTGTGTGTGTGTGTGTGTGTGTGTGTGTGTTCTGCTTATCAGACTATCTATTAATCATATAGTCAGATAGTGTTGACAGTGTAACAGTGTGTGTGTGGCTTATGCAGTTGTCCTGAAAGGAACTGCAGCTGGCCACACCCTAGTCTTTCTTTGTGTGGTGATCAGGCAGCTGAGATGGGAGGTACCCCCCAGCGTAGCCCATCCCCAGTCTGACTATCTTGCCGTTCTGGACTTCCAGTCTCTCTTTCTCCCCTCCCCGTTGACCAGTTCTTCCACCTCCCCGGTGTGCGTGCGTGCGTGCGTGCGTGCGTGCGTGCGTGCATGTGTGATTATAAACCTGAATAAATTTGAGCAGTACATTAAATGAATGTTGACTACAATGGGTTTACAGTTAACCCGGTGTTTGTGGAATTCTACTGTTGAGATGAAATGTTGTTGAAGTCGCTTCTTCCCTGTTGTAATAGTTGCGCAAACCCCAGTGTGTGTGTCAGGCGTGACGACGTGATGCGAGTCCCAGATATGACCTGGTTGGAGTTGGAGTGATTTCCTTGTCCCTTTCAGGACTCGACATGCCTGCATGTGCGCTTGATAAGATTAAAATACATTTGGAAATCTTTAAATACAACGCACACAAAATTAATCTTATTTCCTTATCTCCTGCTCGGCTTTTCCTCTTGTTATAGAATAAGCCGGTTGAACACTTTCGTCACATGTTGTTTACATGGCCTCGTCGTGGTTTGAACCAAAAAATATCAAGGCCATTTCAGAATCAGAGTTGGAATGCTATTTATTGCCAAGTAGGTTACCCATTTAAGGGATTTGTCTTCTAAATACGTTGGTACGAAGTTGAAATACAATGTACAAAATCAAATCCAATATTACCTGAGTGGTGAGTGAGCTGTTGCTAGAACTTGTTTGGAAACAAGAGTTTTGAGGTGACATGAACACACCCATACCATGTGCCGAATTGTGCAACACAATCATGCTGATTTTGTGTGTGTGTGTGTGTGTGTCTGTCCATGTGTCCCCTTCAGTGCGTGGGTTTGAAACGGAGGAGCAGTTTGAGGACTACGTGAGGAATGACCCCCTGTCAGGAAGGCTACTGGCTGCCGTGGTGTTCGAACACCCCTTCAGCCATGACGACGAACCCCTGCCCAAGCAGGTGCGCACACACACACGTGCACAGATGGACACACACTCTCACACACACACAAGTTTTGCATATTTTATTTGCTTTTTGCAATAGAGGACATTTGCTGATTTTCATATTATATGAATATGATATTGGGTCTTATCTTTTTTTTTTTATTGCTAACCATATTGTTGAAGATACATTGAATACAACGACCCCTCCTCCAGGCCCACATTGTCCTAATTTGGACACCATGTGACTGTGTTGTTATCTTGAGTTCTTGTTCAGAAGAGGAAATGAGCCTCTCTGGAGATGGCCATTGTCATGTGTCACTAGGCAAACCAGTTAAACTGGTTAGTGTTTTAAATTAATTGTTTCTTTTTTGGGCTTTTTATGATCAAACCGTTTCTCAGAACAAAAAAAAGGGTCACCCACTGAAGAAACCAAACACACGTAATATAATAGACTTATGTTGTAACAAATAAATATTTGTAACTGCGTAAGATAATCCTTGACTTTACCACGTGTGGTTGGTGTGGTTCCTGTTTGTTAGCTATGTAGCTAATGTAATGCTGTTCAATAATACAAGTGAACAAGAGCTTCCTCCATTCTGCCTGGCTACGGTTACGTTAGCTTCTTTTGTCTGCTGTTACAGCCCAACCCAATCCCTCTTACATTCTGCTTTTCCTTTACTTTGCCACACCCAAATCAGTTTGGATAATGTTGGATAAACTATCATCCGTCAACCACTGAATTGGTTTCACTGGTTGCCATCACCATGACGACCAATGGAGCCCACTTGTGAGGTTGTAATTTGATTCCTCAAATTAGTTGCAGCCATTCACACCGGGTAGACGCAAAGAGACAGAACTATTGGCAGGGGAAAATAATGTTTTATATGAAGGGCATAGATGTGAAGGTAATTTTATACGGTGTAAACAATCACATGTTACAAAATAATATGCCAACGATGATTGAATCCATTTACTGCCGCAAGAAAACCCCACGAAGCGTCAGCTTTTTTGGATCGGCTCGGTGGCTCAACCCACTGATGCGCAAACCCCATAGGCAATAAGCCTTGTATCGCATGTTTGATTCCCAGCTGATGTCATCCCCTCTCTTCTACAACCCACCTTCCTGTCTCTCTTCACTCTCTCGATGTAACGTTTTCTGCATGTTCTACCTGCGTCCTCCTCACAGGTGAGCTACCACTTGCGCTTCAGCTACACCCCGAAGAACGCCCCGACCAAGGAGAGGTCTGAGCTGAACCCCAACAATGACCTGGACTGGCACACATCAAGTCTGTTCCCCCTCTTCCAACTGCCAGGCCCGAGGGAGCAGTATGACAAAGATGGGGGCACTCCTGGTGAGTCTCTCACACACGTACACACACACACACACACACACACACACACTTTTTCTTCTGACTCATACCTTTCTAATAGAGATTGGGTGAGAAAGGGGTAGTGGTTTTATCTTTCATGACACAGCAGCTGACTCAGGCCTCTTCCTCATAATTGCATTTCTATGTTGTATGCATACTTTTTTACTGGACTAAAAATGATGTACACCCAAAAGGTGAAGTCATTGTGACTCATTTTGATGCATAAAAGAAAAAGAGACGAATGAAGGGGGGGGGATATGAAAAACGATTTCCCACATAGATAATATCCACCTTCTGCCACTTTCCACGGCCTGTCGTCTATTGATCGTTTTTAAAGGACAACCTGTTGACACCAGACTGAGCTGAGTGCAGCCTTTTGTTCGAAGCAGGAGGAAATTGACGTGGGGAGACGGGCAATTTCAAATGAAGGTCCCATTTGTGGAGAAAAAAAACAACACAATTTGTTATTCAAATGTTATATATTTATTTGAGATGTAGTTAATGGAACACGGGTCAATAGAAAAAAGTGGTCAATAGAAAAAAGCATTGTATTCAAAGTGGCCTTCATAATCATCCCCTCTCCTCTTTCTCTGTCTCCCTCTCCGTCTCTCTCTGCCCTGTGTTCCTCCCAGGTTACTTCCGGGAGGGCTTCCTGGCTGTGCAGCATGCCGTGGATCTGGCCATCATGCTCGCGTACAACCGAACGGCCGCGACCTCTCTGTTGGCCAGAACCCGGGTGAGGGTTTCCCGCTTCCCCTACCCGGCCTTCATCTACGACGTGTTCATCCTGGCCATCCAGAACCAGCTGCCGCTGCTGCTGGTGCTCAGCTTCACCTACACCTCGCTCAACATCGTCCGCGCCGTGGTGCAGGAGAAGGAGCGGAAGCTCAAGGTGCGTGTGCGTGTGTGCGTGTGTGCGTGTGTGTGTGTGTGTGTGTGTGTGTGTGTGTGTGTGTGCTTAAACATTTAATTTTTCGTTGGTTGTTGACATTTGTGAATCATTTTTATTCTTTCTTAATTTTTGTTTCTTTCCTCTGTTTCTTCTCTTTGCTCCTCTTCTTCTCCTTCTCTTCTCTGTCTTCCTCCTCCTCTTCTTCTCCTTCTCTTCTCTGTCTTCCTCCTCCTCTTCTTCTCCTTCTCTTCTCTGTCTTCCTCTCTTCCTTCTCCTCTCTCCTTCCTCCAGGAATACATGCGTATGATGGGTCTCAGTAACTGGCTCCACTGGAGCGCCTGGTTCCTCATGTTCTTCCTCTTCCTCTCCATCTCCGTCTTCTTCGTCACCGTGCTCCTCTGTATCCAGGTAAGTTTTGCCATTCACCCTCTTTTGTGCCAAACTAGAGCTGGAACATTTATCCCAAGCAATAATACTGTATATATCTCACTTGGTTGACGTATAAGATAAAGCAATCCAGGACAATGTTAAGCATCCGTGTCAAAATGCCACCATATGAGTGACATGGTCGGTTAGCCTCGCTGAAGCTCTGGACAGAGTTGATGCGTAGCTTAACCGCTGCTTTATGGGCGGACTTGACTGTGTGGCTTGCAGGTGAGCCCCATGGGAGCAGTGCTGGCCTACAGCGATCCGAGCCTGGTCTTTGTCTTCCTGATCGTCTTCGCTGTGGCCACCATCAACTTCAGCTTCATGATCAGTTCCTTCTTCTCACGAGGTGTGTGTGTTATCTCTTTCTTTTTTTAAAATCTGCTACTGTCTTTTACTTGCTGCTCTGGCACCTTAATTTCTGGGATCAATAAAGATCAATAAAATCTTCTCTTCTGTTTTTCCAGCTTTTTTCCCCCAGTTTTTCCCCCTGTGGGGTACAATACACTCTTGACCTACATTTGACAAAAGACAAGTGTGTGAAACTATAACCAGAGCTATTATAGAGAGAGCGATATGCCACTCCCGCCCTATTTTGGATTGGGATGACACACGTTGGTATTGATTAGGAAAGAATTCAGGAATCTTGCGTTACACAATAGCTGATCATGCCGTTTACTGGTACTGTCGAGCATCGTCAGCGGTTTTTAAAGGATTATAAACGTGCATGAATGTGCACACACCGTGTATATTTTGCGGTGTCTTTTTGTTTCCATTTAGGATTCGGTGTGACGATGTGATCGGCTCTCTGTAGACTGTAGTTCTTGGCGCCTTCAGGCGTCAGGCATCTCGTGTCTATGTAGACCTCCCACTCCAGATGGTGCTACAAGTTGGCCGTGGTTTTCGCAGATGGGGGTTGCTGTAGTCGAGAGAAAATGAGGTGTTTCTCACAGTACGGCTCCGTGTTAATTAATGGTATGCTTAAATGCAGGACAGTGTAGTGGTTATCGTGTTTGACTCCCAGTCGAATGATTCTGAGTTCGATCCCAGTGTCTGCAATCCGCCCATAGGCATCCTTTTTCACATCTTTTATCCAAGTCTCTTTTAGAGAGTAAGTATCTGCTAAATGTTTCTTCCCGTAATGTACAGCCGAGGAGCACCTATTTACCCATTAGCTTCTCTGATTTGCACTGGCTTTTTTCTTTTTTTTTTGCCAAACAACCTCAAGCCTTGATAAAGTGAACGCTCTCCGTGCCCCATAATGGCTTCGCAAGGGGCTTGTGAAGGCTCAAAGCAGATATTCATACTCCTCTCAGAATCTGTGGTGTTAAATTGTAATTGTTGGGGTAATCAACCTGGCTTTTGTTCCACTTCCTAGAAAAATGTTGGGTTATTTTTTTACACTCCCATTATGTATTTGTTGACATTGAAATTGGCCTGCTGCTCTTTGTTTACGTGTTTTTGCATGTTTATGATGCTAGAGTGTCACCGGGTCAACAGGTTCTCCTTCTCCTCTTCTCCCTGTGCTCCTTGGAGTGAACCGCTTCTGTTTCCCGGCTTCATGTCTCTGGGTTATGAATGCGTCATGTGCCCCGTCCGCACACTATTAGATATCGTCAGCTGATGGACTTCTTCCCTGTGGTCGTTTCAATGGCTGGAGAAAGAGCCGGCCTATGTTGGCTTCTGTCGTCGTCGGTCTCCTTGTGGAGACACGGTTGTATCTCTTTTGAAATGGTACATGAATAGTGTCTGACTCAAAGACTTGAATGCAAGGACATAAGTTCAAGTACAACACTATATTGAGGCAGGATTAACATGTGAGAGATTGGGGGGGGGGGAGGATCTGTGTTGTACATCCTTCAGGATTTGGTTTGCGATGACGGGACTACCTAAAGGTTATATTGTGGTTAGAATGTCATCCACGCCCACATTCGTTTTTTTTTGTAAAATATTTGACGGTCAATTTGCATTTCATGTCGTATTTAAGTGACAAAGCAAGAAGGGGAAACCGAGGGGATTTCCAGAGGAACGATTAAGCTAACAGCGTTTTTTTTGCATAAATTAGGTCAAAAAACTAAAGCCTCAAGTCAACCCCTGTTCCAAATACATGGACCGTGTTAACTTTTTTTCTTCTCCTTTTTTTCTTTTATGGATGGATTGAAACCCTTCACTCATAACTGCCTACCCGGTTATTTTCTCCGACAAAGGCCGCATTCTCTCCCTCCTCTGCTTTTCTGTCTGATAATGGTGCTTGATCAATAGGACACAAAAAAACACCCAAGACAGGCGGATCGACAGCCTCAAAGGACTTTTCTGTAGCCTTGTCAATTCCCGGCTGCAATCAATTCGAACATTTGCGTCCTTCTGCTACATCCTGTCTGTCAGGCCTGTCTTCCCTTAATGGGAAGCCTCGTCATTTTGATTGATGCCATCCCTGCATTTACCGACAAATCAACAATTGCCATTCTTTTGGTGTTTGTGTGTGTGTGTGTGTGCGTGTGTTGCGTTGCGTACCTTCATTCTAAATCTCCTCAAGAAACTTGCTCTGCCACAACATCAGCGTTTTATGGTTTGACTTTTTTTGTTGTTGTTTATAGCAAACGTGGCGGCAGCAGCGGGCGGCTTCATCTATTTCCTGAGCTACCTGCCGTACCTCTTCCTCTGGCCGCGCTACGACCTGCTGAGCCACGCCCAAAAGGTGTCCGCCTGTCTCATCTCCAACGTGGCCATGTCCATGGGCGCCCAGCTCATAGGCATGTTCGAGGGCAAAGGTAAGCACATGTGTCCCACCAGTGGGGCGTACAGGGTGTACAGGGCACTCCATGCTCCCTTTTAAGTTTGTTTTAATAGTGGGGGACATTTGGGGGCACGTCTGTGAGGAAATGCTTAGCTGTCTTTTTTTTATTTGCGTTTTGTTGTGGTTTGACGTCGGAGCATTTTATAAACACCTCAAGTTGATCCATTTATGTTTTCATCCAAGCATCTCACCACAGGTTCATAGGATGCCCTACTTTTGACTGAACCCCGTTTCACGACTATAAACACTTCACAAATGGGAGTTGAACTTTTAAGGGTCTTCTCGGGTTACTTTTTTCTGTTTTGCCCATTGGCCCATTGCCACAGCTTTCCCTGAAGCGGCAGCCATGAGGAAGGAGGAAATGGGATTTCATTATCATAATACAAAGCCATTCATTGTTTTCTTCATTCGGTTAGGATCTCAGTGGCTAGTTCATCTCCATATTATGCATTTTGAGAAGTCCCATTCTAAAAGTTATTAAGGATTGAATATGAATGAGATTTGGCCATAGACTAGTGCAAGGCGGCCATTCAAGACCGGACCTCAGTGTGCCAAATATGGATTGTTTCCGCCGCTGGTTGCAAAAACAATGGCTGTCCGTCACCACCGCCTTTTTCTGTCATCTCATTCCCACGTTTTCCAACATCACCAACACTACCACCACCTCCACTCCCTCCACCTCCTCTCCGCAGGGACGGGGATCCAGTGGTCCAACCTGTTCGACTCGGTGACGGTGGACGATGACTTCTCGATGGCCCAGGTGCTTTCGATGCTGCTGCTGGACGCGGCGCTCTACGGCCTGGTGGCCTGGTACATGGAGGCCGTGTTCCCTGGGGAGTACGGAGTACCGCTGCCCACCTACTTCTTCGTGCTGGTAGGCTTTCCCCTGTCGTGGCGAGACACCACTCCTGATAATAATAATATCGTGAAGGGCGGGGGATTATATGGAAGATGCGCGCGTGTGCGCATGTATCACCACACCACACCATATGACTGGAACACCCCGCCTAATTCTCTTAAATCCATCACTTCCCTTCATCTTTTCAAGAAATCCCTTTTTATTCATTTACTAAAACCCTGTTCTTGTCTCTGACAACTTATATCTTACTGATAGAGTGGGGGGACAGGGAACGGTTGGGCCAAGAATGTATGTAATGTTTTGTTTTCCTGTTTGTCCTGTAATGTGATGTAATGTTGTTGCAATGTTTTGTTTTGTCCCGTTCTGTCTGTCCATGATAAGGGCTCCCTCGAAAACAAGATGATTCATCTTAAGGGACTATCCCTCAAATAAAATGTATTAATATGGCCCCAGTCTCTTCGCGTACTCGACCCGCTTGTCTCATTCGATCCCGTTCCAAAGAGCCCGTTTAATCTAATCCAGTGCACTCGTCTCCCTTACTCTCCTACCCGCCCGCTATCTTCCCTTGAACCCGCCTTCCCCTCCCCAGCCCTCCTACTGGTGCAGCAGCCCGCGCATGGCCCTGCTCAACGAGAAGGAGGAAGAGGAGGATGCCGAGAAGGCCCTCAAAGGGGAGTTCATCGAGGTGGAGCCGGCGGGGCTGGTCTCCGGCGTCAAGATCAAGCACCTGGCCAAGGTGAGCCGCGTCGCTCATGCCCAGCTCTTCGCCGTCGCGTTGTTAAACATCAAGAAGCACACAGGCAGCGGCTGTGCCAGTGGGTCAATAGGCAGCACCTGGGTGAAGCTGCCTGGGTTGTTTTGGTGATTTTTGTTTATTTAACGTATCATTTCATATTAATGGGATATTAATGAATATTTAATTTATATTTCATATGAATGGGAATTTAAATTTGTTTAAAAAAAAAACAATTTTGAAAAGTACTATAATGACAAACGGTTACGACTCAAACGCTCTAACCAATCACACGCGTTGCTATTAATGTGATGTGGTTGCCACGTTGGCCATTTTAAATCGATAATCTGTTAATCGCAATGAATAATCACAATAATAATATCGGGTAAAATAATCACAATTATCATATTTGTCGTAATCGTTCAGCCCTAATTTAACAGAATTGATTTGCAGGAATTCAAGTTGGGCAATAAGACCCGTCAGGCCGTGCGAGACCTGACCCTGAACATGTTTGAGGGACAAATCACGGTGCTGCTGGGACACAACGGCGCCGGGAAGACCACCACACTCTCCATGCTGACGGGTGACCCACACACGCGCGCACGCGCACACGCACACGCACACACAGTTTAGAGTTTAACATTTTTGTAAACATTTGTTAACACCCGTGTTGTCCCCCCCCCCCACAGGTCTGTTTCCCCCGACTAGTGGAAGGGCTTATATAAACGGCTACGATATCTGCCAGGATATGGCGTTGATCCGCCAAAGCCTGGGCCTCTGTCCTCAGCACGACGTCCTGTTTGACAACCTCACCGTCAGAGAACACCTGCTCTTCTATGCACAGGTAACACGGGCGCCATCACTTCACCGTCACCTTGTTCAACCTCCACAACAAATGTATTTCGTTCAATGAGTGAACCTGTTTGTATTAAAATGTCAGACGCTCTTTCTCTTTCTCTCTCTCTCCCTTCCCCTTCCCCTTCCCCTTCCCCCCATGTTCAGCTGAAAGGGTACCCCAGAGCCAAGATCCCGGCAGAGGTGGACCGTATCATCCACCTCCTGAGCCTGGAGGAGAAGCGTAGCGCCCGCTGCAAGACGCTGTCCGGAGGCATGAAGAGGAAGCTGTCCATCGGCATCGCTCTGATCGGGGACTCCAAGGTCAGGATGGGTGGCGTAGCCGCGCTCTTTTAACCCGGCATTGCCGGACCAATTTGCAAGCGTGTGTAAATCTGGAGCCTCTCTTAGTTTTTTCGATTTCCGAAGGGGCGTTATCAGCGGGCGCAGACTAAAACGCCTCTGGAAGCAATTGGATAGATATGGCCAACACATTTTTCTTGTCAACAAAAGCTTTAAGTGCAGTTGTTTATTCTTCTTTTAGAGAACATATGCCGCCTAGTTTGTTTAATACTGTCACGATAGCGGATTCAACAGACCGTTCCACATCAGTGGCAGCCATCTTGGTTGTTTATGAAAATGACTCGACGGCGCTCCTCTGTACAGTCGACATATCAAACCCGCCACCATATTAGATGAACGGTTGGGATCGGCCTGACCCGGGTCAGGTCGACTGGAAATCTGTCTAAACGGGAGGGGAGGGCGAGACGTATCTGCCAGAGCAAATAAAGCATGAGCTTGCAGATTCATCTGGTATCCAGGGTATCTAGTGTTTTTTCTGTGTGGGAAGAGGATATCAAGGAAGGAGGACATTTTGTATTTGCAGGACAACTCGTCCCGATTGATCGGTTTCGTCATTTCACACATGGTGCCTGTGGGTGCTTTGATTTGATATTCGAGCTTCCTGCTTCTATAGGGCCTCAGAACATTGAATAGTCTTAACAGTTGACGTATAAAAGAAAATCGAAACCTTGAATATTTCATTGCTGTATGAATTAACCTGTGACAATAATTTGGTGATGTTAACCGTCCAATGCAAGCTTTATTTGAATTACGTTGACCAAAATCAATCCATGGCTAATCAACCCACATATTCCCCAAACAGCACAGATGGAAATTGTTCATGACTTTATGGACACATTCTCTGTGTCTCTCTCTCTCTCTCTCTCTTTACTGCCCATACCGTCCAATCAGGTGGTGATGCTGGATGAGCCCACGTCGGGCATGGACCCGTCGGCGCGGCGCGCCACCTGGGACCTGCTGCAGGGGGAGAAGCGCGGCCGCACCATCCTGCTCACCACGCACTACATGGACGAGGCGGATCTGCTGGGTGACCGCATCGCCATCATGGCCGGGGGCGAGCTGCAGTGCTGCGGCTCTCCGCTGTTCCTCAAGAACAAATACGGTGAGTTCACAATGAATCCTGTGATGGTATGAGGAAGTGTAATGTCCACCAGTGAAATGAGGGAAGGGGGGGGGGGGGGGGGGGGGGGGGTGTGCCC